>CM046373.1:1331745-1392112 GCA_025413025.1 Ficus hispida | reverse complement strand
ACAAGAACCTCGGTATAAGGAAGACGCCATAAATTGTAACGCCCGACCCGTCCACGTAGGGGCGTACTACGTAAACGTGGGCCGTTACCATACTTGCTTAACTTAAACCTTATACTTAGATACTTAACCTTACAGAAAATTTCAGAAAATTTTTTTTTTCTTTCTTTAAACTTTAAAACTTTATTTTAAAATCACAACTTAAAGACATTGCATTACAACATTGTACATATTCTTTAAAACATATATATACAACTTGATAATTTAAACAATTTGCGGAAAATCTTGCGTAGTGGTATCCCATACCGCCCTTCACTTGCTTCATCGTCTCCATAGCCCACCAAGTAAAGCTGCAGGCATCTACCTACAGTATGGAATATACTGATGAGCTTTCGCCCAGCAAGTACAAACATAATCTCACAAAACACAAGAAATATTGCACAACTTATGCATGAACCAATTATGTCCAATTATGAATCTTTTATGCACTTGAACTTATTATCTTGCTTAACATGTGAGCCCTAGTGTACGTACCAAAAGCGCGCAAGCCTCAGAACGTCAGGGTTTGCAAGGCCCTTAACATTCTGGAAAACATGAACATAACCCTTCACGCATCAACGGAAGGTTGATTATCACTTACCCTCACGCATCAACGAGAGGTTGATAATCATAAACTTGAACTTGTAACATACATGATCCTCCTGCATCAACAGGAGGTTGGTACGACACCTTACTTGACTTGGTTTAGTCTTAGTCTTGTTATTATTTTTTTTCAAGACTAAGAATCTTTACGTGTGATCTTAATAATCATGATGCAATGAGACTAGCATGGCATAACTTGATATAACATAGCATAACGTGACATGACATCGTATAACTTAACATCATAACATAGCATGACATAGTATAACATGGCATTGCATAACATAACATGGCATTGTATAGCATAACATGGCATTGCATAACATAACATGGCATTGCATAGTATAACATGGCATTGATAGCATAACATGTAATCAAGTCATATATTTGAAAATAGCTTTACTATTTCCCATACTGTAGGTGAGGTTCGTATTGCCTGGTTTCCTATGCTCTTGAAACTTGATCTAATATTCCGTCAAGGTACATCGACAGGTTCTATTCCTGTTTCATTAGGGTGTAAGATAAGGATTAGCCTATCTTACCGTAAATCTTTTCATGCAATGTTGGTATCCTTAACCAACCTTTAATAGTAACCCTAGTCATATGTCCCTCCTATATTAATTTATTACCTCATGATAACTTGTTGGTTACTTAGAGTAACCTTAGGGCATCCGGCCCAATACAAACATGAATAGTGTTAGGTTATCATCCTAACCTATGCCTTGTCATTTTTATTCATAATCTTTTGGGTTTTAGGATCAACCAATTTTTTTTATACCTTGTTGTGTTACCTTGAGTAACCCTTGAGGTAGTCAAACTTAGTCCGATTATCCTAAGTAATCCTTGGATTTTGGACCCCGTCCCGTAACTCGGGTATCCTTCCCGGTTACCGTCCATCATTGTTTTGTTACCAAAAGTAAGATAACTTTTGAATCCAAAAACTTGTTTTTCTCTTTGCTTTGGAAAAACTTGGTTCTCTTTGTTTATTTCTTACAAAAACTCTAGTTTAACTTTGAAAATTGTAATTCTTTGAAAAAGGTTTGTAAAAATTATCAACTGTTGAAAACTGCCCTTGGAGTAGTTTCCCACAGTCAAAACATTGGTGTTGGTGCAAAAATACAGTTTTCCTGTATTGTTTTAGAAAATCCTGTGCAGGAATTTCTTATTTCCTGCACACTCTTTAGAAATCCGTGTCAGTTTAAAAATCTGAATTGAATTTGAAAAAGTTATCTTCACAAAAGTTTTAGATCTCGAAAAATCCTAAAACTTTCATGTTTTGAGAAAAATCCAGTTCTGCTTTTATTTACGCCAGTGTTTGTTTGAAACTGGCTGATCCTGTAAACTGGGTCTGGGCAGACCAGCCACGGATTTTTGTAAAAACAGAGACCATTGGAGTCTCATTTTGGGATTCTGCCCACGCTGTTCCCTAGGAAAAACCCTCTTGAACAACTTTTATGTTTTAAGTTTTACCCAGTTCGGCCTCTAAAGGCCTCAAATTTCACTTTTCCCGAAACTGGCCAGTTGGCACCCGAACTGGCAGTTTTTCGGTTTAGAATTCGTTTTACGTCCTAGACGTGGAATCTAGCTCAACCAGCCACCGCGGGAGCTCTAATACACACATGCAGCAGTTTTCTAGCATAAATTTTCTTTAATCACAATTTCTAACATCACCATGCAAATTAAAATTCACATCATGCATCAACATATAAAAACAAACCCTAACCATATCACAAACACATAGCATGCACATAGAAACTACCAAACCATAACCCCCAATTAAATCAAGCACATACTCTAACTTTCTTAGCTAAGGCAGGGAATTAAAGTGAGCTTATGCTCATACAAACTTTGCTTGAAATACATTTAAATTTCTCAATTGAAATTTAAATGAAAAGTGTAGGGTTTAAGGGATTTTACCTAGCTTCCACCCAAAGTTTGGCTTGCTAGATTTGGTTCACCCTTGGTCCCTCCTTGCTACCACTACGTCCGGCCTCTTCCTTGACTAGTGGAGTCCAAAATTTTTCAGCCACTCTTGCACCAAAATCAGATCACCACAAGCTCAAAAACCCGGCCTCCAACTTGACTTTGCTCTTCCTAGGGTCGGTTTTAGAGAGAAAATGGGTGAGGGAAAATTTTTGCCATAGTTTTGGGACATTTCCCAATTTTTTTGAGCTGAAATGCGACCCCCCTTCACCCCTATTTATAGCTGATTTTTAACTTTCAAAATTGCTAAAAAGTCCTTGAATTTGGATTTAATTTCTTTTCCAAAATTATACTTTAGTCCTTGAAGCAAAAGTATTTGCACTTTGACCCCTACAAGTGTTGGCTGGCCATTGGTTGCCTTAGAGCCCAAGTTTTGCTTACCTCATCATGATGACATCATCTTGATGACATCATGTGCTTACCTCATGCTTACATCATCATTTTTCTCTAAAATTACACTTTTGCCCCCAAAAGACAAAATATTTACAATTTGACCTTCCAAGTGGCATGTTGGCCGGCCATCACCTTGTTCTCCAAGCAAATGATGACATCATTTTGATGACATCATCTTGCTTACATCACCTATTTTTTAGAAATTACATTTTGGCCCCGAAAGTTAAAATTCTTGCATTTATGCCCTCTAGGTGGCCGGCCCCTTACTTGGAGATCAAGCCAAGCTTATCTCACCTTGATGACATCATCTTGATGACATCGCTTTGCTTACATCATCAATTTTCCAAAATTTTCACTTTAACCCCTAAAGATAAAATTTTGGCATTTTTGCCCCTGAGGTGGCCGGCCATGTTATCTCTTCTAGAGCCTTCCTTGCTTTCTTTCCAAGCTTATTTAATCCAATTATGATGTCATAAATTAAGGATAGGATGATGTCATCCATATTAAGCCCTGTTTGGCTTTTCCTCAATAGTCAGTCCATTCTTCTGCTACACAGATATTTCTAATACTGTGTTTACTTAAACACAATATTTTTATACTGTACTACAGTCCAAAATTCATCTGTGTAAAAACGGACTGTATAAAATTTTTTTCTTATTTCTTAAAGCCATCTGGCCCTTGATATCCAACTTAGTGTGCTTGATTTTTCTAGGGTGATCTCATAGCTTATTCTAGCTATCTTGTCCGAAAAGACAATTTTCGCAGTATATTTCCAATACTGCTTTTCCTATTACTGTACAGTCATACATTTGACTGTTCTTAGTCAATCCATTGACTTTTTGGTCAATTTTGACTTTCTTGGTCAAACTTTGACCAACATGAAATTATGAAATTTCATCACGCCATTTTCCTTAAAACGCCTTATACTTGGCTAAGTAGTCTATTGTTGAGTCTCGTTACTAGTTAAATGAGAACTCAAACTTATACTGTTATTCCATTCCAATCTTGATCCAGACTTAGGTTTTCCTTGTTTCTAAGGAAATCTAGAGTCATCAAAATTTCGGATATTACATTCTACCCTCCTTAAAAGATTTTCGTCCTCGAAAATTCGTATAATCCTAAATGGCTTTTCTTCAATCCACCATCAATTCTTCACAAGTTACTTTAGATTGAATAACTTGTTCATGTTCCCATTTTAACATCTTAATGGGATCATGTCTCTTATATAGAACCATAATCTTCTTTCTATATCCTCATAATTTATATCCTCATACTCTTATGTTTTCATGTCCTCATACTTTCCTTTCATACTGCATCACAAGAACTATTTACATGAAAAACTGAGCAAGTATATCATATAACTTGCTATATTTGAAAAGCATATATAACCTTCCATACTTGAAAAGCGTATTGTATCTTATATTTAAGATACTTTTCTTTAACTTTATTTGAGGGCTCAGCGAATATATCATATTGAAAATATTTTTCTTTCAATTTGCTGAAACTGAGGACCCTCTGGTATAATGTTAATCTTGTGCTATTATAACCCTTTTTCTGTTCATGGTGGCCCCTATCTTGGAAATATTTTTCTTCCTCAAGGATTGGCCCTTACATAACATGATGACCATAATATGATGGCCCTTTCATAACATGGGTTGGTTCTAATAAGCATAAGATCAAGCACCATACATAAAAACAATTTCTTGGAATCTTTTTCCAAGTGAATCATGGAAAACAATAATAAATAGTATTATTGAAACATATTACTGTTCGAGTGATGCATTGAAAGGTATCCTTGTATCAACTAGCCACTTGTTAGCCAGTAGAAATTTCTCTTGTGCCTTCAGCGTTTCCTTTATAACACAAAGGCATAATCATAACTCTAGGGAATATCTAAAACTTCCCATTATTTCATAATTTCTATTGCTTAAAATGTCGTATATAGTCGACATTAGTCAAACCATTATATGTCGATTCAAAAGTTGTTGCTATCGATCTCAATCTTATTAACTTCATTGTCAGACTCATAGTCATCACCATTATCATAGCCTACTAAATTGTTATTGGTAGCATCCAACTCGTATTGGCATATTGCTACCCCCAAACTAAGGCATCTTAAAAATTTTTCCCGTATCTAATAATACTCGTAAGGGGCAAAAGTTTCACAATCAGGAAACTTAACTTCCATGGTATTGATCCATTCCTTAGAAGGAAAAGTTCTTTAATATCACTATACCCGAGATGAAGCTATAGGCTATACGATCTCAAAGCCTATTCTTTTCCTTATTGCTATTCTAGCAATTATCGTTATAATTTAGTCACTATAGTTGCAAGATTAGACTCTTGCAAAAAAAAAAAATTTTTTTTTTTTGTTCGTTCGTACACACGATGAACCATCTTCTAATTCTAGTTCTTAATTCCTCACATTTCTAATCAAAAGAAATTAAATTAACTTACTTGGGCACTTGCAGAAACGATGTGAAGCAAAGTGAAGTAGGCTGGCAGGATACCTCTCTGATACCAAACTGTAACGCCCCGACCCGTCCACGTAGGGGCGTACTACGTAAACGTGGGCCGTTACCATACTTGCTTAACTTAAACCTTATACTTAGATACTTAACCTTACAGAAAATTTCAGAAAAATTTTTTTTTTCTTTCTTTAAACTTTAAAACTTTATTTTAAAATCACAACTTAAAGACATTGCATATACAACATTGTACATATTCTTTAAAACATATATATACAACTTGATAATTTAAACAATTTGCGGAAAATCTTGCGTAGTGGTATCCCATACCGCCCTTCACTTGCTTCATTGTCTCCATAGCCCACCAAGTAAAGCTGCAGGCATCTACCTACAGTATGGAATATACTGATGAGCTTTTGCCCAGCAAGTACAAACATAATCTCACAAAACACAAGAAATATTGCACAACTTATGCATGAACCAATTATGTCCAATTATGAATCTTTTATGCACTTGAACTTATTATCTTGCTTAACATGTGGGCCCTTAGTGTACGTACCAAAAGCGCGCAAGCCTCAGAACGTCAGGGTTTGCAAGGAAGGTTGATTATCACTTTACCCTCACGCATCAACGAGAGGTTGATAATCATAAACTTGAACTTGTAACATACATGATCCTCCTGCATCAACAGGAGGTTGGTACGACACCTTACTTGACTTGGTTTAGTCTTAGTCTTGTTATTATTTTTTTTTCAAGACTAAGAATCTTTACGTATGATCTTAATAATCATGATGCACATGAGACTAGGCATGGCATAACTTGATATAACATAGCATAACGTGACATGACATCGCATAACTTAACATCATAACATAGCATGACATAGTATAACATGGCATTGCATAATATAACATGGCATTGTATAGCATAACATGGCATTGCATAACATAACATGGCATTGCATAGCATAACATGGCATTGCATAGCATAACATGTAATCAAGTCATATATTTGAAAATAGCTTTACTATTTCCCATACTGTAGGTGAGGTTCGATACTTGCCTGGTTTCCTATGCTCTTGAAACTTGATCTAATATTCCGTCAAGGTACATCGACAGGTTCTATTCCTGTTTCAATTAGGGTGTAAGATAAGGATTAGCCTATCTTACCGTAAATCTTTTCATGCAATGTTGGTATCCTTAACCAACCTTTAATAGTAACCCTAGTCATATGTCCCTCCTATATTAATTTTATTACCTCATGATAACTTGTTTGGTTACTTAGAGTAACCTTAGGGCATCCGGCCCAATACAAACATGAATAGTGTTAGGTTATCATCCTAACCTATGCCTTGTCATTTTTATTCATAATCTTTTGGGTTTTAGGATCAACCCAATTTTTTTTTATACCTTGTTGTGTTACCTTGAGTAACCCTTGAGGTAGTCAAACTTAGTCCGATTATCCTAAGTAATCCTTGGATTTTGGACCCCGTCCCGTAACTCGGGTATCCTTCCCGGTTACCGTCCATCATTGTTTTGTTACCAAAAGTAAGATAACTTTTGAATCCAAAAACTTGTTTTTCTCTTTACTTTGGAAAAACTTGGTTCTCTTTGTTTATTTCTTACAAAAACTCTAGTTTAACTTTGAAAATTGTAATTCTTTGAAAAAGGTTTGTAAAAATTATTAACTGTTGAAAACTGCCCTTGGAGTAGTTTCCCACAGTCAAAACATTGGTGTTGGTGCAAAAATACAGTTTTCCTGTATTGTTTTAGAAAATCCTGTGCAGGAATTTCTTGTTTCCTGCACACTCTTTAGAAATCCGTGTTAGTTTAAAAATCTGAATTGAATTTGAAAAAGTTATCTTCACGAAAGTTTTAGATCTCGAAAAATCCTAAAACTTTCATGTTTTGACAAAAATCCAGTTCTGCTTTTATTTGCGCCAGTGTTTGTTTGAAACTGGCTGATCCTGTAAACTGGGTCTGGGCAGACCACCCACGGATTTTTGTAAAAACAGAGACCATTGGAGTCTCATTTTGGGATTCTGCCCGAGTTGTCCCCTAGGAAAAACCATCCTGAACAACTTTTATGTTTTAAGTTTTACCCAGTTCGGCCTCTAAAGGCCTCAAATTTCACTTTTCCCGAAACTGGCCAGTTGGCACCCGAACTGGCAGTTTTTCGGTTTAGAATTCGTTTTACGTCCTAGACGTGGAATCTAGCTCAACCAGCCACCGCGGGAGCTCTAATACACACATGCAGCGGTTTTCTAGCATAAATTTTCTTTAATCACAATTTCTAACATCACCATGCAAATTAAAATTCACATCATGCATCAACATATAAAAACAAACCCTAACCATATCACAAACACATAGCATGCACATAGAAACTACCAAACCATAACCCCCAATTAAATCAAGCACATACTCTAACTTTCTTAGCTAAGGCAGGGAATTAAAGTGAGCTTATGCTCATACAAACTTTGCTTGAAATACATTTAAATTTCTCAATTGAAATTTAAATGAAAAGTGTAGGGTTTAAGGGATTTTACCTAGCTTCCACCCAAAGTTTGGCTTGCTAGATTTGGTTCACCCTTGGTCCCTCCTTGCTACCACTACGTCCGGCCTCCTCCTTGACTAGTGGAGTCCAAAATTTTTCAGCCACTCTTGCGCCAAAATCAGATCACCACAAGCTCAAAAACCCGGCCTCCAACTTGACTTTGCTCTTCCTAGGGTCGGTTTTAGAGAGAAAATGGGTGAGGGAAAATTTTTGCCATAGTTTTGGGACATTTCCCAATTTTTTTGAGCTGAAATCCGACCCCCCTTCACCCCTATTTATAGCTGATTTTTAACTTTCAAAATTGCTAAAAAGTCCTTGAATTTGGATTTAATTTCTTTTCCAAAATTGTACTTTAGTCCTTGAAGCAAAAGTATTTGCACTTTGACCCCTACAAGTGTTGGCTGGCCATTGGTTGCCTTGGAGCCCAAGTTTTGCTTACCTCATCATGATGACATCATCTTGATGACATCATGTGCTTACCTCATGCTTACATCATCATTTTTCTCCAAAATTACACTTTTGCCCCCAAAAGACAAAATATTTACAATTTGACCTTCCAAGTGGCATGTTGGCCGGCCATCACCTTGTTCTCCAAGCAAATGATGACATCATTTTGATGACATCATCTTGCTCACATCACCTATTTTTCAGAAATTACATTTTGGCCCCGAAAGTTAAAATTCTTGCATTTATGCCCTCTAGGTGGCCGGCCCCTTACTTGGAGATCAAGCCAAGCTTATCTCACCTTGATGACATCATCTTGATGACATCGCTTTGCTTACATCATCAATTTTCCAAAATTTTCACTTTAACCCCTAAAGATAAAATTTTGGCATTTTTGCCCCTGAGGTGGCCGGCCATGTTATCTCTTCTAGAGCCTTCCTTGCTTTCTTTCCAAGCTTATTTAATCCAATTATGATGTCATAAATTAAGGATAGGATGATGTCATCCATATTAAGCCCTGTTTGGCTTTTCCTCAATAGTCAGTCCATTCTTCTGCTACACAGATATTTCTAATACTGTGTTTACTTAAACACAATATTTTTATACTGTACTACAGTCCAAAATTCATCTGTGTAAAAACGGACTGTATGAAATTTTTTCTTATTTCTTAAAGCCATCTGGCCCTTGATATCCAACTTAGTGTGCTTGATTTTTCTAGGGTGATCTCATAGCTTATTCTAGCTATCTTGTCCGAAAAGACAATTTTCGCAGTATATTTCCAATATTGCTTTTCCTATTACTGTACAGTCATACATTTGACTGTTCTTAGTCAATCCATTGACTTTTTGGTCAATTTTGACTTTCTTGGTCAAACTTTGACCAACATGAAATTATGAAATTTCATCACGTCATTTTCCTTAAAACGCCTTATACTTGGCTAAGTAGTCTATTGTTGAGTCTCGTTACTAGTTAAATGAGAACTCAAACTTATACTGTTATTCCATTCCAATCTTGATCCAGACTTAGGTTTTCCTTGTTTCTAAGGAAATCTAGAGTCATCAAAATTTCGGATATTACACAAATGGTGATAGAAATCCGTTTGATAAGTCGATAGTGAACGTCACGGAAAACTCCGAGAAGTTCAAATGGTTCGTCAAAGAACCGAAGAAAAAATTCTCTCACATTCTCTCACATTTTCTAAATTCCAAAACTTCTCATTAGCTTCAAAACAAGCCTTTTTATAGGCTGCTTAATACAAATATGTTTTTCCTAAATTATTCTCTAATAAATTCGGATTTAATTCCAAAAGGAAAACAAATCAGGAAACTAACCTATTCTTCCTAAATCACTCCTATAACTAGAAAAGGAAAATAAAACAAAATAATTAAATTGACTTTATTATCAGCTATTACCTACAGAATCACTCCTAAAGATGGAAAGTTAAATAATTTGGCATGCAAGCTTTACAACCCAATTTAACTTGCTAAAATTAAACTTAGCTTTTGACTACATTATTCTAGAACTGAAATAAGATCAACATTTATGCTCTTGTGCTTGCCAAGTCCTCATCATTCCCTTCCTCTTGAAAATGATTTGTCCTCAAATTGAAGTTCATCACCAGCGAAAAAGGGCATCTGCGACGATGTTTTCTTCGTCTACTTTTCTTTTCTTATCTTTTTTTTTACAGACTCATTTTCTGTTTTCTGTTTTCTTTTTTTTTTTTGACGTTTTTTTTTAATTCGAAATTTTTTTCTTTTTTTTTTGAACTATCAGGAACTGAAATAAACTAGAATTTCAACAAAAAGAAAATTTAAAGGATAGGCAAACCTGAGACTAGAACCGAAGCTCTGATACCAAATGATGTGAACCACACCAACTTGTGACGAGAACCGACAATGAAAAGGAACCCAAGAACATTCTACAATCAAATTTGGATGGGAGACCTCGACCCGTTGTTTAAATCGTGACACGAACCTTGGTATAAAAGACCGCGACCCAATGCCAACCCACAAACAAGAACCTCGGTATAAGGAAGACGCCACAAACGGTGATGGAAATCCATTTGATAAGTCGATAGTGAATGTCATGGAAAACTCCGATAAGTTCAAATGGTTTGTCAAAGAACCGAAGAGAAAATTCTCTCACATTCTCTCACATTTTTTGAATTCCAAAACTTCTCATTAGCTTCAAAACATGCCTTTTTATAGGCTGTTGAATACAAATATGTTTTTCCTAAATTATGCTCTAATAAATTTGGATTTAATTCCAAAAGGAAAACAAATCAGGAAACTAACCTATTCTTCCTAAATCACTTCTACAACTAGAAAAGAAAAAATAAAACAAAATAATTAAATTGGCTTTATTATCAGCCATTACCTAAAGAATCACTCCTAAAGAAGGAAAGTTAAATAATTTGGTATGCAAGCTTACAACCCAATTTAACTTGCTAAAATTAAACTTAGCTTTTGGCTACATTCTTCTAGAACTGAAATAAGATCAACATTTATGCTCTTGTGCTTGCCAAGTCCTCATCAGGTGTGTTTGTTATGATCCGGATGATATTGTTGGCTCTCTCTGGAATGTACGCTACGTGATCTACATTCTGTTGCACTGGCGAGACAAGGAATGGAGAAATAAACTCGTAACACTGATCCATTCCTGCTCTTGCACAACAATCCGCTAGATAGCTGCAAAATAATTAAGTCAAACTTGTTTCCCTAAAATCAACATATATATGTATCTTTCAAGCTAATTGGAATAATAAGTCTTGTTTAAGGAAAAAACCATTATCTGATGTAAACCATTATACTGCTTGCACTGATTTCTTTAAGGTTATGAAATGGTATACATCTTCATACCCAATATATATGGGCATGTCATCACCATTGATGGACTGTTGTTGTGGGCATGTAATCTGGGTACCGTCACTTAAGGAACTTTGTGCGTAGTAAGCCAGCGGTCTCATATCAACGGGAATTTCACCAAAGTCAAATGTCAGTACTTCTTCACCAGTTTGCTGTTGTACCTCCGGTTCTGACTGTGGTTTCTTCCTCCCGACTCTCTTCTTTATTCGTTTGGTTCCCTTTGCAGTAGGCTCGGGAGCTTGACTGGGACCTCGACTGGCCTGGCTTAAACTGGTTTGAAGGACGACTAATTTTTTTGGCCACGCAACAAACCCCCCGATAGCCTTTTCAATATAGGTGGCTTCATCCGTCGGAATCGGAAGGAGTGCATGTTTTAATTTTGGGACACTAATTGTCACTCCCACATTCCCCTCGCCTAAAGGAATCCCATGGACTATGTCGGTTGGAACACAGTCCATGTATGCCCTGCCCATTGCAACCAGAACATCTCCACCATTAATGACATTAGTCAAGAAAAGCTGGCATTCCTTACTTGCATTAGGCATGGGCTGCTGATCCGACGTGTCGGATTTTTTCTCATTGAGGGTGCAACTAGCCTTGAAACTGTTGTGTTGATCAACAATAGGTGCGGTTGCGTCCTCAGCCATCGTCTCATGGTTGATACCGTGCTTCGCACAAAGTTCCTGCACTGTTCTTTCCAATGCAGCCAACTGTCGTTTCATATAGGAGACTTTAGGATTCTCCCTTGATATATTCATGGCATTGTAGTATTGCGCTTGCTTGACAAATTTTGATTGCCCACGAAGACGACCAGAATGCTCGGCATTGCCCAAAGACTTGGTCAAAATGTCCTATGTACCCACGGATTCGAAGCTTCCTTGCGTCTCTTGTTGTGTTAAATCGTCCTATAACAATTACACAATATGTTATTGAGCCCGTAAACATAATGGAGACAATCTTACTCCATATTTGAAATAGAATCTGTATACTTACTATTGTTTCACCAATAATTTTAACCGACGGATTCTTGTACTCTTCATTGGGTTTGAGCCGCGTGTCTCGCCAAATAAAATGTCGGGCAGCATATTCCCCCGTCTTCTTGAACTGCAATTTAGTAATTAAAGTTAGTAAACATAAATAAAACACGTAATGTCAATTAACCTAAATGGACTTGAAGCTTTTTGGCCAATTAATTAATGTACGATTTCTTGATCACGTTTTCTATATCTATCTCGGCCTGTAATAGATCCGTATTTGCTCTTTTTCCTTATCTCACTTCCTTGTTGGGATAGCCTCTTGAAATCGATCGTCCGTCGATAGGTAATAAACCTTTCCCAATCGTCCTGGCTGATGGTTGGGTAATTTTGAACCACTTTAGCCGGTCATTGCCAAACAGTTTCTTCATGAATATTATTCCTAACAAAGACTTGGTAAAGATCATATCTAAAACCCTTCGCTGACTCCCCACAGGACTTCAAAACTTGTTTTCTGTGCGATTCGTCATCAGTGAATGAAGTTACAACTTCCAACCACACTCATTCTTTCCTCGGTTCCAAATCGGCACTTCTAAAGTCAGCAATCCAAATTAGGATGTGCTCCCGAGCAAGCACTTCAATCCAACTCTGTAATTCATCACCTCCCTTGCCTATTGGTTGCCCTTTCGCGTCAAATGAAACTTGAATTCGTTCTCCCTTTGTCCTAATAACGTGCACTCTTTTAAGGAGAGTTGCTCTTCGTTTTCCATCTTCGTCAGCATTGAATCTTGGTGAGTTGGTTCGTCGTTATAAACAAAGCATGAATGACATTAAATCATTACAAAGGCCGTGGCACCAAAACACATTAATATACAAACATATAACGCACAAAATCTTGACTTTTTATCCTAAAAATGCCCAAATCCGAGCCTTACCCAACTAATTTAATTCAATCTAAAACTAAATATCACACAAAGAGGCATTTAATCAAACATGTAATATATATACAAACATTTAACGCACAAAATCTTTACTTTTTATCCTTAAAATGCCCAAATCCGAGCCTTACCCAACCAATTTAATTCACTCTAAAACTAAATATCATACAAAGAGGCATTTAATCAAACATGTAATATGCAAACAATTAACTCAAAACTGCAACACTTCTTATGAAATCCGAGCCTTACCTAACTATTTAAAATCAATTTAAATGACTAACACAAGCAACAACAACAGATACTAATTTTCGACAACCACAATCAACAAAATACGATGTAACTGATAGAAATTACCCAAATTCCTGCTTTACCCAAGCAATATATAGTACAACTTACCGACGTGTGGAGCGTGGGTACGGGCAGATTGGTATCAAGTTTGGGACAACGCGGGTTGTGGGCGGCGAGAGATACTGGGAAATGATGGAAAAATGACGTCGTTGGTGGGAGGATGCCCTCGGATTTTGAGTGAGATTGGGAGTTTCAGATGATTTTAAAAGCGAACTAGGGAGCAGCGATATAGATTTGGATGAGGGATTTTTTTTGGGCAAACTTGAGTGTGTAGTAGTGAGCGAAAAAATGACTGAGTTTTCAAATGAAATGGGTTGTGAAAAAATGGTGTTTTTTGGGTTTTATTAAATGCGGGAAAAATTTAACCTATTTTCAAAAATTTCAAAAGTGCCACCTTATACCTACCACGACGGTCTTTAAAAAACCGTCGTGGTAAGCTTACGGCTTACGAAGGCTACCACGATGGTCTTCTTATAAGACCGTCATGGTAGAATTCATGGTCTTCTACCACGACGGTCATAGAAAAAACGTCGTGGTATATGTATGATTACTCAGCACTACCATGACGATCTACATATAAGACCATCGTGGTATCTAGTTTACCACGACGGTCCTTCACAAAAACCGTCGTGGTAGAAGAAACTAGTATTCTTGCTACTCTAAATCTACCACGACGATCTTTTATGTGGACCGTCGTGGTATGTAGTTTACCACGACGTTCAACGAAAAAAACCGTCGTGGTAGAAGAAACTTTCTACCACGACGGTCTTTTAGATACACCGTCGTGGTAGATGGATATACTTACCACGACGGTCTTTTTAGAAGACCGTCATGGTATACCTACCTACCACGACGGTCCTCAATAAACCATCGTGGTATATGATATACCACGACGGTCTTTTATGATGACCGTCGTGGTAGGTTTCAAACATGCAAAATTTGTTTTAAAAATTGTTACTATAATCTCTTTAAGCGGCCAAACCTGATAGTTGTGCAATTATTCACGCCTGTTGTTATATGCTTCCATACATATTTGCATGTATAAATAATTTCCATATATATATTTCTAATATAATGTGTGTAATTAAAAACCCGTATCGAAATGTTTACAACGTAAGAAACGTAAAATCTTTTGTTAAGATATTTTTTTCTTCTTTTTTTTGGGCTTCTCGACACGTGTCCACTTGACGTCCAATCGAAGTAAGTTTGAAACGTCATCGTCAAAATCATCAATCTCCTCCACCGGTGGCAAACCCTTTGTAAATGATGAAATGTCGGTGCTGTTGGGATCTAAATGTGTCCTAAGGATAGAAAATCAATGTTAGGGATTTTCTGTAAATATGACATTTTGATATTAATAAGAGGAGGTTATTCATGTTTAATAAGTAGTGTCCTATTTACTTTCATTTGTTGATTGTATGATTGAGCAAACATAAAATACTCCTTGACTGTTGGTAATATATCGGATTACCATATGTGTACGAAGTATACATAGAAGACATGGTAATTTGATAACAGTCAAAATAAATAGTCCGCAATCGATGGAATGAGATTTGGGGATCCTATTCATGATAAGATTGTACAGGTTGTCTACTTCCTTGGAGGGATAGTTTGTCTTGACCATCGGATTGGTTTCAAGTGGAAACTTTAATGTATACCAGTATTGAGGTATGACATTGGACTGGATCTAAAGTGTTAATTGATTCGGTTTAATATTTCCGTTTATAAGAATCAATGAAGCTTTGATTATCATCCTGTATTAATCTTAATCCTGAAATGATTACATGAGTTCGTATCCATGACTAATGTACTTTAATGCACTACAGGTGAGACACTGTTAATTTATGGTAAATATACTTGTGTTTTGGGTGCATGACTTATGGATAGAGAAATCAAGATTCATAGATATGGAATCCATAGTTATCTTAACGATAGTACATGTTATCTACTTAAAGGCATTATTCGGGGATTGAAAGATAGTATAACAAGATCTTGGCCATCGGTTTACTTTATGTTCTCTGATGGTTTACCAATTGTATGGTTTTACAATTGTGGGTTCTTTAAATGGAGAATAATGGAACTTTAAGTTAAAATGATTGAAAAGGTAAAACGGAAAAAGTCCTTAATTCAATCATGGATAACATGTGGGGATTAAGCAAGCGATGAATAAATCATGGAAGAAGCACTGCGTGAGAGAGCTTTCGTAATACGGTATGTAAACAGGAGTTCAGCTTCAAACTTTTAGTGGAATAGTTTTGAAGTTGATAATTGATGAATAATTAATCTGGGATTAATTTTTTCACAATTATAGGAGCCTCTTTACATATTTCTATCGGGTCCCTCTAGTAGCTCATATAGTTCTATATAGCGTCTCGGGATTTGTTCCTAATGAGATCGGTAAATTTAAATGGAATTTTGTAATGTCTATTAAGACATGTACTCTCTAACATGCAATCCGGAAAAGGATTGGACATGTAGGATTTATGTAGACAAATAACATGATTTGTCAACATATGATTGGTTAATTTGAATTTTGAAAATAAGATTGTGTTTGAATTATTTAATTTTGGTAAACAAAGTTTTTCTCTCATAATCTAAATATGGTGCACGGTTTTTAGATAGGTGGAGGGAAGAAAATTTTGTTTCAAAATTGTTCAAATGTATTCCTAACATTAAATTATTAATTGATTTAAATAATGGAGATTATTTGATGATTTTTTTTCTTTAAATATGGTGCACGGATTTTGAGAGGAAGAAAAAATTCAAATATTCCATTAATTTAAATTAATTAATATGGTTGATGTTTGTGGAAAATATTAATTCAAATGAGTGAATCTTATTTAAATTCAAAAGGGTTTAAAAGAAATTTGAATCTAGATAGGACTAGGATCTTTTCACTAGTCTAGATTCTTGATTTAAAATTTGAACCACCAATCTAGATATATCCTTAAGTGGCCGAATTTTTTAGAGGAGATTCTCTCCTTGGAAAAACGTTTTTAGGTTCAATGAATCTAGCCCTAAAGTTGTATGATCTTTTGGTTCAAAATTTATCCAGAAAAATAATTATTAATTATTTTTCAAGTAGGAATTAAATTTTGAAAAGGATTAGACTTCTATATAAAGGCTAAGAATTCTTGAGAAACTAATTTTGGGAATTTCTCTAGGAGAAAAACGTTTTTTAGGAGAGAAGAAAAAATAATTTAGGTTTCTTTTACTTCATAAAATTCAGCTATCTTGTGAGAAAGAAAAGAGAGAAAATTCCATTGAATCAAAACTGTGAGAAAGGTTAAACCGAGTGATAATTTTCATAGGAGGTTAACCAGTTCTTGTTTTGTAGTTTTGAAGAAAGAAGTTGGATCAAATTCTCAACGAGGAACATCGGAATTGAGAAGGAGGGATCTAGATTTCGGAAAGCATTACTGGTCGCTTGGATTCATAGAACGTGTGCCCACACACACTCTAAGACGTGGAACTCGAGAATAGTAGAGAAGACACGTTGGTCAAACGCTCTAGTGATTCCGGAATCCGAGAAATAAGGTACGCTTGATCATGTATTTAATTTATTGTTATATGCATCATGAGATTTTTTTCGAAATGGCATAAAAATTTTAAAACTTCCGCTGCGCCGTAACTCCGATATCGGATCCATTTTTTCCAACAGGTGCAATCTTCAATATCTTCTTGGCCATCCCGGATTGATCTTGGCTTCATTGGCACAACCAAAGATAACTCTAAATTTGCAGGATCCGTTGTATAAAATACTTGTACTGCTTGTGACGCCATGATGAAAGGATCGTTTTTGTATCCCAATCGCCTAAAGTCCACCACTATCACACCGTCACTATCAACCTTAACATAATTATTGTCAACCCACTTGCATTTAAATAGTGCTATTCGCAAGCCGCAATAATCAAGTTCCTAAATATCTTCAATGAACCCAAAGTAATTCATGGAACTATATACCGGATTCTTGTCCTTTGCGGATGAAATATGCATAGACTCGTCCCGAAGGGTGACACCATTATTCTGTACGGGATGCTTCTCATCTCTTTCCCGAGTGTAGAAGGAGTGGCCATTCACCAAATACGATGTATATCTTGTGACTATCGATGACGGACCTTTGGATAGCTTCATTACGTCCTGTGAAACACCAAGCTTCATATGCAAATATTTTCTTATCCACTCCCGAAATCTCCGATTATGCTTATCTTGAAACCACTTCTCACTTCTTCCTTTTCTTGGATTCACAACTCTTAATTCCGCCATATAAACTTGAAAAAAAGGCTCCATTTTCTTAGCATTGTGCAAAACATACAAACATGCTTTTTCCATTCATCTTGATTTACTGATGAATGAACGGCCATGGATAGTCCTTTCGATGTAAATAGCCCGCTCGTTGGCAGCCCTATTGGGTCCACGTTGGACAAATACTCAGAACAAAATTCAACAGATTCCTCGGATATGTAGTTTTCCACTATACAACCCTCCGGCCTATTTCAGTTCTTCATATATCCCTTCAAAACTTTCATGTACCTTTCAAAAGGATACATCCACCTCAAATATACCGGCCCACATAACTTAACTTCTCGAACTAAGTGCACACAAAGTGTAACGATTCGCCTAGCACAGGCCGTTACCGTACATACATACTTACATAACGTACTTATACGAATCATACTTATTTAGCGAAAATAAATTTTTCTTTTTTTATTTTTTATATATATATGGCGCGTGCGAGCGAATAGCAATATATAAAAACGATTGTTCGAATAACAATTATTATACATAAAAAGGCAAAACGCGTAGCGGCTTTATTTCCCACATTTCATAGCTCGCCCTGCCATGCTCCCCCATCTTGCATCAACAATTGCCCGTAAGTTGCTTACCTACAGCATAGACGTAAGACAATGAGCTTTCGCTCAGCAAGTACAACTACTATACCGCGACACAATACAAACCTAACGTATCATAACACATCTTAACTCCACATATCATAGCATAGCATCTCATGTCATAACTTAACTTATCGTATCATAACATATTATGTCATAACTTAACATAGTGTCATATAATATATGCATGAACCGATTATGCTTTATTATTCTCGCTTGTTCTTTCATAGCTTATCTTACTTATCTTGCTTATCTTATTTAACTTGCTTATGGGCCCCTTACATAAGTGTACGTACCGGGCACGTAACTATGGAGTGGTTGGGGAGGTCAGTCCATTTCCAACTCAAACCATAGTCCAACCCGACCTAACGCGGGTCGGTACGACACAGGCAAGCTTGCTTGCCATCATATTTGTCTTTCATAACTTCATATTTGATCTTACTCTTCTTTAGAATTAGTGAACATGCTTCGTGATATCACACATTCATAAGATATAATCATATCATACTTCATATCATAACTTAATGCATCATAAACATACCATACATCATAACATAATAAGATCATAGCACATAGCATCATCACATCACATCTCATAAGCATTTCCTAATATCAAACAAGTCTAACATACATTCACATCACATACTAATAGCATTCATTCATCATACTTGGGTAAGTATACAACAGAAAGCCTATGCTGTAGGTGGAGTTGTACTTACCTCGATTACTATGTCCGGGGTTATGCTGCTCCACGTCCGGATACAGTTGTAGGCTACCTCCTGCTTGAATGAAGGATATAGATAAGGGTCTATGATCATTACCGAAAAATGTTGGTGACCTAGCCAACATGCATACATAGTCTTAGTTATATGTCCCCTCCTATAAGATATCTTACTTGGTTACAATAAGTAACCCTATTGTTCAAGATTAACCCAAACATGGATTATAATTTACTAGGTTACATTGGGCAACCTCATGTGCCAAGCCCACATCCATACAGGTAGGGTTAGGTTACTATCCTAACCTTAGGCCCATGCCTTAACATTCTTGGTCCATAATCCATTGGGTTATATTGGGTAACCCTTGAGGTGATAAACTTTGGTCAAACTTGATCAACCAAAGTCAACCTTCTATGGGTCAAACTTGGGCTTTGGGGGCCAAGCCCAATAACTAGGGTATCCTTTCCGGTTACCATCCGTTACTGTCTTGCTACTTATCTTTGGCTTTAAAAATCCCTTTTTCTTTGTCTTGGAAAAATTTGGTGAATTTAGTTCAAAAACCCTTTGCTTAACTTATAAAAATTCATGATTCTTAAAGTGGGGTTTTAAAAATTATTAAGGGCTGAAAACTGCCATTGGAACAGTTCTCATAGTCAAAACATTGGGGTTGGTGAAAAATACAGTTTTTCTGTATTGTTTTAGAAAAATCATGTGCAGGAATTTCCTGTTTTTTGCACAGTTTTTAGAAATCTGTTTCTATTTAAAAATATGGATTGAATTTGAAAATTTTGTCTTCATGAAAGTTTTAGCTCTCGAAAAATTATACAACTTTTGTGTTTTGAGGAAAACCCAGTTCGGAACTTATCGTGCCCTTATTCCTTCTTGATCTCACCTGGCCGTGCATAAATCCTGGGCACAGTCAGGCTCGGATTTTTATAAAAACCGAGGCCGTTGGGGCCTCATTTTGGAAAACTGTCTTCACTGATACCTAGGAAAAACCATTCCCTACAACTTTCATGTTTTAAGTTTCCTTAAATTCAGCATCTAAAGGCCTCAAATTTCATTTTCCAAAAAACTGGCCAGTTTATACCCGAACTGGCAGTTTTCATTCTTAAATCCGTTACTCGTCCTAATATGCGCACACTACCTCAACCGAGCATAGCGGGAGCCTAAAATCACACATGCAGCATTTCTAACGTTCCAATCCAACATTCCTGTGATTCGATCACGTCCATGCAAACCAACAACGAAATTGCACCACCTAGGGTTTGCATGGTTCTAGAATATTCAAACCATTCTATCCATGTCTATTCTAGCAACCTAACATACCAATTTAAATCATGCTTGAACATATATGGGGGACATACAACTCATCAAACACCTAGCATGCAATCCTAATGATCAAACAAGCATAAACATAAAACAAATCAAAACTCATAAATCAACCACCTTAACCTAATCAAGCACCACCACAAAATCCTAAACTAAGGCAATAAAATAAATTGAGCTTATGCTCATACAACTTTCAACTTGAAATACATATAAATTTCCAAATTGAAACTTGAATTGAAAGCTTAGGGTCCAAGAGATTTTACCTTAATCAATTCAAGAAGTTGGTTTGCTTGGCTCCAACTTTTTCACCTTTTCTCCTTGGCCACTCACAACCGGCCTTGCTCCTCCAATGAGCACCAAAATTTTTCCAGCCACTTGGGTGTGGTTGTAATAACTAGAATTTTTCTATGTTACAATTTCTTGTATAGAAATTTGAATTGTACCATGAAGGTAGTTATGCAAAAGCCCGGTTTAGGGTTTTTATTGAAATTTGTGAGTTCTTATGCGTTATAAGACTCAAAAATGATTGCTTAGTCAAGCATGATACCTTTTGAGTGAAAAGGTATAAAAACGTGATGATTTTTATTTTGGTCAAAGTTTGACCAAAAGACGTCAAAGTTGACCACGAAAGTCAAAGTTGACCAAGAAAGTCAACATTGGCCAAGAAAGGCAACATCGACTAAGAGAAGTCAAGGATTGCCTAAAAAGGTCAACTAGATGTCGAAACTTAAGTATGTGATGCAGTATGAGGTATATATTGCGAAAAGCCGTTTTTACAACGCAGATAGTAAGAATAAGTTTTAAAACCATCATAGAAAAATCAAGCACATTAAGTAGGATAGTAAAGGCCAAAGGGCTTGGAGCAAAAAGGAAAAGTTTCGTACAGTCCATCCTTATGCAGATAAATTTTGGACTGTAGTGTAGAAGCTTGTACTGTGTATAAGAGAGCACAGTATTAAAAATACCTGTTTGGCATTAAAATGGACTGTTTACTAAGGAAAAAGCCAAACAAAGCCTTTATGGATGATGTCACTTAACTTTTGATTTATGACATCATTTTATGGATTTAATACAAAATTGAAAAGAAAGTTAGATGGTTCTAGAATTCAATGGCCGGCCACCTCACCCCCTCTAAAGTGCAAAATGGTGAACTTTGAAGGACTATTTTGTAATTTTGGAAAGTTCAAAAATCTCTATAAATAGGGGTACTTCCTATTCATAAAAATTAGAAAACTTAGTCAAACTTTGGTCAATTTTTCCCTCTAAAAACCGAACTTGAGTGAGCTGCCAAAGAGAAAGAAAAAGTTTGGAAAATCAAGGATTTGGTTTTAGGAGTGTTCGGCATTCACTAGGAAGCAAGTTAGGAAGTTGGAAAAAATTTGGAAACCATTTGGCCATTGGTGGCCGGTTGTGTGGCAGCAGCAAAGGTGGAAGAGAAAGTGAAAGGAAAAGTGGTGGAGGGTGGCTGAAATTGTTGTGGGTGGCCGGAATTTGGTTGGAGCAACCCCTAGGTGGCTGGAAAATTTCGGGCTCATTGGGAGGAGCTAAGGCCGGCTGTACCAAGGAGAAAGGAAGAGAAAAAAAAATTGGATCAAGCAAACCCGTTCTTGAATTGAGCAAGGTAAAAACTTCTCTTGAACCCTAAGCTCTCAATTCAAGTTTTAAATTAAAGATTTAAATGTATTACAAGCTGATTTGTAATGAGCATAAGCTCAATTTAATTTCTGCCTTAGGTCAGATTTTTTCTAGTATGTGCTTGATTAGTTAAGGGTGGTTTTGGTTGATGTTAATTATGAGTTTTTATGTGCTTATTAGTATAATTGCATGCTAAGGTATTTAGTGAGTTATATGGTCCCCCAAATTTGTTTATGTTTGCTGTAAAAAGTAGGTTAGGGTGCTAGAATGAATGTGCATGCCAATGGTTTGATGAAAAGCCAAAAAGCAATGCAAACCCTAAACCTATATGCTGTAATTTTGTGATTTACTTGCATGAATGTGTTTGGGCTTCATGTAAGTTAAATTGGGACGTTAGAAAACGTGCATGTTGATCCTAGGCTCCCGCGGTAGCTGGTTGAGTTAGTTTACGCGATTAGGACGTAAAATCAACTTAAAAGAATGAAAACTGCCAATTCGGGTTCAAGCTGGCCAGTTCTAAGGAAAGCCAGTTTTGAGGCCCTTAGAGGCTGATTTTTGGAAAACTTAAAACATAAAAGTTGTAGAGTAGGATTTTTCCTAGAGGAAAACTTGAACAGTTTTTCAAAATAAGGCTCCAATGGCCTTCGTTTTTAAGAAAACCCGAGCCTGACTGTGCCCAGACCCTATGCCCGGCCAGGTGAGTTCAACAGAGAAAATGAGTGGGTTAGAGACCGATTTGGGTCTCGAGTTAAACACAAGAGTTTTAGGGTTTTTCGAGCTTTAAAACTTTTATGAAGAAAACTTTTTCAAATTCCACTTTGATTTTTAAATAGAAAATTGGATTTCAAAACTGTGCAGTGAACAAGAAATTCCTGCACAGAGTGTTCTAAAACAGTGCAGGAAAAGGACATTTCTGCACATCCACTGACTAATTCACAATAAGAAACTGTTCCAAAGGCAGTTTCTATTTTTAATGATTTTTACAAAGATCCACTCATAAGGTTTCAAGTTTTATAAAGAAAAGTGAGTTTAAAACCCCAAGTTTTCTAGAGTAAGGAAAAAGGGTTTTTAAACCAAATTGAATGAGCAATAACCGGGAAGGTACCGAGTTATTGGTTTGGGCCCAAAGCCCAAAGGTTATCCAACGTAACCCAATAAAAGAGTAAGAATGACTAATTGGGCCTAAAAACTCAGTTATCTGAAATAACCAATTGAGTTGTATTTTAGAAGGCGTAGGCCCAAGATTTAAGAATAGTAGTCCAATGCTACTTTGGATGGCTGTTTAGCCAAGGTTACTTTATGTGACCAATCAAAGTACACATTAAGTGTAGTAAACCCTAAACCTTAGGATTGACCAGGATACTGGGTAAGTATCCGGCTTTGTTTTAAGAAAAAGGGGGGCATATAACTATGACTAGGTATGAATGTTGGTTTGATTACCAACATTCTGTAAGAACAGAATTCTTACTCTATGTCCTCTGATATAGCAGGAAATAGCCTGCCGAGGTATCCTGAAGTGGATCAACCAGTCTCAGGACATAGTACTCAAGGTAAGTACAACTCCGCCTACAGCATAGGCTTTTGTTGTATACTTGCCAAGTATGTTTGTTGTATGTGATGTGATGATGCTGTGTTTACAATATAACTATGTTAAGTTCATTGTATGAGAAAAAGATATAATGTCAAGATATGAGCATGAAATATGCATAGTGGCATCACGAAGCATGTTCACTAATAAGATCAAGTATGAGACAATGAAAAGTAAGTATGATGGCAAGCAAGCTTGCCTGTGTCGTACCGACCCGCGTTAGGTCGGGTTGGACTGTGGTTTGAGTTGGAAATGGATTGGCCGCCCCAACCAAATCATAGTTGCGCGCCCGGTACGTACACTTATGATAAGGGACCCATAAGTAAGATAAGTTAAGAATGAATAAGATGGCATAATAAGAGCATAATTGGTTCATGCATATATTATGCGATGTTATGACATGATATGTATGTTATGATATGTATGCTATGGGAAGTTATGTATGACATGTATGACATGCTATGTTTATGTAAGGTTATGATGAGTTATGTTTATGTTTAATTGTTGCGGATTTATATGTTGTACTTGCTGAGCGAAAGCTCACGTGTCTTACATCTATGCTGTACGTAAGCAACCTACTGGCAACTGATGATGCAAGATGGCGAGCGTGGCGGGGTGGACTGTGAAATGTGGGGTTAATAGCCGCTACGCGTTTTGATTCTTTCTATGTATATTATTCCGCATTTAAACATCATGTATATTATTATGCATTATGTTTGTCCGCACCGTATAAAAAAAAAAAAAAAATTCCGCTGTTTACGTTAATTAAGTATGTATGTGTATGTATGTATGTATGGTAACGGCCTGTGCTAGGCGGGTCGTTACAGAGTTGGTATCAGAGCGGTTCCCTGCTACCCAATTTCACAGTATGCCTGCCGTTGCCGCCATCATTGTAAGTGATTTTATTTTTATGAGTAAATAATTATTAAATGATTATGTAAATATGTTATGTTAGACTCGACGCTATGGACCCCGTGCAAGTAGATGAGGATCGACGAGCGGTGACGTCGTTCCATGAGTCGCACCCGATGATTTTTGACGGCACGAGACGGACGGTGTCGTTAGCGGAATGGCTATACGACATGGAGCAGATTTTCCGTCTGAGTCATATCGAGGAGCGACTACAGGTCTCCTTAGCGAGTCGATGTCTAGCAGTGGATGCTCGACTATGGTGGATGACTATTGAGGAGAGATCTATGCCGAGTCGGACTTGGGCGCATTTCCGTACGTTGTTAGTTGCACGGTACGGACCGATACTGGATGAGGGGGCAGGTGAACCCCATCGTGACCCAGCGATGTATCGAGAGACGTATCATGCTCGATACCTCAGTTTTGCAGTAGTTTGGCATGCTTTCCCAGAGGAGCCCATGAGCCATTATTGTCGGCGATTTCAGGAGGAGATGTTGCCATATGTCCCGCAGGACTTGGCTAACTCGATGGCATTCGCACTCCAGACGTTTCGGGATGGACTGCCCCAGCAGATCCGGCAGTATGTCCCTATGCCGATACCTGGCTCGACCGTGGAGCACATGATAGCGGATATTTTAGAGGCTGAGGCTGTGATGCACGCCATGCAGGCCGCTGGGGTTGCGGATGATCAGCAGGCTCCAGTCGATGATGCTGAGGACGGAGAGCCGATTTTTGAGACTGATCCGGCTGTTCCTGAGGGTCAGGTCCCAGCAGATCCGGTACAGGAGATGCAGCCCCAGGACGCCGAGGCTGATATGGCAGCGGATGATTTTGATCCGGATGACCTCATAGTCCTTCCGGAGGTTCAGCCAGAGGACCCCCCGATCATCGACATTTCGAGCGATGATGAGGAGGATATGGAGCCAGGGCCAGAGTTTGAGCCTGAGGACTGGCTAGAGGATGATTTTGACGAGGATCCGGAGGAGATTCCATTTCACGACGGAGAGGATGAGTCAGACTCCGATGCGTCCTCCGTAGTTTCGATCGAGCCCGTAGATTAGGCTAACCATGTATATGTAATAACTAGAATTTGTCTATGTTACAATTTCTTGTATAGAAATTTGAATTGTACCGTGAAGGTAGTTATGCAAAAGCCCGGTTTAGGGTTTTTATTCAGAATTGTGAGTTCTTATGCTTTTATAAGACTCAAAAATGATTGCTTAGTTGAGCATACGACCTTTTGAGGAAAAAGGTATAAAAACGCTATGATTTTTACGAAAGTCAAAGTTTGACCAGAAAGTCAAAGTTTCACCCGAAAGTCAAAGTTTGACCAGAAACCGTCAAGTTGACCAAGAGAGTCTATGCTGACAGGATAGGCAACATTGACCCACGAAAGTCAAAGATTGGCTAGAAAGATCAATTCTTTGACGATATCGAAAAATGGTGAGCAGTATAGGAAGTATACTGCGGAAAACCAAATTTTTCAGATAAAATGGTTTAAGTTAGATTCAAGACCACCATAGAAAAATCAAGCACACTAAGTAGGAGATTAAAGGCTAAAAGGCTCGAAACGAAAAGAGAATTTTTCGTATAGTCCATTATTAGACAGATAAATTTTGGACTGCATTTTAATAATCGGTACTGTGAATCAAAGACCACAGTATCAACTATATCTGTTTAGTATTGAGAGATACTGTCTAATAAAAAATTAGGCCAAATAAGGCCTTAATGGTGATGTCACATTACTTTTGATTTATGACATCATTTTAAGGCTTTAATGAAAAATTTGGAAAGAATTTTGGTTGGTTCTAGAACCACTTGGCCAGCCACCTCACCCCCTAAAGTGAAAAATGATGGACTTTGAAGGACTATTTTGCAATTTTGGAAAGTTCAAAATTGCCTATAAATAGGAGTGCTTCCTATTCACAAAAATTAGAAAATCTAGCCAAACTTTGGTCAATTTTCTGCCCAAAAAATCCGAACCTTAGGGAGCTGCCAAAGAGAAAGAAAAAGCTTAGAAAATCAAGGAATTGGTCTTAGGAGTGTTAGGCATTCACTAGGAAGCAAGCCAAGAAGTTGGAGAAAAATTTGGAGACCATTTGGCCATTGCTGGCCGGTTCTGTGGCAGCAGCAAGGGGGAAGAAAAATTGAAGGGGAAAACATATAGGGAGGTGGCTGATTCTTGTGGGAAGTGGCCGGATTCTTGGGAGGAGCTGTCCCTAGGTGGCTGGAAAATTTTAGGCTCATTGGAAGGAGCTAAGGCCGGCTGCACCAAGGAGAAAGGAAGAGAGAAATTTGAGCCAAGCAAACCCACATTTGGGCTAAGTAAGGTAAAATTTCTCTTGGCCCTTAAATCTCTTAATTCAAGTTCTAAATTAGAGATTTAAGTGTATTACAAGCAGTTTTGTAATGAGCATAAGCTCAATTTAAATTTCTGCCTTAGGTCAGATTTTAGTGTGTGCTTGATTAGTTAGTTAAGGGTGGTTGATTTAGTGTTTTGATTGATGTTTAATTATGCATTTGTATGTGCTTATGAGTATGATTGTATGTTAGATTAATTAGGGGTTGTATGTTTCCCCAAATCTTCCCAACAGAATAGTAATGGCATATTAGGGTGTTAGATTGAAATGTGTATGCTAAGTTGGTAAAAATCAAGAAACAAGCAAAACCCTAACCTTGATTAATGCAATTTGGTTGTTTGATTTACATGATCATGTGGGGGCTCATGTAAGTCAATTTGGGACGATAGAAAAACATTGCATGGTGATTGTAGACTTCCGCTGAGTTCGGTTGAGTTAGTGTGCTCGTTTTAGGACCGAAAACGATTAAGAAACCGAAAACTGCCAATTCGGGTTCAAACTGACCAGTTCTCTGGAAAGTCAGTTTTGAGGCCCTTAGAGGCTGATTTTGGAAAAACGTAAAACACAAAAGTTGTAGATAAGGGTTTTTCCTATGGGGCAGCGTGGACACTTTTCAAAAATAAGGCACCAATGGCCTTCGTTTTTGTGAAAACCCGAGCCTGACCGTGCCCAGACCCTATACACGGCCAGGTGAGTTTAGCAAGTTAAAGGAGTGGGTTAGAGACCGATTTGGGTCTCGAGTTCAAAACGAAAGTTTTATGATTTTCAATGCTTTAAAACTTTCATGAAGAAAACTTTTTCAAATTCGACTTGGATTTTTAAATAGGAAATTGGATTTCAAAACTGTGCAGTGAACAAGAAATTCCTGCACAGAGTGTTCTAAAACAGTGCAGGAAAAAGACATTTCTGCACATCCACTGACTAATTCTCAGTGAGAAACTGTTCCAAAGGCAGTTTCTGCTTTTAATGGTTTTTACAAAGACCCGCTCATCAGATTCTAAGTTTTTAATAAAATAATCTTAAAACCCTAAGTTTTTCCGAAGTAAAGAAAGAGTTTTAATCGAGTTGAGTGAACCATAACCGGGAAAGATTCCGAGTTATTGGTTTGGGCCCTAAGCCCAAGGGTTATCCAACGTAACCCAATATAATAGTGAAAATGACTAGTTGGGCCTAAAAACTCGGGTTATCTAAAATAACCAATTGAGTTGTATTTTAGAAAAGCATAGGCCCAAGATTTAAGAATAGTAGTCCAACGTTACTAAGAAAGGCTGTTTAGCTAAGGTTACTTTGTGTGACCAATCAAAGTACACTTTAAGTGTAGTAAACCCTAATCCCTAGGGCTATCCGTGATACTGAGAAAGTATCCGGCTTTGTTTAAGAAGGGGGAACATATAACTATAACTAGGTATGAATGTTGATTTGATTATCAACATTCTGTAAGAACATAATTCTTACTCTATGTCCTCTGATATAGCAGGAAATAGCCTGCTGAGGTATCCTGAAGTGGATCAACAAGTCTCGGGACATAGTACTCAAGGTAAGTACAACTCCGCCTACAGCATAGGCTTTTGTTGTATACTTGCCAAGTATGTTGCTGTAAGTGATGCTGTGTTTAATATATGACTATGTTAAGTTCATTAGCATGAGAAAAAGATATAATGTCAAGATATGAGCATGAGTTATGAATAGTGACATCACGAAGCATGTTCACTAATAAGAACAAGTATGAGTTCATGAAAAGTAAGTATGATGGCAAGCAAGCTTGCCTGTGTCGTACCGATCCGCGTTAGGTCGGGTTGGACTGTGGTTTGAGTTGGAATTGGTTTGGCCGCCCCAACCAAATCATAGTTGCGCGCCCGGTACGTACACTTATGATAAGGGGCCCATTAGTAAGATAAGTTAAGAATGAATACAATGGCATAATAAGAGCATAACTGGTACATGCATATATTATGCGATGTTATGACATGTTATGTATGTTATGATATGTATGCTATGGGAAGTTATGTATGACATGTATGATATGCTATGTCTATGTAAGGTCATGATGAGTATGTTTATGTTTGTTTCTGCGGATATGTATATGTTGTACTTGCTGAGCGAAAGCTCACGTGTCTTACGTCTATGCTGTAGGTAAGCAACCTACAGGCAACTGATGGTGCAAGGTGGCGAGCGAGGCAGGGCAAGCTGTGAAATGTGGGGATATTAACCGCTTCGCGTTTTGATCTTTTTATGTATATTATTTTGTATGCAAACATCCTTATATATGTTTATGCATATTAAATATCCGCATTATAAAAAAAAAAAAAAAAAAAAATTTCCGCTGCTTACGTTACGCCAAATAAATAAGTACGCATGTATGTATGTATGTATGTATGGTAACGGCCTGTGCTAGGCGGGTCGTTACAGAGTATGTATTTTGCTTTTATTTCACGACTGATATGTACTAGCTTATATTTTTATGACTATAGGCTTGTACTGTTGTATGATGAGAAAGTGTTAGACATTTCCATCAGAAATTTTGACCCTATATGTACAGAAATCGTATCAAAGTGTATTTACGAGATTGTAAATAAAATGTACTTTTTGTAAGAACATAAAAAGCCAGTTTAAGTATGAATTGATATGATATGATTATGAAAAGCATGTTACGAGTTGTTATGTGCTATAGTATGATGATAATGTTATGTTATGAAGTGTTATATTGCAATTATGAAAGATAGCGCGTGAAAGAAAGGATATTGCTAGTATGATAATATCTTTTCTTATGGTTTGATAGGACCTAGAAAATGGTACGTACGCGTCGAGCAGTGCCTGCAAATCCGCCAGAGCCGGATCTCGCAACCATAGTAGCAAATTTGCAACGGCAGCTGCTGGAACAGCAGCAAGAGACAAATAGACTGCGAGAGCAGTTAATTCAGATGAACCAGAGACCTCGGGCTGATGAGGTTCCTCTTCAATAGAATAGGGTGCCTCCGGTACCAGGAGTCCAATCGGAAGTACAACAAGAAGATCTACGGAATGTTGAGATTCCGGTAGCACCTGTTGGAGTTCCAGTAAACTTACCACCAGTACGGGAAGATTTACTGTATGAGAGATTCAGGAGGATGAAGGCACCTGAATTCGAAGGATTGATGGATCCGATAGCTGCGGATAATTGGTTGATTGATATCCAAGTCATCTTGGACTTCATGAGGCTGTCGGAACAGGAAAAGGTTCTCTGTGCTTCCTTCGCCCTTAAGAAAGACGCCAGACATTGGTGGATGACTGTTCAGATGCGGCGAGATGTTACCACCATGAGCTGGCAAGATTTTGTGACAGAGTTCCGCACCATGTACTACAATAGGGAAATTCTGGCAGCCCAGCAGGATGAGTTCGCCAGCCTGAAACAGGGATCAATGACAGTAATGGAGGCTGTCAAGAAGTTTGAACAGTTGGCCCGATTGTGTCCGAAACTGGTTCCCAATGAAACAGAAAAAGTTAGAAGAATGATGAAGATGTTCCGGACAGATATTGCCAAGCAAGTTAGCGCTGGCAGTAGCCCACCTACCCTGGTATCCGACTGCGTAAGTCGTACGATAAGAGCCGAATACTGGATAAACCAGGACAAGGAAGCAAGGGCTCAGATCTTCAGGGCAAAGAGGGATGAAAAGGCCGTGGTAAAGCCGACACAGCCCCGTCAGAACTTTGAAACGCCCCCGAAAGGACAAGTCAGTAACCCTGCCCAAGGTTCCAAACAGTTTGGGAGGAACAAGAGAAAAGGAAATTTCTCGGGTCAGGGACAACAAAAGAATTACCCTCAAAAAAGGAACAATAGAGGAAATGAGGGTAATAACACTGACTACCCGGCATGCGCCAAGTGTGGAAGGAAACATCCGGGAATCTATAGAATGGGGTCGAATGCCTGCTACCTGTGTGGCAAGGAGGGGCATTATGCAAAGAATTGCCATCTGAACAACCAAGGCCAGAATCCTCCATACCCGAGCCGAAATGCGAACAGTCAGTTGCATGCAGTCCAAACTAGGCTTGAAGGACCCTCAATCACACAAGGCAGATTGGAGGCTCCTGAACCTCAAGCCAGGATCTATGCTTACACCAGGGGTGATGCTGAAGCTGGAACTTCATATGTGGTGACAGGTCAGATTTCTATCGCCACCTATGATGCTATCGCCTTGTTTGATTCTGGAGCTACTCACTCATTTGTATCCCTGGAGTTTGCCCAGAAGTTAGGAAGAGGTGTGAATAGTTTAGATCAGCCCTTCAAAACCTCTTTGCCGTCCGGAGAGATTTTGTGGTCCAATTTTTGGATACGAAATGCTTCCGTGACTATCTGTGGCCGAGAATTGTTTGTAGATCTCATCGCGATCAAGCTGCAGGAATTTGATGTGATCTTAGGAATGGACTTCTTAGGCAAATGCAACGCCAAGATCGACTGCAGAAAGTGTTGTGTAACATTCAATCTGTACGGAAAGGAGGAGTTCAATTTCTACGGGCAATCTCGGCATTCAGCAACTAAACTGGTTTCAGCGATGAAGGCTTGGAAAATGTTAGCTAATGGTTGCCAAGGATATTTAGCTAACATGGTGGATAAAGATGGTGAAGTGGAATTGGCACCGGAAGATGTTCCCATTATAAAGGAATATGTGGATATCTTTCCGGAAGACTTACCAGGACTTCCGCCGGAACGCGAGATTTCGTTCGAAATCGAATTGCTGCCTGGAGCTACACCGATATCGAAAGCGCCTTATCGTATGGCACCTGCCGAGCTTAGGGAACTGCAAGTGCAGTTACAAGAATTGCTGGACAAGGGATTCATCCGACAAAGTTACTCTCCATGGGGAGCACTAGTGTTGTTCGTAAAGAAGAAGGATGGATCGCTGCGTATGTGTATCGACTATCGTGAGCTGAATAAGATCACGATCAAGAACAAGTATCCCCTTCCGATGATTGATGATCTTTTTGATCAACTCAGGGGAGCGGTAGTATTTTCAAAAGTCGATCTACGGTCAGGCTATCATCAGCTCAGGATCTAGGAGTCAGACGTCTCCAAGACAGCTTTTCGTACACGTTACGGGCATTATGAGTTTTTGGTTATGCCCTTTGGTTTAACCAATGCCCCGGCTGCATTCATGGACCTGATGAATCGAGTATTCAAGGAGTATTTGGATAAGTTCGTCATTGTTTTTATTGACGATATTCTGATTTACTCAAGGTCCAAAGAGGAGCACGAGCATCACCTTAGGTTGGTGATGGAAACGCTTAGACAAAATCAGTTGTACGCCAAATTCTCAAAATGTGAATTTTGGCTGGAAAAAGTCCACTTTTTGGGTCATGTAGTATCAAAAGAAGGAATTTCAGTAGACCCTACTAAGATAGAGGCGGTTAGTGCATGGCCAGCACCCAAAAATGTTACGGAAATAAGGAGTTTCCTTGGATTTGCTGGCTACTACCGAAGGTTCGTTGAGGGATTTTCCAAGATCGCTACACCCCTCACCGTTTTTACCCGCAAGGAAAAGAAATTCGAATGGACTCAGAAATGTGAGGAGAATTTTCAGGAGCTCAAGAGGAGGTTGACAAGTGCACCTGTGTTGATAATTCCCGATGTAGATGCAGGAAATTTCGTGATCTATAGTGACGCTTCTAAAAATGGATTAGGAGCCGTCTTAATGCAAAATGGGAAAGTAGTTGCCTACGCATCCCGACAGCTGAAGATTCACGAAAGGAATTATCCCACACATGACTTGGAGATCGCAGCAGTGGTTTTCGCACTTAAGATCTGGAGACATTATTTGTACGGGAACAAGTGTGAGATCTACACCGATCACCAGAGCCTCAAGTATATTTTTACTCAGAAGGAGCTCAACATGAGACAACGTAGATGGCTGGAACTTGTAAAGGATTATGATTGTGAGATCCTTTACCACCCTGGAAAGGCCAACAGGGTAGCAGATGCCTTAAGCAGGAAATCAGTAGGCATGCTGATGTCTATTGGAATGTTTCCTAAGCCACTACAAAAGAAGATTTCTGAGTTCAACTTGGAGCTGTTAACGGGGAAATTGTCTGTTCTGTCCCTCCAGTCCAATCTCTTGGAGACCATTAAGTCGCATCAAGGAAAGAATTCCTCTTTGCTGAAAGCACAACTCTTTGGTGGGAAGAACAAGGAGTTTAAGGTCTCTGAAGATGGTGCTATTTATTTCAAAGGACGGATTTGTGTTCCTGACTTTAAGTTTCTTAAGGACCAGATCTTGTCTGAGGCACACAAGACGCCGTATTCAGTACATCCAGGAGCTTCCAAGATGTACAAGGACCTCCGAGAAAGTTATTGGTGGCCCAACATGAAGAATGAGGTAGCAGAATATGTGTCGAAATGTCTAACTTGTCAGAAAGTTAAGGCTGAACATCGACATCGTGGCGGAGAACTGCAGAAAATAGAGCTTCCTGAATGGAAATGGGAGCAAATTACTATGGACTTCGTAGTAGGGCTACCCAGAACTTCAGGTGGGAATGACTCGATTTGGGTAATTGTGGATAGATTAACCAAATTAGCCCACTTTATTGCGATTAAGGTCACCTTCTCAGTGGAGAAATTAGCTGAAATCTACGTATCCCAGATCGTCAGATTTCATGGAGTACCAAAATCGATCATTTCGGACCGTGATGGACGCTTCACTTCTCGATTTTGGACTAGTGTTCACAACGTCATGGGGTCGAAATTGAAGTTCAGTACGGCATTTCATCCCCAAACTGACGGACAATCAGAACGAACTATCCATACACTGGAGGATATGCTAAGGTCATGTGTGCTGGATTTCAAAGGAAACTGGGATCAGAAGCTGCCTCTGATCGAATTTTCATATAACAATAGTTATCATGCTTCGATTGGTATGGCTCCATTTGAAGCATTATATGGAAGAAAATGTCGATCTCCTATCCACTGGCAGGAAGTGGGGCAGAAGCAGCTACAAACTACTGATTTCATCAAAAATACCTCTAAGGACATTCAGAAGATCAAGCAGAGACTCGACATAGCTTTTAGTAGACAGAAAAGCTATGCCGACAAACGTAGGAGGCCCTTGGAGTTCCAAGTGGGAGATGCAGTCTTCATCAAGACTGCTCCTATGAAAGGAGTAATGTGCTTTGGGAAAAAGGGGAAGCTTAGCCCAAGGTATATGGGACCATTTGAGATCCTTGAAAGAATTGGAAAAGTAGCCTATAAGCTTGCCCTACCGCCCGAATTAGCTTCGATGCATAATATTTTGCATGTGTCGATGCTAAAGAAGTATATATCGGATCCTTCCCATGTGCTTAGTCAGGAACCAGTGGAGGTTCATACGGACTTAACCTATGAAGAAAAGCCAGTTCGAATTCTGGATCGGGAAGAGAAGGTCTTAAGGAATAAAACCATTCCCATGGTTAAAGTATTATGGCGAAACCACATGGTTGAAGAAGCAACCTGGGAATTGGAAGATGAGATGAGAAAGAACTACCCTAGTTTGTTCTAATTTTCGAGGACGAAAATTTTTAAGGGGGGTAGATTGTAATAACTAGAATTTTTCTATGTTACAATTTCTTGTATAGAAATTTGAATTGTACCGTGAAGGTAGTTATGCAAAAGCCCGGTTTAGGGTTTTTATTGAAATTTGTGAGTTCTTATGCGTTATAAGACTCAAAAATGATTGCTTAGTCAAGCATGATACCTTTTGAGTGAAAAGGTATAAAAACGTGATGATTTTTATTTTGGTCAAAGTTTGACCAAAAGACGTCAAAGTTGACCACGAAAGTCAAAGTCGACCAAGAAAGTCAACATTGGCCAAGAAAGGCAACATCGACTAAGAGAAGTCAAGGATTGCCTAAAAAGGTCAACTAGATGTCGAAACTTAAGTATGTGATGCAGTATGAGGTATATACTGCGAAAAGCCGTTTTTACAACGCAGATAGTAAGAATAAGTTTTAAAACCATCATAGAAAAATCAAGCACATTAAGTAGGATAGTAAAGGCCAAAGGGCTTGGAGCAAAAAGGAAAAGTTTCGTACAGTCCATCCTTATGCAGATAAATTTTGGACTGTAGTGTAGAAGCTTGTACTGTGTATAAGAGAGCACAGTATTAAAAATACCTGTTTGGCATTAAAATGGACTGTTTACTAAGGAAAAAGCCAAACAAAGCCTTTATGGATGATGTCACTTAACTTTTGATTTATGACATCATTTTATGGATTTAATACAAAATTGAAAAGAAAGTTAGATGGTTCTAGAATTCAATGGCCGGCCACCTCACCCCCCCTAAAGTGCAAAATGGTGAACTTTGAAGGACTATTTTGCAATTTTGGAAAGTTCAAAAATCTCTATAAATAGGGGTACTTCCTATTCACAAAAATTAGAAAACTTAGTCAAACTTTGGTCAATTTTTCCCTCTAAAAACCGAACTTGAGTGAGCTGCCAAAGAGAAAGAAAAAGTTTGGAAAATCAAGGATTTGGTTTTAGGAGTGTTCGGCATTCACTAGGAAGCAAGTTAGGAAGTTGGAAAAAATTTGGAAACCATTTGGCCATTGGTGGCCGGTTGTGTGGCAGCAGCAAAGGTGGAAGAGAAAGTGAAAGGAAAAGTGGTGGAGGGTGGCTGAAATTGTTGTGGGTGGCCGAAATTTGGTTGGAGCAACCCCTAGGTGGCTGGAAAATTTCGGGCTCATTGGGAGGAGCTAAGGCCGGCTGTACCAAGGAGAAAGGAAGAGAAAAAAAAAATTGGATCAAGCAAACCCGTTCTTGAATTGAGCAAGGTAAAAACTTCTCTTGAACCCTAAGCTCTCAATTCAAGTTTTAAATTAAAGATTTAAATGTATTACAAGCTGATTTGTAATGAGCATAAGCTCAATTTAATTTCTGCCTTAGGTCAGATTTTTTCTAGTATGTGCTTGATTAGTTAAGGGTGGTTTTGGTTGATGTTAATTATGAGTTTTTATGTGCTTATTAGTATGATTGCATGCTAAGGTATTTAGTGAGTTATATGGTCCCCCAAATTTGTTTATGTTTGCTGTAAAAAGTAGGTTAGGGTGCTAGAATGAATGTGCATGCCAATGGTTTGATGAAAAGCCAAAAACCAATGCAAACCCTAAACCTATATGCTGTAATTTTGTGATTTACTTGCATGAATGTGTTTGGGCTTCATGTAAGTTAAATTGGGACGTTAGAAAACGTGCATGTTGAATGTGCATGCCAATGGTTGAGTTAGGTTACGCGATTAGGACGTAAAATCAACTTAAAAGAATGAAAACTGCCAATTCGGGTTCAAGCTGGCCAGTTCTCTGGAAAGCCAGTTTTGAGGCCCTTAGAGGCTGATTTTGGGAAAACTTAAAACATGAAAGTTGTAGAGTAGGATTTTTCCTAGAGGAAAACTTGAACAGTTTTTCAAAATAAGGCTCCAATGGCCTTCGTTTTTAAGAAAACCCGAGCCTGACTGTGCCCAGACCCTATGCACGGCCAGGTGAGTTCAACAGAGAAAATGAGTGGGTTAGAGACCGATTTAGGTCTCGAGTTAAACACAAGAGTTTTAGGGTTTTTCGAGCTTTAAAACTTTTATGAAGAAAACTTTTTCAAATTCCGCTTTGATTTTTAAATAGAAAATTGGATTTCAAAACTGTGTAGTGAACAAGAAATTCCTGCACAGAGTATTCTAAAACAGTGCAGGAAAAGGAAATTTCTGCACATCTACTGACTAATTCACAATAAGAAACTGTTCCAAAGGCAGTTTCTATTTTTAATGATTTTTACAAAGATCCACTCATAAGGTTTCAAGTTTTATAAAGAAAAGTTAGTTTAAAACCCCAAGTTTTCTAGAGTAAGGAAAAAGGGTTTTTAAACCAAATTGAATGAGCAATAACCGGGAAGGTACCGAGTTATTGGTTTGGGCCCAAAGCCCAAGGGTTATCCAACGTAACCCAATAAAAGAGTAAGAATGACTAATTGGGCCTAAAAACTCGGGTTATCTGAAATAACCAATTGAGTTGTATTTTAGAAGGCGTAGGCCCAAGATTTAAGAATAGTAGTCCAATGCTACTTTGGATGGCTGTTTAGCCAAGGTTACTTTATGTGACCAATCAAAGTACACATTAAGTGTAGTAAACCCTAAACCTTAGGATTGACCAGGATACTGGGTAAGTATCCGGCTTTGTTTTAAGAAAAAGGGGGGCATATAACTATGACTAGGTATGAATGTTGGTTTGATTACCAACATTCTGTAAGAACAGAATTCTTACTCTATGTCCTCTGATATAGCAGGAAATAGCCTGCCGAGGTATCCTGAAGTGGATCAACCAGTCTCAGGACATAGTACTCAAGGTAAGTACAACTCCGCCTACAGCATAGGCTTTTGTTGTATACTTGCCAAGTATGTTTGCTGTATGTGATGTGATGATGCTGTGTTTACAATATAACTATGTTAAGTTCATTGTATGAGAAAAAGATATAATGTCAAGATATGAGCATGAAATATGCATAGTGGCATCACGAAGCATGTTCACTAATAAGATCAAGTATGAGACAATGAAAAGTAAGTATGATGGCAAGCAAGCTTGCCTGTGTCGTACCGACCCGCGTTAGGTCGGGTTGGACTGTGGTTTGAGTTGGAAATGGACTGGCCGCCCCAACCAAATCATAGTTGCGCGCCCGGTACGTACACTTATGATAAGGGGCCCATAAGTAAGATAAGTTAAGAATGAATAAGATGGCATAATAAGAGCATAATTGGTTCATGCATATATTATGCGATGTTATGACATGATATGTATGTTATGATATATATGCTATGGGAAGTTATGTATGACATGTATGACATGCTATGTTTATGTAAGGTTATGATGAGTTATGTTTATGTTTAATTGTTGCGGATTTATATGTTGTACTTGCTGAGCGAAAGCTCACGTGTCTTACGTCTATGCTGTAGGTAAGCAACCTACTGGCAACTGATGATGCAAGATGGCGAGCGTGGCGGGGTGGACTGTGAAATGTGGGGTTAATAGCCGCTACGCGTTTTGATTCTTTCTATGTATATTATTCCGCATTTAAACATCGTGTATATTATTATGCATTATGTTTGTCCGCACCGTATAAAAAAAAAAAAAAATTCCGCTGTTTACATTAATTAAGTATGTATGTGTATGTATGTATGTATGGTAACGGCCTGTGCTAAGCGGGTCGTTACAGTGGTTCCAACCAAGTCCGGCCACTCACCCCCTAATTCCCTAACACTTTTCTCTCCCTTTTCTTTCCTACCCACAACCGGCCACTTTGGCCGAAATGGGTTTCCAAATTTTTCAACTCTTTTCTCTTGATTCCTACTTGAAATCCGAACACTCCCCTAAGATTTCTCCCTTGGATTTTTGTTTTGCTCTATTCTTTCTTGCTTCCCTTATGTTCGGTTTTTGGAAAGGAAAAATGGGCAGAGTTTTCCTAGCTTTTCCAAATTTTGTGAACAAAAATGTTCAAATGGGTCACCTATTTATAGGTGAAGGAGAACTTTCCAATTTTGCTCATAAGTCCTTCAAGACGCAAATTTTTGCACAATTAGAAGCTTAGGTGGCCGGCCAAGCTTGGTGAACAAGGAAAGATTACTTTCCAAAATTTCCTTAATTAATTATGATGTCATAATATTTGGATAAGGTGATGTAAGCATCCTTAGGGCTTGTTTGGTCTTTTTGCTTAATATGCAGTCCATTTTAAGCCATCACAGATATTTCTAATACTGTGTTCACTAATACACAGTACTGTTATATATATACTGCAGTCCAAAATTCATCTGTGTAAAAATGGACTGCATAAAATTTTTTCTTATTTCCTTAAGTCCTTTTGCCCTTAGTATCTAACTTGGTGTACTTGATTTTTCTATAGTGGTTTTAAATCCTATTCATACTATCTTGCCTGTAAAAACGGTTTTCATAGTATATTTCCATACTGCTTTGCCATAACACTGTACAGTCATTTCTTTAACCATTTTAGTCAAACTTTGACTTTCTTGGTTAACTTTGACTTTTCTTGGTCAAACTTTGACCAACATAAATCATAGAAATTTTCATCCCTTTTTACTCAAAAGGTCACATGCTAGTCTAAGCAATCATTTTTCAGTCTTATAAAATCATAAGGACTCACAAAATTTCATAAAAACTCTTGATCGAGCTTTTTCATAATTACCTCCCTGGCACATATTAAATTCCTTTAAAAGGAAATAGTAATATCGAAAAACTAGGTATTACACAAAGATGGATCATTATATCAAAAAAAGATGGTAGGAAATACTTCTCAAGCAGGCACAATGTCATAACCAATTCCGATTGTAGCGAATCTAGCATCATTGGATCAATTACCTTGGAGTATATTGAATTGAAAAATGAGCATAACTTTGTAATTGAGTATCTCACATCTTTTGTTAAAATTCCCCGCAAAGCAAGAGATAATAATTGTTACATCAAGATATGACAATCATGTGTTTTCATTCCAACGAGCTGTAAATCTTTCATCGAAACCAACCTTTTGAAGTTGGAAGAGTACCCACTTGGTACTTTCATGGAAGCAAACCACTCAAAAAGCTTTCTCTTTTCGTGTCTAGATAATGTGTGCTTCGCCGGCGGTAAGTCAGTGCCGTTTGATCTTTCATCGGGGAACATATTCGGTCTAAGCTTTATCTCTTTAAGGTCCAACCGTGTCTTTTCACCATCTTTAGTCTCATTCAGAATGTCAAGCAACGTGCCTACTATCGATTCACGGACATTTTTCTCAATATGCATAACATCTAAGCAATGACGAATGTAAAGTGACTTCCAATATGGAAGTTCATAGAATATTAACTTCTTCTTCTAACGCCCATCGACAGCTAGATTCTTATGTTTTCTCTTTCCCAAAATTACATTGACATCTTTAACCATCTCAAAAACATCTTCGCCAGTCAAAATCCGAGGAGCAGTTCTTTCTTCGGTATTGCCATCAAAAGCCTTCTTCTGTTTGTGATATTGATGATTTTTCGGCAAGAACCTCCTATGACCAAGGTAAACGGTTTTTCTACCGTTTTTCAACCTGATGGAAGATGTTTCCTTCATACAAACGGGACAACCTATAGAACTCTTCACAGGATAACCAGATAGGTTGCCAAGTACAGGAAAGTCATTAATTGACCAAATCAACATTGCACGAAGATTGAACGTATCTTGACGGTAAGAATCTCTTACTTGTATACCATCATCCCACAACCTTTTTAGGTCATCTTTCAATGGTACCAAGTAAACATTAATGTCATTCCCTGGTTGTTGAGGGCCTGAGATCAATAATGTCAACATCAAGAACTTTCACTTCATACAAATGTCTGGAGGGAGATTGTAGTTGACAAGTATGACTGGCCAGGTACTATGCCGACTACTCATGTTACTGTGCGGGTTCATTCCATCCGTCAACAAACCGAAACATAAATTCCTTGGTTCTGCACTAAAATCTGGATGATTGTCATCAAAGGTCTTCCATTGCGGTGCGTCGGCCGGATGCCTAAGCTTGCCATTGTCAACACGTTTATCATGATGCCATGTCAAACGCTTAGCATGTTTTGCATTACGGAATAAATGACAGAAACGTGGAGCTGGTGGAATGTACCATAACACCTTCACCGGCACTTCTTTACTACCATTCGATGGTATCTTGCCATTCTTCCATCTTGACTCATTACAAACTGGACATTCATCTAAATCTTCATTTTCTTTCCGGTAAAGTACGCAATCGTTTGGACAAGCATGTATCTTTTCGTATTCTATTCCCAATGTGCTCAACGTCTTTTTCACCTCGTACATACTAGGTGGCACTTTGTTATCCTCCGGTAGAACATCTTTTAGAAAAGCTAAAAAAGTCGTGAAACTAGAATTCGTCCACCCTCCCGACGCTTTCATATTCCATAATTTAACCAATGCCCCTAATTTTGTATATTTTGTACACCCGACATATAAGGGCGTTTCGGCATCATTAATCATTTCCTCAAATAACTCCGGACGGTGCACAAAGTTTTCTTCCAAATCATTTATCATATTGTACATATTATTACCAACGTCTTCCTCCACAATAGGCTCTTTATCTTTAGTACTCGTCAATGTATACTTAATACCGACGAAATCTTCACCATGTAAATACCATGTTTGGTAAGAATAAATAATACCATAAGTAAGCAAATGCCCTCTAACATTATCAATGGAATGAGATCTATGATTATTACAAACTTGACACGGACACCGAATCTTATCGTCTTGTGTATGAGCTTTGGCAATGACAAAAATTATTCGACACCATCTTCATATGCTTTAGACAATCTATCAAACCACATCCATTTCCTGTCCATGATTAGCACGCAAATCCTAAATCAATAAATGAAAGTTCTCGATAAGTTAAGGTGTGCACATTTTTATATTTTTGGCATGAATATCATTTGCATGCGCTTAATTATTAGCTAGTTATATATAAAAACTCCCGGCACATGCATTAATTAAATCAACAATATATTTACTAAATTAAAAATCCAAAAAACATAACAAAACTAAAAATACCATTATAAATTAAAAACCGGCCCGGGTTATTTAACTAAAAAAACAAACTATAAATACATCATAGTATATAGGATTTATAAATAATTTTTTTTTAGGATTTAACTAAAAAATCCAAACTAATTTAAAAAAACCAAACTAAAAATACATTGATCGTGAGATCACTTAATTAATTAAACACTTTGCAGTATTTAACGTATCAAAAGCAATCCAAAAAATTACAAATTAAAATTTATATCCTGACCGGGTTCATAAATAAAAAAATAATACAGAGGAAAACAACAAAAAGTTGAGTTAATTTGTGTCATCATGACTTACAAGAATGACGGGAGACCAGTAGATGGCAGTGGGTGGCGTCCAACAGCGGTGTATGGAACTGTCGTCGGAGCAATCTGATATGATTTTGGTTCACGGCAGCAGCTGTATCAATGTGGAAATAACAGGGCAACTCGATCTGATATATATGTCTGTAAAAAAGGACAATGTTTCCACGACGGTTTTAGGAAAACCGTCGTGGAAGTAGACACTTACACGACGGTTTTTAGACAACCGTCATGTAATCCTCGAGACTACCACGATAGTTGTATAAAACCGTCGTGTAATAATCGAGACATCCATGACGGTTTTTAAAAACCGTCGTGGAATGTATACTTACATGACGGTTCAAATAGACCGTCGTGGAAATATATTATTCCACGATGGGTTTAAACAACTGTCGTGGAAAGCTAAAATTCCACGATGGTTTTCGGATACCAGTTTTTGTTCCGTGTTTTTACCTCAGTTTCCACGACGGTTTTTAAAAAACGGTCATCGAATCTCTGTCATGGTATCCACATTCTGTAGTAGTGATCGCTTTTTATTATTATTAAAAATAATAATAATAAATAAATCCATATCTATAAGAGTTTCTTATTCGGCTGAGTCATTCTAAATGTAAAAATATTCACTGTCTCATAGTTAAGTAGTTTTGTCTATGTGCAAATTGCCCGTTAATTTTTTTCTTCCTAAACTGATTACATCCATGACACCATATATATTATATCGAAGCTACGAATCATGTACTTTGCTTAACGCCCTTTGGTTTAATGGCATAATGAGATGGCATCGAGACAATCATATTATCTTTTTATTTCGTTATTTTTTAAACATTAAGGGTTATTTTAAGGAATATTGCTTTAAAAAAGTGCATCTTTACAATAGGTTTAGGATTTTTGTCCTCTTACAAGAAAGTCAAAAGCCAAACTATTGTTTCTTTTCAAAAATATCGCGGACTAACCAAAAAGGTGTTTTGGTAGAATACCGCATGGTAATCTACCAGAATACTAGAATATTTTTTGGTAGTCTATCAAAATACTTTTGGTATTTAACATCATCTCAAATCATCGGAGCCGGTCTCCAGTCACCGGAGAGTATTGTGGCAGAATACTTTTTCATATTCTACATAATACATTTGATAATAAATATAGGTCTTTGATCGGTCTTTGATCACGGCGATCACATACTAGTGACAGAGAGTATTCTATCACAATGCAAAACTTAATTAGTCAGAATACAAAACTTAATCTGTTAGAGTACAAACATAATCCACTGAAATGCAATAATTAATCCACCAAAATACAAAACTTTATCCATAGGAAAGCAAAAATTAAATCACCAAAAAAACACTAAAATCGGTGATAATAGATCATATGACCACCAAAATCCCAACAAGTGCACATCCCCAAAGTCCAAATAAGTCAAAAATAATCCAAATAAGTCACAAAAGTAAATATTTAGATCAACTGATCTTAGATCTTCAGCAACAACGAATCGCATATAATACTATGGCATGATAAAGAGGTGACCAACTGATATCAGTCATAGTATAACAATAATTCATTGTACATAGAATTTCTACAACACGAGGAGATCAAAAAGTGGGGATTTAGCAGTCTAAGTTTAAGGTAGACAGACAAAAATACTGTCTACTAGTCTGCAGTATAGAAACTTGGTGACGAAGAATAACAACAGATAGGAAAAAAAATATTTCCTACTTGTCTGCAGTATGGAAAAACTGTTTTCTATGTGCAGCAAAACTAAGCTGACGTGGAGTCGGGAATTTTGTGTGACACTCATGTCTGCAGAACATGCGCTCGCAAACAAGTTCTTTGGTTCACAGGCTGAGGATTGCACTCCTGCACGCATGAGAGAGAGCCTTCTCGCTTATCAATTGAACACATAACAAACAGGCAATTATATTTAAACCCCATGTGACTTTCATCACTTTCTCATGCGGAATTAGTGGTTTTCCTTTGCTAAATTTCCTACATTTCCAACTTCATGGGTGCACTTTGAGAGTTAAATTCTCATTCACCTATTCGTCATTTTGCTTATATAAATATGCCATTTCGAACTCCTCGCAGAGTAAAATGCATATTTATCTTCACCCGTCACATATATATTGTATTACCTTGATGACAGTCAACTACTACATTTTACAAGTTACTGGTACCTCGAGTCACCCAACGGGACATGGTGAACAGTACTCCTCCAAGATTTTGATGTCTATTTAGCTAGTTGGTGAGGCAATGGCTTAACAAGGCGATGATCAGTAGCTGGTCCGAGAAGATGATTAGTCACACTGAGATTGAGACACGGCCCAGACTCCTACCGGAGGCAGCATGGGGAATTTCCCGCAATGGGTGAAAGCCTGACAGCAATGTCACGTGGAGGTAGAAGGCCTACGGCAGAGCCATCATTTTTTATTTCTTCCCTGGTAGGTGCATCAGAATGAGCCGGAACAAGAGGATAATTTATCTGTGTTCCTGGGTCCATAAGGGAACCATACGTGTCATGCCTATGGGACCCTAAGAGAGACAGATGGGTGTGCGAATGAGAAGGTGTTGGCATAACACGCGTTTTATGAAGTGAACCAGAGTCTGAATTTTAAATTGTTATTTGTGTAGGCATTGGTCAAAAATAGATTTAAATTATGCGTAAACTATAAATTAGGCACTGGTCTGTAAATATTACAGCTTGAAATTAATTATAAAAATGACTTTATCTTTCCGGGTCTTTATCGATTATTATTAATGGATTAGAATAGAAATGATCAAACAAAATAAATAAAAAGAATTATCTATTACATGATAGTTAATCGTGTAGAAGGACTATTATAAATATTATGAGCACATAGTAAGCCGAAATAAATGTTTGAGCTATGATTATCTATAAGGTAATTAAATTCTACGGAATGAAAACGATCGATAATAACAAGCATAATAATAAGGATAACGAAGAACGCGTAACTCATGATAATTAATTCTTGAAGTGAAAAAGAAAATATAAATAATAAAATAAATAAGTGAATAAGAAAATAACTAAATAAGTAAATAAATAAGCATATAAAAGATCTAAATAGGTTAGAAGCCATCATAAATATTAAAAAGTAATGAATAAATTAATTAGATATTAATTTGTAAAAGAATCAGTTATGGTCCAGTAAATAATCCATTGATTATTATTTGGTCATTATTGCATCCATGTTCCATATCATTTAGGTACAATCCAGCTTGGTCATAATCATGAGTTAATGGTTCAGGTCCATTCGTCCTCTCATAAATTTGAGAAAATGTCAAGTTTAATTATCCAGTGGGTCTAAATAATGTCCAACATAGGCATTAGTTAATGTCCAAATGCGAATGTCCAATATGAATTATCTGATTTAGAATGAGTTTTCTTAATCAATTTCAAGATCAAGAATAGTATTTATGTGAATTAATTTAATATTAATTTTCTTTCAGAATTGATTATATGCTATTAATAAATCTATTCATAGTTAGAATGTTACCAACCTTTTTACGTGACTATTTTTTATCTCTTCTAAAAGAAAATCTGTAATAAAATTGTATAGTCATTTTAGGTAAGCAAGTCATTACACTACGAGAATTTTAACTTTAAGAAACCAAACTTTTTGATACCAAAAAAAGTTTGGTAACAGAAAATAGAGTTTCCGTTATCAAATTTTGGTATTAGAAAGGTATGGACATTTTGTTACCAACTTTAGTAGCAAAAACAACACAATCCGCTACCAAATTTTTTTGGTAACAGATGACATGGCGGGAATTGAATTTTGGTTCCCACTGAAAACATTTTGCTACCAAATTACTATTTGGTAACAAAATGTTAACATTCCGCTACCAAGATTTGGTAGCAAATTATAAACTTTTGCTACCAAAATTATTTTGGTAGCAAAAACATTGGCGGGAAGCCAAAATTTTTCCCGCTAATGTCATTTGCTACCAAATTCCATTTGGTAACAAACGGTGAAATTTCGCTACCAAATTTTAGTAGCAGAATATAAATTTCTGCTACCAAATTTTGGTGGCCCAATCTCAATTTTTGCTACCAAACTTTTTTTGGTAGCAAAAACGTTGATAGGAAGTCGAAATTTTTCCCGCTCAACTCATTTGCTACCAAATTTGTTTTGGTAGCAAATAGTACATTTTGTTACCAAAGTTTGGAAGCAGAATATCAGTTTCTGTCACCAAATTTTGGTAGCTAAATATCTCTTTTGATACCAAACATATTTTGGTAGCAATAATTTTCCCTCAAGGTCATCTGCTACTAAATTTCTTTTGGTAACAAATTATGATATTTTGCTACCAAACCCAAATTTGATAGCAAAAAACATGTTTTTGGCAACCAAATTAATATTTGGTAGCAAAATATATGCTTTTTTGTTACCAAATTTTAGTGGCCTAAACCAAGAATCCGTTACCAAAGTATTATTTTGGTGGCGGAAAGCCATCTTTTGCTATCAAAAGTTACATTTGGTAGCAAATCTTCACAAAAGTTTATAATTTCATATTTTAGACTTGTATTTTTTTTTTAATTTTTTGTTTATAGTTTTTCATGAATAGGTTTGATACAAAATTTGTAACAATAATATGTTTTATATGAACAAATTTATTTGGTGATTTATCTCTTTTTTGTAGGACATATAAGTTGGTATATATAAAGTAGACAATGTATATACTTATGATAGTATCATATTACTTTATTATATAGAATAAGATATATCATATTAAAATCTATATTTCATATTATAATGTGGCTAAAAAAATGGTTTTAAATAAATTTTTATTATCAAATGATAATTTTTTTTATTTTAAAAAATTTTTCTATTTGCTACCCAACTTGGGTTTGGTAGCAAAATACATGTTTTTGACAACCAAATTAATATTTGGTAACTAAATATATGCTTTTTTGCTACCAAATTTTGGTGGCCTAAAACAAGAATCTGTTACCAAATTAATATTTTGATGGTGGAAAGCCATCTTTTGCTACCAAAAGTTACATTTGGTAGCAAATCTTCAAAAAAGTTTCTAATTTCATATTTTAGACTTGTAATTTTTTTTATTTTTTGTTTATAGTTTTTTGTGAATAGGTTTGATACAAAGTTTGTAACAATAATATGTTTTATATGAACAAATTTATTTGGTGATTTATCTATTTCTTGTAGGACATATAAGTTGGTATGCTATGTACTAAGTATATATATTATATATAAAGTAGACAATGTATATACTTATGATAGTATCATATTACTTTATTTTATAAAATAAGATATATCATATTGAAATCTATATTTCATATTATAATGTGGCTAAAAAAATGGTTTTACATAAATTTTTATTATCAAATGATAATTTTTTGTATTTTTTAAAAAATTTTCTTCTTGCTACCAAACTTGGGTTTGGTAGCAAAATACATGTTTTTTGGCAACCAAATTAATATTTGGTAATGAAATATATTCTTTTTTGCTACCAAATTATGGTGGCCTAAAACAAGAATATGTTACCAAATTAATATTTTGGTGGCGGAAAGCTATCTTTTACTACCAAAAGTTACATTTGGTAGCAAATCTTCAAAAAAGTTTCTAATTTCATATTTTAGACTTGTAATTTTTTTTTACTTTTTGTTTATAGTTTTTCATGAATAGGTTTGATACAAAGTTTATAACAATAATATGTTTTATATGAATAAATTTATTTGGTGATTTATCTCTTTCTTGTAGGACATATAAGTTGGTATGATATGTACTAAGTATATATATTATATATAAAGTAGACAATGTATATACTTATGATAGTATCATATTACTTTATTATATATAATAAGATATATAATATTGAAATCTATAATTCATATTATAATGTGGCTAAAAAAATGGTTTTAAATAAATTTTTGTTATCAAATGATAATTTTTTTTTATTTTAAAAAATTTTTTCTTCCTGTTACCAAACCCAAATTTGGTAGCAAAATATATGTTTTTGACTACCAAACTAATATTTGGTAGCGAAATATATGATTTTTTGCTACCAAAGTTTGGTAGCCTAAAGCAAAAATCCGTTACCAAATTAATATTTTGGTGGCGGAAAGTAATCTTTTGCTACCAAAAGTTACATTTGGTAGCAATTCTTCAAAAAAATTTATAACCTTATATTTTAGACTTGTAATTTTTTTAAAATTTTTGTTTATAGTTTTTCATGAATATGTTTGATACAAAGTATATGTTTCATATGAACAAAAAATGTATATACTTATGATAGTATCCTATTATTTTATTATATAAAATAAGATATATCATCTTGAAATATATATTTCATATTATAATGTGGCCAAAAAATGGTTTTAAATAAATTTTTGTTATCAAATGATATTTTTCTCATTTTATTAAAAAATTTCTTTTGGCTACCAAACCCAAATTTGATAGCAAAATACATGTTTCAAGCTACCTAATCATTATTTGGTAGTAAAATGAATGCTTTTTACACTAGTAAAAATTGTGGATTACACGGCGGGTTTTTACCGTCGTGTAAAGTTTACACGACGGTTCACCAACCGTCGTGTAATCCAGTGTCGTGGTAGATAACACGACGGTTCCGTTACCGTCGTCGTATCTGAATAATGTTACACGAAGGTAGGCGTCATCAATCCACATTACACGACGGTTCTAGACCGAACTGTCGTGTAATGTCCACATTACACGACGGTTATGGTACAAACCATCGTGTAATGTGAAGATTACACGACGGTTCGGCCTAGAACCGTCGTGTAATGTATGTGTAATGACAAACATTACACGACGGTTTGGAGAACGTCGTGTAATATTCATATTACACGACGGTTTGGCAAAGAACCGTCGTGTAATGTGTGTCATTACACGTACATTAAACGACGGTTCTCGGCCAAACTGTCGTGTAATGTTAAGTTTACACGACAGTTCTCGGACGAACCGTCATGTAATGTACGTGTAATGACACACATACACGACGGTTCTTGGAGAACCGTCGTTTAATGTACGTGTTAATACACATTACACGACGGTTCTTGACCGAACCGTCGTGTAATATGAACATTACACGACGGTTCTTGGCCAAAACCGTCGTGTAATGTATGACATTACACGACGGTTCTCGGCCGAACCGTCGTGTAATGGTACCGTAGTGTAAAATTTTATTTAAAAAAATTATTTTGGTTTTTTTGGTGATTTCCCGTGCTAGTCTAACATGCATGTTATCCAATACATACCAAATTTTTACATTACAAGTTCACATTTCATAATTAATGAATTGCATTACATGGCTAGCCCATTCTCCCCTAATCAAATCCAAATCCTTAGAAGTATACAATTCTTTACTTTCTAGTATGTCAATACCGTTCAACACTATGTCCCTCATAAAACCTAAAATAAAATAACCACATTCAACACTTCCCTCTTGGAGAGGACAAGGACGGTCCGAGATTATGGTTTTATAGTCTTATCTCCTTCTAATCCATTGACCGGCTATAATCTTCCAATCCGATAGGGCCCTAGCAAATTGGTAAAATTGAAACTAATTAATTAAGATACATATAATAATTAAGATTAAAGAAAATTAACCGTGCTTAAAATTGACTTACATGTTCATTAGCTCCGTAAAATCGTCTCGTTTCTTCTCTCGAAGAGGATCAAAATAAAGGACGAAGTCCTCCCATGGGTCAATGACTCCCAAAACCCAATGTCTCCCTATGTTATGTGGCACAAGATAAATCCGGCCTTTTGGTCCGTCACGCAAAAACCTGATAAGATTGTTAGCTCGGTCTCTTATGCCAGCATCTTTAGTATCTGTTCTCACCAGTGAGATCAAGGTTGGAGAGACAAATGCAAACTTCTCAGCTTGCCCGTTAATCCTACATAGTTCCTCCAAATATCTGCATATAAGCGTATCAAAATTGTTACTGTACCTTAGATATAGAAGAATTTCCAGATTACACAAATTTTAGAGATAGAATGTCGTACCTCATGTAGACTAATATACAATTTGCACTGATTTCTTGCAAATTAATGAACTCATAAATATCTTCAAAGCTCAGAAAGACTGGCATTTCAAAAGTCATGATCGTGGATGGTATTGGGACCTCAATCTGATTACCTTGACGCATAGAACTATGTGCATAATAAGCCAAAGGCCTCATCGCCGAGTTCATGTTATTAAAGTCGAACAAAGGTTGTTGTTGTTGCACACCTTGTTGTACCTCTGTCCGAGAATCGATGGTCTTCTTTTGAAGCGTTTTTTGGCGTTTTTGTTTTCCAGATGTTGGGTCAGGAACATGACTAGGCCCTCGACTCGCCTTGTTCATACTCGTGTCGAGCTCGACTAATGTTTTAGGCCAAGCAACAAATCCATTAATAGCATCCTCCACAGTTGTTGCCTCGTACGTCGGTATAGGTAATTGTGCCTTTTTTAATTTTGGCACACTGATTGACACGCGCACGTTCCCTTCCCCCAGTGGTATCCCATGCACCGTATCGGTTGGAAGGCTCTCTAGCCATGCTCTTCCAAACGTGACAAGCAACTGTCCACCCTGCACTTCATAAAAAATATAGAGCTTACACTCCATACTTTCGACAGCCATGGTCGGCGGATCAGAAACTCCATGTTGTTTTTCTTGAGCAGAGCAACTAGCCTTAAAGCTGTTGTGTTGGTCCACGGTTGGCACATTGTTGGGATCAACCGACGGCGTCACATCTTTGTTCGCACATAGACCACGCACCAACGCCTTTAATTCTTCTATTTCACGTCTCATTGATTGTACTTCATCGTTCCTACTCGAACTTCGATCTAGGTTAAAGTACTGAGACGGCTTTACGAACTTTGATTGGCCACGGACACGCCCTTTGTGTTCGGGTCTAGATAATGCTTGTGACAACACATACTAGTGCCAACTGATTCGAAAGTGCCTTGGCTCTCCTGTGTGTTGTACTCCATCTACAAGATAATTAACATAACTCATTTATGATTAAGGGTTGTAAGTACATATACTAGTGAGTAAAAATTTATTGGTAGTTAGTAAACTTATTATCAACTAGCTAACTTTTTGACATGCTGGATCTTGAACTCTCCATCAGGGCCTATCTGTTGATCAAGCCATAAACTATCTCTTTTTTCCCATTTCCCAGTCTTCTTAAACTGTAATTTGCACATTGTTAGTATAAATGAGGACATAATGTTCTATAAATATCATATGATTTAGTATGAACACGTTTTATTGACATACCTTTTCCTGGTCGAGCTTCCTATATCCATCTCGGCCTCCTCTTGATGAGTATTCGTTGTTTGTCCTTATTCCGCTTCCACGATCAGATAGTTGTTGGAATTGTGAGGATGTTCTATACTGCACGAATTTCACCCAATCCTCTTCTTCGATATTAGGGTAGTTGTCAATAACTTTTTGCGGCCGTGTCCAAATGCTTTCTTCTGTTAAAGATCCCTCGACAAACGTCTTGTACAGATCATACCGGAAATTCCGTGCAGCTTCCCCACATGATTTTATACACGAATGCCGAAAGCTTTCATCAACGGTGAAAGAAGTAACGGTTTCTTTCCAAACAATTTCTTTCAGTGTGTCTAAATCACGAGATCTCCAATCCTGTATCCATATTGGAATGTGCTCTCGAGCGAGCACACCAATCCAACTCATCAATTCGTCACCGTGCTTTCTTTCCGGTTGTCCTTTCTCGTCAAACGTGACGGGAATTCGTTCACCCCTTTTCCTTGCCATATGGACGCGTTTCATTATAGTTGCCTTTCGCTTGCCATCAACATTGGGATCCGATGGGTTCATCCTTCGTGCTCGTCCCTTTTTCGAAGGTTCCAATGTATTCGTGTACCTATAGTTATTGGCAAAAAAAAAAAACATTTATGTCATACCAATATAATCGAATCAATTTAACTATAATTAATAATCACACAATACATTAACTTTTCACCCAAACGCAAAGTCAATAAACTTATTTTGTAAATGATTGTACATAAAAAAAATACGTGCACAAACTGATTTTTTTAAACACGAGTGCGTGCCAAGCACGCCTGAGGGGCCGCCAGTAGCCCCCCACGGGCGCCAGGCGCCCCCCACGGGCGCCCACGGGTGCCTGTCGCCCCCCACGGCCCCCACGGGCGCCAGGTGCCCCCCACTGGCGCCCACGGGCGCCAGGCGCCCCCCACGGGCGCCCAGGGGCCCCCACCGAGGGGGCGCCAGGCGCTCCCTAGGGGGCCCCCGTGGGGGAGCCAGGCACCGCCTACCGGCGTGCGGCTCTCGATGATCATAGGCCGTTTTGATCCATTATTTTTGTATTTTCATGCTAGAAGACTTCATGTAATCTTGCTATACTTATGATGTAAAAATTAATCAAAACTCTATTATATTTTTTGAGAAGAAAAACTCATTGTGGCATTCCGTCGAGCATGTTGTGTGCGAAAAAAAAAACATGTTCATAAATGTGTGAAAAGTGTCACAATTAACGATCCACAAGCATTTATCTCCTCTACAAAGAGAAATATTAAAAACAAACACACAATTTGCAACAATAGATCTTTAAATGAACAAATAAGCAAATGTGGTTTAATTTAGATATGAAGTGAACCTTACTTTTGTTTGAAAAAGAATAGTCACGGCCAAAGCAAAAAAGAGGCGGCGGCGGCGGCGGCGGCAACGGCGGATTGACCGGAATTTTAAAAAGAGGTGTCGGCGGGTTGGTTAAGTATGTGTGGTTACTTGAACAAAAGTAGAGAGTGTTAAGAAAGAGACGGAGATGCGTGCGAAAATTTGAAGAGGAAAGTTGTATTTAAGTACTTAATTTAGTTTTCGCGCGGAATTCAAAAAATGAAAAGTGAAAATTTAAAAAATTTTTGAACATTACACGACGGGTCTTAAAAACCCGTCGTGTAAGCCCCGAATAATTGGGGGATTCCACGACGGTCCCTGGGGGACCGTCGTGGAAGCCGCCGGTATGGGCAGCTTCCACGACGGTCCCGGGGAACCGTCATGGTCTACCCCAATTATGGGGGATTCCACGACGGTCCCGGGGGACCGTCGTGGTCTACCCCAATTATGGGGGATTCCACGACGGTCCCCGGGGGACCGTCGTGGAAGCCGCCGGTATGGGCAGATTCGGACACACTTTACACGACGGTTTATTGAAACCGTCGTGTAAAGTGTGATTCGCAAACACTTTACACGACGGTTCCATGGAACCGTCGTGTAAAGTTGGATTCGGACACACTTTACACGACGGTTTATTGAAACCGTCGTGTAAAATACATATTTACATGACGGTTCCAAGAAACCGTCGTTTAAAGTGTGATTCGCACACACTTTACATGACGGTTTATTGAAACCGTCGTGTAATGTTACACTTTACACGACGGTTTATTTAAACCGTCGTGTAAAGTGGGATTCGCACACACTTTACACGACGGTTCCATGAAAACCGTCGTGTAAAGTCAAGTTTACACGACGGTTTCTTGGAATCGTCGTGTAATCTCTGTCGTGTAATCTACCTTTTGTAGTAGTGTTAGTTGATAAATTTTGATGGTGGTAGATGTTGCGTGTTTTTCTTCGTTGGTGGGGCACGCACTGTTGGGGACAGCGGTGCCGAGCACGCGGGCGCTGGGAGCGCGCTGCTAGGCTGGGCGCGCGCTGGCTAGGCGTGCCCGCGCCTCCACTGCGGGCTTCCAGCCTGATTTTTATTTGTAAAAAAATAAAAAACTTCATTTATTTCAAAAACCCCCCACACAGTACTCTCTCTCTCTCTCTAACTCTCTCGACCTAGCTCTCTCTCCCAAATTTCTTCGCACCTTTCCCACTAGTACTCCATGGAATCAAACTCAGCAAATTGAAATGCCTAAGACATGTAAACGGTATCTCCCACCCACACGCCTGCCACAACCAAATCTTCCCCCAATCGGACTCCACCTTTGGCCTAACCTCAAGCCGAATTTTCTATAGCCCCAAATCTGCTATTAGACACTTCGCCGCACCGTGCCTTCAATGCGCCATCATCAGACCTTCGTCACGCCATCAGCAGACCTTTGCCGTCCGATTGCTGTTCCGTCACCAGCTTCACCGTCCCATCTCTGTCAGCAGACCTTTGCCATGAAATTGCTCTGACCAGCCAACAGAAAATTCGGTAAATCTTGGAAGGTAAAAATCCGTGAAAGCCTAAAAGTATTTATATGAAATCCCCTAATCAAGATCCAAAAATTTAGGTTTATTATTATTATTTTTTTGGATTTCAGATTTATAATTTGGTTTTAGATAAGGATAAGAGTTGGATCTTTGTGACGAATCGACTTTCGGAGACGTATAGGAATGGAGTGAAAATATTTTTTGAACAAGCACGTAGTCATGTAGATGAGGAAGGAAAGTGTCGTTGTCCTTGTAAAAACACTAAATAGGAAAAAAGTCAACAAAAAAAAAACAAAAAATATTATGAAGCAACTAGTTTGAGAAGCTTTCTTGAATAACCCATTCTTCCTTAACTTATGCTATTGGCTCCATAGACTCCTAGAAGACTCTGTTGCTAATTGTGCCTCTAGGATAAGAGCTGCTTCTATCTTGCATTCAACCAGACATCACTACAAATGACAATTTGTTCTAGGATGGGTGAAAATGATGTGTTAGTAACATATAGGTAACAATGCATTTCAAATAGAATATAATGAAGCATCAACTTTGAACAAACAAACTATATGAAACAGTTCACATGACTTAAGCTTTAGCATAACCTTGAAAAAGTGAAAACTAAAAAGCATAACTGATTCAAACTAAAACTTGGAAGGCAGAGAATCCAAAAAAATGAGTAAAACAGGAGAACTATTTGATGAAAGTAATATCAGCAGTATTAAAAATATAAAGATAGGTCTACCTTATCTATGCTTCTTATACTAACTATTGGTTGCAAAAGAATTTCAATTGGTAATTAAAGAAGGTAAGCCACACTATCCTTGCTCTTTAGTCTTTTCTTTTTCGTGTTTTCATCTTAAATTTCTTACTTCCAAAGTTATTCACCTTTTTCAGTACAGAAATGAAAGTACAAGAATGCTTGGTAGTTTGTACCTTGAAGTCAGGTTTTCAAACCCACGGAGAAAACAGAGTGTATATATAAGTTAAAAGAAAAGGTAAAACAAAGAACAATTAAATAAGAATCCACAACAGATACAATAGCATTAAATCTGCTGATTGGCAGTGGATGTGCATCAACTGCTTTGGAAATGAAGAATGGCAGGTAAACAAACAACTCAACTAAATAATGGGACATTGGTTGAAGAATGTGCGTTTTGATATACAAATTGTTTCAATGTTTTATGTCGTGATGGTATTTAGTTACATTTAAATATCTCTTTTTACATTTATGCAGAAAAAATCAAAGGTTTATTCAGAAAATCATTCCAAAAACCCCGCACGGTATTTGGGTGGCTCAAGATCTATAGTTCAACATTTGGATGAAGTTCATGTAATAAACTTTTACTCACTTAAGTATGTTACCACTTAAAACCATTAACTTTTTTTTTTTTGGTTAATTAACAAATAATGATTTCTATGTAGAACATACATTCGAGTTCTGATTCGAATACTTCGGGAGGGTACTTTGAGGTCTTCAAAAAAACTCATTGGAGCGACGCACGAGCATGGACAACTGAGAGAGCAAAGGAAGATTATGTAAATAACCAAACACTTAATCTTTTTTTTTATTGTTTGTTTTTTTAATTCTAACTTCTAAGTTTAACACACCGATCCTAATGCCGGACCAAATGATCAAGATTCGCGGCGCTCGTTTAAGTGAACAATCAGAGGGGTTGCAACTTGACTCAGATGTAGAGGAAGAAATTTACTCTCAAGTTTTGTCAAGCACGCGGTATGAAAAATATGGTTTCAAGCGTGGCATAGGTCCTGTACCAAGACAAGCATCACAAGCTCTCAAATTAGGATGACCAAGATATGAAAGCCTTCAAAACGAAATTCGGGAAGGCAAACTTCGTGTGGTAGACATGGAAGACCAGTTGAAAGAACAAAGGGAGCTCATTCAAAATCTACTTCAGCAGCTTAATATGCCATCAAGTCATCTTGGACCGACCCTCCAAGAAATGAAGATCTGCCACCGCCGCCAGCTCCGGCTGCAGTTTGTTAGCTTTTTTTTTTCTTGCTAGATTAAGTGTTTACTAGTACAATATTTAGTAGGTCACAAGTATTTGGATTTGCTTAGGTATATTTTAATATTTTATTTGGATTCTAATATGTGTTGAGATATTTAGAGATATTTGGCATTTTGCTTAAGTTAATATTGGGTATTTTGTGAATTAATTTTGATTTTCTTATATAGATTTTGGGAAAAAATACAAGTATATTAATTTGTTTAAATTTTGGTGGCCTAAAATATTTGGTAGCAAAAATTTAGTTTTTTTCCCCTTTTTGTTACCAAATATTTGGTGGCTAAAACATAAGAATTCGTTACCAAATACCTTTCACTACCCAAATTTTGGTACCTAAATCTTGTACATTTTGCTACCAAAAATTTGGTTTTTAAATATCATACTTTTCACTACTAAAATATTTGGTAACTAAATCTCATACATTTTGCTACCAAAGATTTGGTAACGGAATCTTATACTATTTGTTACCAAATATATTTTGCTACCAAAAACTTTGGTAACTAACTCACATATTTTTTGCTACCAAAGACCTTTTGTTATCAAAAATTCGGTAACTGAATCTCCAACTTTTTGCTACTGAAATACATTTTGTTACCAAAATTTTGGTTCCCAAAAAGGTATACTTTTTGTTACCAAATACATTTTGCTACCAAATTTTTTAGTAACCAAATATCACACATATCGCTACCAAATACAATTTGTTATCAAAATAAATTTTGGTAACAAAAAATATTTGTTACCAAATTTTTAGTAACAAATACTTTTTGTAACTCACTTTCTGCTACCAAATTTTTTTGATAGGAAAAACAATTTGTTACCAAAAACAAGACTTTCAGCTACCGATTTTTTGGTAACAAAAAAGCGAATTTCTTGTAGTGTTTACTTTAATGTGTTGATTTATGTACGTAGAGATATATATATATATATATTGACACACACACACGCACACGTAACATGCGCATGCATAGTAACAAACATGCATGGGACTATACTTATGTCTTTCAATATTCGGGATTAAATAATATTTACACATGCTTATGGGTTCTCAACAATAAGATAATAAGATTAATTTTGAAACTCTATTTGGCAAGTATTTAAATAAAGAAAATTTAAATAACTATATGAATTTCCAACAATAATTAATGTTTTTGCATGTTAAAGTATCTAAATGAATTAGCAAGTATATATATATATATATATATGTATACATATATATATCATATGTGTATGCCATTAAATCTATTGTTCTATAAATATATCAGCAAATTTAAGCTAATAACTTAAAATAAAATACTTGGACCGTATTATATTTGATCAACAAAATTAAAAAAAAATCAATATCAACATCGTATCTGAGTCGACTGACAAGATCTATTGAGATAATAATAATGGTGTCACAAGGATGATTGGAAAGAGTATAATTCTCACTTTCTAGGAGTCTAGACTAATTAATCGGAGATGGATTGCCCATTCTACTACTATGTGATTTAGATTCTCTACGTGGTTACTAATAAATTTAACATTTAGAAGGGTTATTCTTTTTGTTTTTTAACAAATATTAACATGATTTTTATTAATCTGTTAGCTCTCTTAGGCGTAAGGGCTTTTGCTCTATATCACCTATGGTTGCCTTAGGCTACTTTCTTTTTTTTTTTTTTTTTCCTAATCTCTCCCTCCCTTTTTTATGGTTGCTTCAATGGTTTTTGATTACTCTCCTTGTTCTCTCTTTCTTCTTCTTGTTCTCTCGTTGTTATTCCTTTTTCCAATGAATGAAGTTGAGCTCTATTTATAGGGGTGTTGGAAGGCAATTTTCAAGATTAAATAATGTAAGTTGTTTTACATTCAACTATAATTAAATTCTATAAATTGGCAAGTACGCTTTAAACATACTTTACTTTTACCATGTACACAAACATCTTCATTTGTTTGTTAGTTGATTCATCTTATGAAAGAGCAAAAGCATTCTAATTCCGCCACGTATTCGAAGTTGCATTTGATTAATATATTTCTTTCATCACCTATTATTTTTTTTGTTTATTCACTTTGCTCTTCTGCTTTTAAGGCTTGTGGAAAGGACTTGTTTTCTATGTTTGTACATTACTATGTACAAAAATCTTGATGAAGCATTTGGTAACTAGGCTTAAAGCTTAAATGATGTTATTATTATTATTTCTATTTTTTGGGCTTTTAAATTTTTAGTCTAAATTGAGTTAGTATGGATACTTATATAGGCAGTACTATACTCAATCCCATCAGGCCATAACCCACATATCATTTCCATTTTATAGTCTAAAATCCATCTCTATTCCAATAAATTTTCATTTTGTAAATGATTTTCTGAATGTACCCCGAAATAATCTCCACTGTAGTTTTATAAAAAATGAAAGCATGGAATATAGAGTTCCCTTATATCTAAAAATTAGAAAGTTGCCCAAGGCTATGAAATCACAAACTCAGGCCAACCCTTCAGAAACAAACCTGGGCATCAAATTTTCTCAACTCCATTTCCCACTCTGAACCACATGGAAGCTTAACAAACAGCGGATTGGAGAGAATTTCACAACATTTCTTCACAAACTTTCCTGGAATCAGTTGCTCAATAGTAACAATAATAAAAAATTGTCAAAGAAACCATAATTAAAAATTAAAAAACATCTTAAGAGTACATTAAAACTTTTACTAAATTCTCATCTTATTTCAAGTAAGTGAAGACCAAAAGTTAAAAATGCTTATCGGAACTTTTAGTAAAATTGTTGTTTCTGATTACGAAAAAAAAAAAAAAACAGCAGGAAAAAACAAAAGAAACTACAAGAAAAAAGGTTTTTGTGGAAAAAAAATTAGTGGCTATTTTGTTTTATTTTGGTCATAGAAATTTTTTTGTGACCAAACTTTTGGTCGATGAGTGGTCGCAACAGCTTGGTTATAGAAAGTTTTCTAGCAACCGAATTTTGGTTGCCCAAAATGTGTCTTTCTGCAACCAAAAGTTGACTATTTGGTCGTCAAATTTACGTGATTTTGTTATCAAAGACAATTAAACGATTCTTTTGCGATCATATGTGACATGTTTTACTACCAAATAATTGGTTGCAACAAGGTGTTGCTCCATCAAAACATTCAGCTATAGAAAAATTGACTTTCAGCTACCAACATATGGTCCTGAAAAGACCTTAATTTAGAAGCCATTTAAGTCGTGTCACGGAACTCAACTCATAGTAATAGATCGTTTCGTGACCAAAATTTAGTTGCCCAAAGTATTTTATTTTTTGTTATGTATTCATTCTTTTTTTTATTATTGTTTTTTTTGTGACAAAAAATTTTGGTTGGAAAAACTCGTTTCATTGCAAACCTACTAGAACCTTTAGTGACCAAATATTTGGTTGCTTATTGTTCAATAATTTTTCATGAAAATAATTTTAAAAATATATAAACTTGAGTAAAACAAAAACATTATTTGATGTAATACTATCAGTAATAACATTATAGTGAACCAAACTAATATAAAGATTTCATCTATGCTCTATTTGTATGATATTTCATAGAAACATCGCCTAAAATGGCTGAAATTTAATCATCACCAACTTGTATACATAAGCCTATTTTGTCTGATTTTTTCCTTTCCTAATTCTTTTGCCCAAGTTAAACTATCACTACTACAAAATGTGGATTCCACGACGGCGCTTCCACGACCGTTTTTAAAAAAACCATCGTGAAAAATGTGTAAAAACACGGAGCGGAATAAAGTTTCCGAAAACCGTCGTAGAATCCGGTGATTCCACGACGGTTATTCCAAACCGTCGTGGAAGCAGGACGACGGTTTGGAATAACCGTCGTGGAAGCTCCATGCTTCCATGATGGTTTTTAATAACCGTCGTGGAAGCTAGAGATACCACAACGGTTAAAAAAACCGTCGTGGTATTTTATCTAAAATTTTGAAATTTTTTTTTAATTGAAAAAAAAAATTAAAAACCGTTGTGGAAGCTAGAGATACCACGACGGTTCAACTAAAATTTTGAAATTTTTTTTTTTAATTTAAAAAAAAATTTAAAACCGTCGTGGAAGCTAGAGATACCACGACGGTTAAAAAAACCATCGTGGTATCTCAACTAAAATTTTGAAAGATTACATGACACAAATTAGACGACGATTTTCAGAAACCATCGTCTTATGTTAAGATACCACGACGGTTTCCTAGAAACCGTCGTATAATCTGTCAAAAAAAAATAAAAAAACTCTCGCAAGTCCCGTAT
>CM046373.1:1288766-1331645 GCA_025413025.1 Ficus hispida | reverse complement strand
TGGTCCCCGTAAGTGTAATACCTAGTTATTTAACGATTATGATTCTTTGTACAAAAAATTCAAATTGTACCTTAAGAATATTAATGAAAAAGCCCGGTTAAGGGTTTTTATAATGTTTTGTGAGTTTTATGACTTTAAAAGACTCAAAAATAATTTCTAGGACAAGAAAACGTCCTTTTAGGTAAAAAGGAATGAAAATGGCCAAAAATGTATGTTGGTCAAAGTTTGACCAAAAACGTCGACGGTTGACCAAAAAGTCAACTGTTGACCACGGGAGTCAAATCTCGGCAAGAAAGTCACCTGTCGACAAGAAAGTCAATGGTGGACGAGAAAGCCAAAGATTGACCCCAAAAAGTTAAAGAAAAGACGGTACGAGTAAAATCGCCGCAGTATAGAATTATACTGTATAGGCCGTTTTTACTGATAAAATGATATGTTTAGAACTTAAAACCACCATAGAAAGACAAGCACATTAAGTAGAATTAAAGGGCAAAAGGGTTTTAAGAAATAAGGAAATTTTTATACAGTTTGTTTTCACACAGATAAATTTTGGACTGCCGTTCGGTAAACTAATACTGTGCATAAGTGAATCCAGTATTAGAAATACCTGTGTTAAAACATTAATGGACTGTGTAATAAGTTAAAAAGCCAAACAAGCTTAAGAAAAGCTTGCATCACCTAACTTTATTTAATGACATCATTAAATGATTTAAGGAAAATTTTGGAAAGTAATTGGCCAAAAATCAGCCACAATGGCCGGCCACATGTCCCCCCTAAAGTCCTATTTCTGAAATTTTTGAGGACTAAGTTGTGCAATTTCAAGAAATTCCAACCTCTATAAATAGGTGAGTTTGCTATTGAAAAAAATTAGAAAACTTAGCCAAACTTTGCCAAATTTTCTCCACCAAAAATCCGAACTTCAACAAGAGAGAAAGGAAGGAAATTTTGCAAAACCAAGTGTGTTTTAAGCCTAGGGATAGTCGGTTTTACCTTAGAGAGCAAGCAAGGAAGTTTGAAAAAAATTGGAACCCATATCTAGGCCAAGGGCCGGTTGTGTGGGGCAAGAGGAAAGCAAGAGAGAAAAGTTGAATCCAAAGGGGGATTTAGAGTTTTGAGTGTTGGTTTCCACTTAGAACATCATTTAAGAGCACTAGAGCATTTGGTGCACAAGTTGGCCAAAGGACCGGCTGTTGGAGAGGGAAAAAGGGGAGCCAAGAGCCAATCCAAAAAATTCGGATCCAAGGTGAGGTAAAATTCCAAATTCTTAAGCTTTCATTTAAATTTCAATTGGAGAAATTTAAATGTATTTAAGTATGTGTTGTAATGAGCATAAGCTCACTTTAATTTTCTGCCCTAAATTAAGATTATAGGCTATGTGCTTGTTATGGTTAGGATTTATGGTTTGGTGGTTATGATTTTTGCATGCTAGATGTTTGTGAAATGGTTAGGGTTTATGTACATTATGTTTGATGCTAATTGATTTGCATGTTGAATATTGGACGTTAGAAAAGCGCATGACACTTCTAGGCTCCGCGTGTTCGTTGAGGTTAGATGTACGTAATAGACGTAAAATGAATGTAAACGAAAACTGCATTTCGGGTGAAACTGGCCAGTTTCGGGAAAGCTGATTTTAAGGCCTTAGAGGCCGAATGAGGAAAACTCAAAACATGAAAGTTGTAGAGTAAGGTTTTCCAAGGGGCAACGGACAGTTTTTCAAAACGAGGCTCCAATGGCTCGTTTTAGCAAACCGAGCCTGACCATGCCAGGACCATGCACGGCCAGGAATGATTCACAAGGTTTTGACAATGAAACTCCGAACTAGACTTTGCTCAAACATGAAAGCTGTAGAGTTTTTCAATATCCAAAACTTTCATGAAGACAAGTTTTTCAGAATGGTCTTAATTTTAAGATGAAAATGGCTTTCGGAAAACTGTACAGGAATTATGGAAAATCTGTACAGGATTTATAAATTAACACAGAAAAAGTGTAATTCTGTAATTACACTGCAAAATTGACATTGAGAAACTGTTCCAAAGGCGGTCTCCAATAGTCAATAATTTTATACGACTCCTTTTAAGGTTTTCAGTTTTTTTTAAAAGATTGAACAAAAGGATTTTTAAACCAAAACCTAAGAATTCTTTTCTAAAGAAATAAGTTTGTTTTTAAAACCTAAGTTAAAGATTTAACCGGTTAGGGTTACTTAGGTAACCAATTAGGACAATGTAAAGATAAGTAAGGTTATATAAGAATGTTGGTTATATTACCAACAGTTCTGACCCTTACTTTTATTAATCTCAGAACGTCGCACGCCGAAGTGTCCCAACGGGATTTAACTCGACTTTTGGACACAGCTTTTACGAACGAGGTAAGTACAACTCCGCCTACAGCATGGGCTTTGTTGTGTATACTTGCCAAAGTATGATGAAAATGCTATGTAGTGTAAATGTTACCTCTTATGTGTTGTAGATAGTTTTAAGTTATAGGAAATGTTATAGAAAATGTCATGCTTTGTAGTATGCTATGATTATGTGTTAAGAGTATGTTATAAAATGCTATGATGATATGCTATGTTATATGCTATGGTATGTTATGTGTTATAAAAAGTTGAAATGCTATGATTTAGAATGCCATGGAATAGGTTATGATGATAAGATTATAAATTAATTGTGTGACATATCACGATGTATGCTCACTAATTAATACAATTAAGTATGAGATAATGAAAGTTATGATGGCAAATAATTTGCCTGTGTCGTACCGACCCGCGTTAGGTCGGGTTGAACTATGGATTGAATTGGAAATGGTTTGGCCGCCCCAACCAATTCATAGTTGCGCGCCCGGTACGAACACTTACGTTATGGGGCCCACAAGATAAGACAAGATAAGTTATGATAAGTTAAGAAAGCAAGTTACGATTAATCAAGCAAGCATAATGAAGCATAAATGGCTCATGCATAAGTTAAGATAAGTTATATTATGTTATGCTTAAGTTATGATTAGTGTGGTATGCTAGTTAGGATATGTGTGATGTGTTTTATTTAAAGTAAATTGCGGTATAGAATAGTTGTACTTGCTGAGCGAAAGCTCACTGTCTTACGTCTGTGCTGTAGGTAAGCAGCCTGGAAATAATTCTTAATGCAAGATGGAGGGCATGGATTGGCGGACTGTGAAATGTGGGAATAAACCGCTACGCGTTTCGTTATATTATGTAATTATGAAATAAGTTTTATTTACACCCAAACAACGTAATTAATGTTCGATATACATTTATATTTCGTATGTAAGTACAGTATAAAAAAAAAAAAAAAATTCCGCTGTGTAAGTTATGTATGTACGATATGTATGTATGGTAACGACCTGTGCTAGGCGGTCGTTACAGAGTTGGTATCAGAGCGGTTCCCTGCGATCAAATTTCACAGTCAGCCTACCATCGCCGCCATCATTGTAAGTTAAAAATTTTATTTTCGTATATTAATAATTATTATGCGCCTATATTATGATAGACTTGACGATATGGACCCGGACCAAGTCGACGCAGACCGAGAGGCGACGAGGTCATTCTTTCAGTCGTGTCCACTTATGTTTGACGGCACGAGACGTACGGTACCAGTGGCAGCATGGTTGTATGATATGGAGTTGATCTTCCATACCTGCCACATCGAGGCCCGGCTACAGGTTTCCTTGGCTAGCCGATGTTTCGCTGTTGACGCTAGGATATGGTGGATCATCCTTGGAGAGCGTCAGTTGCCGAGCCGCACGTGGCCGCATTTTCGCACAGCAGTGATGGCTCGTTATGGGCCGATGATAGGCGAGGGAGCGGGTGATGTACTCCGCGATGCTGAGATCTATGAGGACATGCACCACACTCGTTACCTCAGCTACGTAGCTGATTGGCACGCGTATCCTCAGGAGACGATGGCCCATTATTGTCGACGATTCCAGGAGTCGATGCTGCCATACATTCCTCAGTATCTGCAGAATCCCGAGCTGCAGGCCTTAGTTATTCTGAGGAACGGATTGCCTATTCAGATCCGGCAGTACGTTCCTGAACCCATGCTCGGTTTGTCAGTTGGACACATGATTGAGGCTATTTTGGGAGTCGAGGCTAACATTCACATATGCCAGCCCCGGATTTGGCAGAGGCTCAGCAGGCGCCAGTAGAGGACGCCGAGATGGCAGAGCCGATTTATGAGCCGGCTCCCGTTGTTCCAGAGGATCCGATTCCCGCAGCCCCAGTACCGGAGGTGCCACATCAGGAGGCCGAGTTTGATTTGGCAGATGAGGACTTTGACCCTGATGACCTCATCATTATTCCAGAGGACCCACCGGAGGATCCACCTATCATTGACATATCGAGTGATGAGGAGGATGATGATGAGCCAGATCCTGAGTTAGAGCACGCAGGTTGGCTGGACTATGAGGAGGATTTAGAAGATCCAGAGGAGATTCCGTTGGCTGACGGAGAGGGAGAGTCCGATTCTGACACATCGTCGGGGGTCACTTCTGAGCACATAGATTAGGTAGACTGTGTGTGTATCTTTTGATGCTAGACTGACATGTACTAGCTTATTCTTTTTGGATGATAGGCTTGTACACATATGTACGATGGTAAAGTGGTAGACACTTCCATCATATTTTTGACCCTGTGTATACAGTATGATGAACATATATGTACGTATATTATTGTAAATATGATGTACTTTTTGTAAATGTACAAAAGATAAGTTCAAAGTATGGTATGAATGATAAATGTTATGTTATGAGATACAATGTCTGTATTATGACTATGAATGCTATGATAAGTATGTAATGTTAAGTATTACATTATGATAAGATAAATGATGAATGAAAGAAAGGATATTAATAGTATGATAATATCTTTTCTAAATGATATGATAGGATGGTACGCCCACGTCGAGCAACGCCAGTAAATCCGCCCGAGCCGGATTTCGCGACAATTGTTGCAAATTTGCAAAGACAGCTGCTCGAACAGCAGCAAGAAACTAACAGATTGCGAGAACAGATAGCGCAATTGAATCAGAGGCCCCAAGTGAACGAAGTTCCACCCCCAGTACAGCAGGTACCGCCAGTGGTACCTCAAGTTCCAGAGGTCCAACCAGAGATTCCTCGGAATGCTGAGATTCCGATGGCACAAGCAGGAGGACAGGACAATGTACAGCCAGTGCGGGAGGATCTGCTGTACGAGAGATTCAGGCGGATGAAGGCGCCTGAATTTGAAGGGGTAACTGACCCAGTCGCCGCCGATAATTGGTTGATCGATATCCAGGTTATCTTGGATTTCATGCGGCTTACAGAACAGGAGAAGGTTCTCTGTGCTTCATTTGCCTTGAAGAAAGATGCACGGCACTGGTGGATGACCGTTCAAATGCGGCGGGATGTCATGGCCATGAACTGGCAGGATTTTGTAACCGAATTCCGTGCCATGTACTACAACGCGGAGATACTGGCGACTCAGCAAGATGAGTTCACCAGTTTACGACAGGGATCGATGACGGTTATGGAGGCCGTAAAGAAATTTGAGCAGCTAGCCCGTCTGTGCCCGGAACTGGTTCCGAATGAAAAGGAAAAGGTCAGAAGGATGATGAAGATGTTCCGCACAGACATCTCCAAGCAGGTCAGTGCAGGCAGTAGCCCACCTACCCTGGTATCTGATTGTGTTAGTAGAGCGATAAGAGCTGAGTACTGGATCAACCAGGACAAGGAAGCTAGGGCTCAGATTTTTAAAGCCAGAAAGGAGGAAAAGGCCGTGGTAAAGCAGACACAGCCTCGTCAAAACGCTGAGACCAACCAGAAGGGCCAGACCAGTAGCCCTGCCCAGAATTCCAAGCAGTTTGGAAAGAATAAGAGAAATGGTAATTTCACGGGCCAGGGACAACAGAAAAACTTCCTACAGAAGAGTAATAATCGGGGAAGGGATGGTAACAGCGTTGAGTATCCGCAGTGTGCCAAATGCGGAAAGAAGCATCCAGGGGTATGCAGAATGGGGACAAATGTTTGTTACCTATGTGGTAAGGAGGGGCATTTTGCCAGAAGCTGCAACCAGAACCCCCAAAACCAGAACCCTCCACCATCTAACCGAAACGCACCCGGTCAATTACACGCAGTCCAAGCCAGACTCGAAGGACCCTCGATCACGCAAGGCAGATTGGAGGCTCCTGAACCTCAAGCCAGGATCTATGCTTACACGAGAGGAGATGCTGAAGCAGGAACTTCTCACGTGGTGACAGGTCAGATCTCTATCACCACTCATGAAGCTATTGCCTTGTTTGATTCTGGAGCCACTCACTCGTTTATATCCTTAGAGTTCGCCCAGAAGTTAGGAAGAGGTGTTGATAAGTTAGAGCAGCCTTTCAAAACTTCTCTACCATCCGGAGAAATTTTATGGTCCGATTTCTGGATACAGAATATTCCCGTAATTATTTGTGGTAGAGAATTGTATGTAGATCTCATCGCGATCCGACTTCAGGATTTCGATGTGATCTTAGGGATGGACTTCTTGGGCAAGTACAACGCCAAGATCGACTGCCGGATGCGTTGTGTGGCTTTCAATCCCTACGATGAAGAGGAGTTCAATTTCCATGGACAGTCTCGGAACTCAACAACCAGATTGGTCACGGCAATGAAAGCTTGGAAAATGTTAGCTAGTGGCTGTCAGGGGTACTTAGCTAACATGGTGGACAAGGATCGGGAGATGGAATTAACGCCGGAAGATGTCCCCATTATTAAGGAATATGTGGATATCTTTCCGAAGGATTTGCCAGGGCTTCCGCCAGAACGTGAAATTTCGTTCGAGATCGAGTTGCTACCTGGAGCTGCTCCGATATCGAAAGCACCTTACCGCATGGCACCAGCTGAGCTTAGAGAACTGCAAGTGCAATTACAAGAGTTGCTCGACAAGGGATTCATCCGACAGAGTTACTCTCCGTGGGGAGCGCCTGTTTTGTTCGTTAAGAAAAAGGATGGATCGTTGCGTATGTGTATCGACTATCGCGAGCTGAATAAGATCACAATCAAGAACAAGTATCCCCTCCCGAGGATAGACGATCTGTTTGATCAACTTATGGGAGCAGTGGTATTTTCAAAGGTCGATCTGCGATCAGGTTATCATCAGCTCAAGATCAAGGAGTCAGATATCTCCAAGACGGCTTTTCTTACGCGCTATGGACACTACGAATTCTTGGTTATGCCGTTTGGACTGACCAACGCCCCAGCTGCTTTCATGGATCTTATGAACAGAGTGTTCAAAGAATATTTGGATAAGTTCGTTATCGTCTTTATTGACGATATTTTGATTTATTCAAGGTCCCAGGAAGAACATAAGCAGCATTTGAGAGTAGTGATGGAGACGTTGAGACGACATCAGCTATATGCCAAGTTCACAAAATGTGAATTTTGGCTAGAAAAGGTGCATTTCTTGGGGCATGTGGTGTCCAAAGAAGGGATTTCTGTGGATCCTGCTAAGGTAGAGGCAGTTAGTTTATGGCCCAGACCTAAGAATGTTACGGAAATCAGGAGTTTCCTTGGATTGGCTGGTTATTATCGGCGATTCGTAGAGGGATTTTCAAAGATCGCAACCCCTCTTTCTGCTCTTACCCGGAAAGGAAGGAATTTCGAGTGGACATCGAAATGTGAAGAGAACTTTCAGGAGCTAAAAAAGAAGCTTACTAGCGCCCCAGTGTTAGTAATTCCTGACGTAGATGCGGGAAATTTCGTTATTTACAGTGATGCTTCCAAAATAGGACTTGGAGCGGTCCTGATGCAACATGGAAAGGTGGTCGCCTATGCCTCACGACAATTGAAGGAGCACGAAAAGAACTACCCTACGCACGATCTGGAGTTAGCAGCGGTAGTTTTTGCACTCAAGATCTGGAGGCACTACTTATACGGGAATAAATGCGAAATTTACACAGACCACCAGAGCCTCAAGTACATTTTTACTCAGAAAGAGCTCAACATGAGACAACGTAGATGGCTAGAACTTGTGAAGGATTATGATTGTGAAATCCTTTACCATCCTGGAAAGGCAAACCGGGTGGCAGATGCTTTAAGTCGGAAATCGGTAGGCATGCTGATGTCTATTGAGATTTTTTCGAAACCACTACAAAGAGAAATTTCTGAGTTCAACTTGGAGCTGTTGACGGGAAGATTGTCCTCTCTGACCCTTCAGTCCAATCTTTTGGAAGTTATCAAGACGCATCAAGGAAAAGACCCATCTTTGATGAAGGCGCAACTTTTCAATGAAAAGAACAAGGAGTTTAAGACCTCTGCCGATGGTGTTATCTACTTCAAAGAAAGGATTTGTGTTCCCGACTTTAAGTTTTTGAAGGATCAGATACTATCAGAGGCACATAAGACGCCGTATTCAGTGCATCCAGGAGCTTCCAAGATGTACAAAGATCTCCGAGAGAATTATTGGTGGCCAAGCATGAAGAATGAGATAGCAAAGTACGTGTCAAAATGCCTAACTTGCCAGAGAGTGAAGGCCGAACATCGACATCCAGGCGGAGAATTGCAGAAGATAGAGCTTCCCGAATGGAAATGGGAGCAAATCACTATGGATTTTGTCGTAGGACTGCCCAGAACTTCAAAAGGGAATGACACAATCTGGGTGGTTGTTGATCGACTAACCAAATCCGCCCACTTCATCGCTATCAAAGCCACTTATTCGATAGAAAAATTGGCTGAAGTCTACGTATCCCAGATCGTCAGATACCATGGAATACCGAAATCGATCATCTCGGACCGTGATGGACGTTTCACTTCTCGATTTTGGACAAGTGTGCACAATGCTATGGGGTCGAAGCTGAAGTTTAGTACGGCTTTCCATCCCCAAACTGACGGTCAATCAGAACGAACCATCCAGACGCTAGAAGATATGTTGAGAGCATGTGTTCTGGATTTCATGGGAAACTGGGATCAGAAGCTGCAAATGATCGAATTTTCATATAACAATAGCTATCATGCTTCGATTGGTATGGCTCCCTTTGAAGCATTGTATGGAAGGAAATGTCGATCCCCCATTCATTGGCAGGAGGTGGGTCAGAAGCAGCTTCAAACTACGGATTTTATCCGAAAGACTTCAGAGGATATTAAAAAGATTAAACAAAGGCTAGATGTGGCTTTCAGTCGTCAGAAAAGCTATGCTGACAAGCGTAGAAGGCCTTTGGAATTCCAAGTCGGAGATGCGGTATTCATAAAGATAGCTCCAATGAAGGGAGTAATGCGCTTTGGCAAGAAAGGGAAGCTTAGTCCAAGGTATACTGGACCATTTGAAATCCTTGAAAGAGTTGGGAAAGTAGCCTATAAGCTTGCCCTACCGCCAGAACTTGCGTCAATGCACAATGTATTCCACGTCTCAATGCTCAAAAAGTATGTGTCAGACCCTTCTCATGTGCTTAACCAGGAACCAGTGGAAGTTCAAACGGACTTAACTTATGAAGAAAAGCCCGTACGAATATTAGATCGGGAAGAGAAGGTCTTAAGGAATAAGACGATTCCCATGGTTAAAGTGTTGTGGCGAAACCACAAGGTTGAAGAAGCAACCTGGGAATTAGAAGATAGTATGAGGAAGAACTACCCCGGTTTGTTCTAATTTTCGAGGACGAAAATTTTTAAGGGGGGTAGATTGTAATACCTACTTATTTAACGATTATGATTCTTTGTACAAAAAAATTCAAATTGTACCTTAAGAATATTAATGAAAAAGCCCGGTTAAGGGTTTTTATAATGTTTTGTGAGTTTTTATGACTTTAAAAGACTCAAAAATAATTTCTAGGACAAGAAAACGTCCTTTTAGGTAAAAAGGAATGAAAATGGCCAAAAATGTATGTTGGTCAAAGTTTGACCAAAAACGTCGACGGTTGATCAAAAAGTCAACTGTTGACCACGGGAGTCAAATCTCGGCAAGAAAGTCACCTGTCGACAAGAAAGTCAATGGTGGACGAGAAAGCCAAAGATTGACCCCAAAAAGTTAAAGAAAAGACGGTACGAGTAAAATCGCCGCAGTATAGAATTATACTGTATAGGCCGTTTTTACTAATAAAATGATATGTTTAGAACTTAAAACCACCATAGAAAGACAAGCACATTAAGTAGAATTAAAGGGCAAAAAGGTTTTAAGAAATAAGGAAATTTTTATACAGTTTGTTTTCACACAGATAAATTTTGGACTGCCGTTCGGTAAACTAATACTGTGCATAAGTGAATCCAGTATTAGAAATACCTGTGTTAAAACATTAATGGACTGTGTAATAAGTTAAAAAGCCAAACAAGCTTAAGAAAAGCTTGCATCACCTAACTTTATTTTAATGACATCATTAAATGATTTAAGGAAAATTTTGGAAAGTAATTGGCCAAAAATCAGCCACAATGGCCGGCCACATGTCCCCCCTAAAGTCCTATTTCTGAAATTTTTGAGGACTAAGTTGTGCAATTTCAAGAAATTCCAACCTCTATAAATAGGTGAGTTTGCTATTGAAAAAAATTAGAAAACTTAGCCAAACTTTGCCAAATTTTCTCCACCAAAAATCCGAACTTCAACAAGAGAGAAAGGAAGGAAATTTTGCAAAACCAAGTGTGTTTTAAGCCTAGGGATAGTCGGTTTTACCTTAGAGAGCAAGCAAGGAAGTTTGAAAAAAATTGGAACCCATATCTAGGCCAAGGGCCGGTTGTGTGGGGCAAGAGGAAAGCAAGAGAGAAAAGTTGAATCCAAAGGGGGATTTAGAGTTTTGAGTGTTGGTTTCCACTTAGAACATCATTTAAGAGCACTAGAGCATTTGGTGCACAAGTTGGCCAAAGGACCGGCTGTTGGAGAGGGAAAAAGGGGAGCCAAGAGCCAATCCAAAAAATTCGGATCCAAGGTGAGGAAAAATTCCAAATTCTTAAGCTTTCATTTAAATTTCAATTGGAGAAATTTAAATGTATTTAAGTATGTGTTGTAATGAGCATAAGCTCACTTTAATTTTCTGCCCTAAATTAAGATTATAGGCTATGTGCTTGTTATGGTTAGGATTTATGGTTTGGTGGTTATGATTTTTGCATGCTAGATGTTTGTGAAATGGTTAGGGTTTATGTACATTATGTTTGATGCTAAATTTGATTTGCATGTTGAATATTGGACGTTAGAAAATGCTGCATGACCACTTTCTAGGCTCCCGCGTGTTCGGTTGAGGTTAGATGTACGTAATAGGACGTAAAATGAATGTAAAACCGAAAACTGCCATTTCGGGTAGAAACTGGCCAGTTTCGGGAAAAGCTGATTTTAAGGCCTTTAGAGGCCGAATGAGGAAAAACTCAAAACATGAAAGTTGTAGAGTAAGGTTTTTCCAAGGGGGCAACGTGGACAGTTTTTCAAAACGAGGCTCCAATGGCCTCGGTTTTTAGTAAAACCCGAGCCTGACCATGCCCAGGACCATGCACGGCCAGGAATGATTTCACAAGGTTTTTGACAATGAAAACGTCCGAACTAGACTTTGCTCAAAACATGAAAGCTGTAGAGTTTTTCAATATCCAAAACTTTCATGAAGACAAGTTTTTCAGAATTGGTCTTAATTTTAAGATGAAAATGGCTTTCGGAAAACTGTACAGGAATTATGGAAAATCCTGTACAGGATTTATAAATTAACACAGAAAAAGTGTAATTCTGTAATTGCACTGCAAAATTGACATTGAGAAACTGTTCCAAAGGCGGTCTCCAATAGTCAATAATTTTATACGACTCCTTTTAAGGTTTTCAGTTTTTTTTTTAAAAAGATTGAACAAAAGGATTTTTAAACCAAAACCTAAGAATTCTTTTCTAAAGAAATAAGTTTGTTTTTAAAACCTAAGTTAAAGATTTAACCAGTTAGGGTTACTTAGGTAACCAATTAGGACAATGTAAAGATAAGTAAGGTTATATAAGAATGTTGGTTATATTACCAACAGTTCTGACCCTTACTTTTATTAATCTCAGAACGTCGCACGCCGAAGTGTCCCAACGGGATTTAACTCGACTTTTGGACACAGCTTTTACGAACGAGGTAAGTACAACTCCGCCTACAGCATGGGCTTTGTTGTGTATACTTGCCAAAGTATGATGAAAACGCTATGTAGTGTAAATGTTACCTCTTATGTGTTGTAGATAGTTTTAAGTTATAGGAAATGTTATAGAAAATGTCATGCTTTGTAGTATGTTATGATTATGTGTTAAGAGTATGTTATAAAATGCTATGATGATATGCTATGTTATATGCTATGGTATGTTATGTGTTATAAAAAGTTGAAATGCTATGATTTAGAATGCCATGGAATAGGTTATGATGATAAGATTATAAATTAATTGTGTGACATATCACGATGTATGCTCACTAATTAATACAATTAAGTATGAGATAATGAAAGTTATGATGGCAAATAATTTGCCTGTGTCGTACCGACCCCGTTAGGTCGGGTTGAACTATGGATTGAATTGGAAATGGTTTGGCCGCCCCAACCAATTCATAGTTGCGCGCCCGGTACGAACACTTACGTTATGGGGCCCACAAGATAAGACAAGATAAGTTATGATAAGTTAAGAAAGCAAGTTACGATTAATCAAGCAAGCATAATGAAGCATAAATGGCTCATGCATAAGTTAAGATAAGTTATATTATGTTATGCTTAAGTTATGATTAGTGTGGTATGCTAGTTAGGATATGTGTGATGTGTTTTATTTAAAGTAAATTGCGGTATAGAATAGTTGTACTTGCTGAGCGAAAGCTCACTGTCTTACGTCTGTGCTGTAGGTAAGCAGCCTGGAAATAATTCTTAATGCAAGATGGAGGGCATGGATTGGCGGACTGTGAAATGTGGGAATAAACCGCTACGCGTTTCGTTATATTATGTAATTATGAAATAAGTTTTATTTACACCCAAACAACGTAATTAATGTTCGATATACATTTATATTTCGTATGTAAGTACAGTATAAAAAAAAAAAAAAAAATTTCCGCTGTGTAAGTTATGTATGTACGATATGTATGTATGGTAACGACCTGTGCTAGGCGGGTCGTTACAGTAAGTCCCCTACGAGGACCAAAAAATTTTGGTCGCCGTTTGGTTTGTTCATGAGGGATTTTCAGGGACCAAATATATTTGGTCCCGAAAGATGACCTACGGAGACCAAATTTTGGTCCCCGTAGGTCGCTTACCGCGACCAAAAATCTTTTGGTCGCGGTTTGGTTTGTTCATCATGGATTTTTAGGGACCAAATGAATTTGGTCCCAGAAGGAGACTTACAGGGACCAAATTTTTGGTCCCTGTAAATCACCTACGGCGACCAAAAAAATTTTGGTCGCCGTAGGTTTGTTCATTAGGGATTTTCAGGGACCAAAAGTTTTTGGTCCCCGAAGAAGACTTACGGGGACTAAATTTTTGGTCCCCGAAGAAGACTTACGGGGACCAAATTTTTGGTCCCCGTAAGTCTCCTACGGGGACCAAAAAATTTTGGTCGCCGTTTGGTTTGGTCATGAGGGATTTTCAGGGACCAAATAAATTTGGTCCCGGAAGATGACCTACGAGGACCAAATTTTGGTCCCCGTAGGTTGCCTACCTAGACCAAAAATCTTTTGGTCGCGGTTTGGTTTGTTCATCACGGATTTTCAGGGACCAAAATTTTTTGGCCCCCGAAGGAGACTTACGGGGACCAAATTTTTGGTCCCTGTAAGTCTCCTACGGCGACCAAAAAATTTTGGTCGCCGTTTGGTTTGTTCATGAGGGATTTTCAGGGACCAAATAAATTTGGTCCCGGAAGATGACCTACGGGGACCAAATTTTGGTCCCCGTAGGTCACCTACCGTGACCAAAAATCTTTTGGTCGCCGTTTGTCTTCGGTGGGAATGAATTTTTTTTTTGGCGCTCAACCATTAGCGACCAAAAATAATTTGGTCTCTAAATGTCACCTACAGGGACCAAAATTTGGTCGCTGAAGGCTCTGACTTTCGGGGACCAAAAATTTGGTCGCCGAAACTACTCTTCAGGGACCAAATTTTTTTTGGTCGCGGAAGGTCTGGTCGCTGAAAGTTCAAATTCTTGTAGTGATATAATAAACTTATTTGTACTTGTTCATTTCACAGGAATAAAGATTTTTGTGACCAAAAAATTAATGGTGATTTTGTTTCTTTTCATCGTAGAAAGTTTTTTTGTGTCCAAAATTTTGGTTGTTGGGTGATCGTAACACTTTGTTGCAAAAAGTTTTCTTGCAACCAAATTATGGTCGCTAAATAAATGATGTCTTTCTGAAACCTAAACTTTAGTCATTGAAAGTCGACTAATTTGGTCACCAAATATACATGATTTTGTTTTCAAAGACAGCCAAACGATTCTTTCACGACCAAATGTGACATGTTTTATTATCAAATAGTTAGTTGCAACAAGATATTGTACGACCAAAATATCCAGTCGCAAAAAGTTGACATTTTAGCTACCAACTTGTGATTTCAAAAAAACCTTAATTTAGACGCAAACATGACGTCGTAATAGAACTTTGTGCTATCAAAATTTGGTCTCCCAAAGTTTTTTTTTTTTTTTTGTTTTTTTGCAACCAAAATCTATTGGTTGCTAAAACTCATTTCATTCTAAACCTATTAGAACCTTCAATGACTAGATATTCGGTTGCTAATTGTCTAATAACTTTTCATTGAAAATAATTTTCTAAAACTAAACTTGTGTAAAACAAAATACATTTTTAATGTAAATACTATCAGTAATAACATTATATAGTGAACCAAACTAATATACAAATTTCATGTATACTCTATTTGTAAATTTCATAGAAACGTTGCCTAAAATAGCTGGAATTTAATTATCACGAACTTGCATACATAAGCTCATTTTGTTTGGTTTTTTTCCTTGTCCAATTGTTTTGCCCAAGTTAAATTATCATTGGATGTTTTTGAATCAGATGCATGCCCATCAATTTCAATCCAATCATCATCCATAAGAACTAGAATAAATCTGTAAGAATAATATAACATTTATTGTTAGATTATTATCACTAGCATTACTAGAAGTAACATAGAATTTCTTGTGTAATTAATGTTTCTCAAACCCAAGTGGCAGGTAAAACATTTTATGTTTCTTCCATTTTTTTTGTTATTACATTCAAACTTAAAAATTAGTATGAATACTCTCGTAACTATTTTTTTATGGGCAGTTGAAATTAAGACAAGGAGCCAATAGTAGAGCAAATCTTACTACGTACTCTCTATAGAGCTGGATCCAAGTGCTACGCCAGACACTTGGAAGAGCAGGTAATAAACTTACTACAGGAAAAAAGGTTTTTTCCGACAAAAAAAATTAGTGGCATTTTTATTTATTTTCGTCGCAGAAAATTTTTTTACAAGCAAAATTTTGGTCGCTGGGTGGTCGTAATAGCTTGGTTACTTAAAGTTTTCTTGCAATCGAATTTTGGTCACCAAAAAACGATGTCTTTCTGCAACCAAAGCATTAGTCATTGAAAGTCAACTATTTGGTCACCAAATATATGTGATTTTATTATCAAAGGCAACCAAATGATTCTTTCACAACCAAATATGACATGTTTTACTACCGAATAATTGGTTGCAAGAAGGTGTTGCTTGACCAATATATTCAGTTGCACAAAAGTCAGACGTTTTAGTTACTAATTTGTGGTTGCAAAAAGAACTTAATTTTGTTGCCACTTAAGTCGAGCTAAGGAACACAACTCTATAATAGAACTTTTTTGCAACCAAAATTTGTTTGCCCAAAGTTTTTATTTTTATTTTTATTATCTTTTTATTTTTTTTATTTTTTATTTGCAACCAACAATCTTGGTTGCCAAAACTCGTTTTGTTCTAAACCTATTAGAACCTTCAACGACTAAATATTCGGTTTCTAGTTGTGTAATAAGTTTTTATTGAAAATAATTTTTAAAAAATAAACTTGTGTAAAACAAAATACATCATTTGATGTAAATATTGTCGGTAATAACATTGTAGTGAACCAAACTAATATGCTAATTTGCATATATGCTATATTTGTAAAATTCACATAAACATCATATAACGACCTACCTAAGTAGGCCGTTCTTAAACTAAGTCTTTACTTATAACTAAAAAATATTTAGGCTCACGTATTGAAAATCTCAAACTAAAATTTTTTAATTAATTTATCTTGAGAACTTTTATCACATACTTGTCATATCTTAAAAAGATATAATTTATTGTCATAAACTTCATTTCTTATATATGTATCACTATAAAATCTTAAAACATAATTATATTAATTTTTAACACAATTTTGCGGAATAAAAATACGTAATAATTTACTTGTCATAAACTTACACTTCATCCCTAGATTACTTATAAATACTACAAATACTATGACTTGGATAGTTGAAAATATGTAAAATCTTTATATATATATATATATATATATATATATATATAACTTAACAAAATAGTTTATCTAAAATCTTACATCTCATAAACTTTGTTATAAAATAATCTGGAAATTTTATCATAGCAATAATAGCTTTTGAGGAATAATTTGCGTAGTGGTATCCATATCGCCTTCTCTTGCTCAACATCCCTGTCTGCATTTGCCCCCAAGCACTATACTTTAGGTTGCTTACTTACAGTATAAATATAATTAATGAGCTTTCACTCAACAAGTATAAACACAAATCTCACATTATTTAAAAACATGAATGCCATGTGTTGATGCATGATCCAATTATGAAATCTAAGACGTGGTCCAATTATAATCAATTATGGATTTATTATTTTCCATTATAAACTTATTATCTTTCTTATTTGTGGGCCCCATGTGTACATACTGGGTGTGTGCTTTCCTAAAAAAGTTAGGGTTTACAAGGTCTCTAACAATTATGGGAATAAATCTGGAACTTTAAACCAAAAACATGACAAGAAACAAGAGGAATGGAAGAACTAGCACTAGTAAAAAATTGTGAATTACACGACGGTTATTAACCGTTATCTAAAGTTTACATGATGGTTAGACAACCATTGTGGAATGTTTTTGAGATACCACAACAATTAATAAACCGTCGTGATATCTCAATATTCCACGACGGTTCATATTGTCGCGAATAGCAAAGTAAAGGTTCGCAAAATTGAGAACTTTACACGATGGTTTATGTAAGACCCCGAATTTCGATGAACCTATGATTTTCCTTTTAGACAAGGAAAATCCCAAGTTTGAAACTTGTATGTCGATATAAAGCTCATGATCTGAGCAGAATATCAGTTTATGTGTGAGTTCTCGTTTAATTAGCTATGAGACTCAACAATAATTTGCTTAAGTCAAGCATGTGGCCTTTTGAGGAAAAAGGGCAAAATGGTAATTTATGATTTTATGCCGGTCAAAGTTGACCAGGTTGATTTTATGTTTGACTGAGGCGGTACTGCAGTACGATTAATCAGTATGAAAATTATACTGCGGAAAACCGTCATTTCGGATAATTAAGTAAGATTAAGCTAGGAGACCACCGTAGAAAAATCAAGCACGATTTTAAGAGCGATTAGGACTAAATAATTTTAAGTCCTAAGAAAATCCGATACGCAGTCCAATTTTTTATGTAGATGAATTCTGGACTGTAGTCCAGAATGACAATACTGTTTTGATGAAAAACAGTATTGATATTATGTATGTTAGTAAGGAAATGGACTGCAGGATTGTATTATTGGATTTTTAAGTATCCAGAGGATAGTTATGCACGAAATGGAAGTCAAGAGGCTCCGCCATAGTTGGCGACCTACAGGGACTAAATTGCAAATATTTTGTCCGTAGGGGCCAAAGTGCAATTTTAGAAAAGTAAGTAATGATGGATTGGTATGTAATTATGGAATTATAAAATTCCTAACCAAGGTTCCAACTAGGCCAAGGATTGGTTACAAGCCTAGTTACATTGGAACAAGGAATTAAGAATAAGATTAGAATGAAAAGATAAGCTTGGAAGATATTTTGTTGATTTTCCACACTAAATGGCCGGTTCTTTGAATGCTTGGAGAGCAAGAATTTGGCTTGATGATGTCATCAAGATGATGTCATCAAGACGATGTAAGAGGATGATGTCACTAGGGTGAAGTAAGCCAAACTTGGTGAGCAAGCAAACTTGCCCACCAAGGAATCACAATGGCCGGCCACTAGGAGGAAGATAAGCATGAAAAAATTTTGTTGATTCCATGCATGCATGTGGCCGGATTTTTGAACCCTTGTAGAGCAAGTATTTTTGCTTGATGAGGTCATTAATGTGATGTCATCTAAGGGATGTCATTGGTGAGGTAAGCTTGATGAAGTAAGCTTGATGAGGTAGGCATGGTGAGGTAAGCAACCAAATAGCTTGGTGAGCAAGCCAAATATTTTGGTTCACACACTTGCATGGCCGGTTCTTTAGCAAGCCTTGGTGAACAAGTTTTGCCTTGGTGAGGTAAGCAATGATGCAAGCAAGATGATGTCATCATGGTGATGTCATCAAGGTGAGGTAAGCAAGTAGTTAGCTTGGTGAACAAACCAAATTTTTGGTTCATGCACTAGTATGGCCGGTGGACATTGAAGCCTTGGTGAGCAAGTTTTGCTTTTGTGATGCAAGCAAGGTGACATAGGCTTGATGAGGTAAGCAAGAAATTTGCTTGGTGAGCAAGCAAATTCTTGGCTCATTCTCACCTTGAATGGCCGGCCACCTAGGAGGGGTTGATGGGCAAATATTTTGCTCATTAAACCCTTATATGCAATTGTAGAAACTTTAAGTTCACCTATAAATAGGGGTAGTTGGTTCACATTTTTGAGCATTGAATTGAACCCGAAACTCTGCCAAAATTTCCACTCATTTTCTCTCCCCCTCACCTAAAGGCCGAGCCCATGGAGAAAAAAAAAAAAGAGAGAGGTTGGCCGGATTTTAGAGAAGAATAGGTAGGGAAAATTCGGATCCAAGTTGAGATTTCATCTCTAAGATTTAAGGGGTAATCTTCTCAAATCCCTAAGCCTTTTTATTAAGTTTTGATTCAAGGTTTTATGTGTATTTTCAGTGGGTTTTGTAAGAGCGTAAGCTCACCTATTTTATGTCTATGCTCTAGATTAGTTTGCTTGATTATGCTTGATTAGGGTGTGGTCTCTAGTTTACATTTTTGATGCATGTTTGATGATGTGCTTATAGGTTTGTGAGTTTGCCTACCATGTGTTTGTTATATGTTCCCATAGGTTGAGATTGAATGTATGATTATGTGATTGTGGAATGGAACGTTAGAAACGATTGCATGAGTGAATTTAGGCTCCCGCTGTGATCGGTTGAGGTAGAGTGCGCGTTTTAGGACGTGAAACGGATTTATGAACCGAAACTGCCAGTCTCGGGTCAAGACTGGGCAGCGTTCCGGAAATGGTATTTTGAGGCCCTTAGAGGCCGAATTTGAAGAAACTCAAAACTAAAAAGTTGTAGATAAGGGTTTTTCCTAGAGGGCAACGCGGACCGTTTTTCAAAATAAGGCTCCAATGGCCTCCGTTTTTACGAAAATCCGAGGCTAATCTGCCCAGACCTAGTCTACACGTCCAGTAAGTTTCAAATTAAAACTGACAAGAATCCAAGCAGAACTGGGTTTTCCTCAAAACACGAAAGTTGTAGCATTATCCGAGATCTACAACTTTTATGAAGAAAGTTTTATCAAATTATGAATAGATTTTAAAGTACAATTTGATTCCCAAAACTGTGCAGGAAACAGAAATTCCAGCACAGGATTTTCAGAAAAACAGTGCATAAGCAGGAAATTCTTACACATGCACTGATAACCTAAGTTTAAGAAACTGTTTTCAAAGATTGTTTTCAGAGCTTGACAGTTTTTAACTGTCTTTGCTTAAATGTTAAGATTTGATGAAAATACGGTTTTCATTAAGAAAAACTTGACAACGGTTTGTCAAGAAATAATTGAAATACGCAGGGTCCTATGGTAAACAACTATAGGACAAATAGAATAGTAACCGGGAAGGTTACCTAATTTTATTGGGCCAATAAGTTAGGTTACTCATAGTAACCACTTGAGATACCCGAGATTGTGGGTTGGGCCTAATAAGATTAGTAACCTAATACTGTTTAAGTATAATTAGGCTTAGTACCCAAGGTTACCTGAAGTAACCTAATTAGTTATTGTTTAAGTATGTTGGGCCTTGGGCCCTAGGGTTACGGCAAGTAACCAAACAAGTTATCGTAAGTTGCTATAGGAGGGAACATATAATATAACTAAGGCTACTCATAAATGTTGGTTAGGACACCAACATTTAACGATTATGATTTATGGTAAGCAAGAAGTGTATGGCTCTTATCTTACGTCCTGTTTGGAAACAGGAGTAGGAACTGTTGTCGTGCCACGTTTGGACGATAAACCAAGAGCATAGGACTAAAGGTAAGTATAACTCCGCCTACAGCATGGGCAAAATGTTTTTAAAGAACATGTTTTTCAAGAAATCATAGGTTGATGATTTATGGTACTTACGCTATGCTATGATGCTATGTTATGAGGTTTATGTCATGATGTTATGCTAAGATGAAATGTTATGATGCTATGTTATAAGGTTTATGTCATGATGTTATGCTAAGATGAAATGTTATGATGCTATGTTATGAGGTTCATGTCATGACGTATATGATAAGATACTATGTTACGATGCTATGCTATGAGGATTTATGTTACGACAGTTATGTAATGGTTTATGTTATGTTATGTTCTATTTTAATATAGTGACATCATGTAGCATGTCCACTAATATTAACTACATGGTAAGAACACATGTTAAGACAAGCTAAGGTCATTTGTGTCGTACCGACTTGCCATAGTGGCGGGTTTTAAATGGTTTAGTCTATGGTTTGGGCTGAGTTGGATTGGCTGCCCCAATCACTCCATGTTAAACAGTTTGTTTCATGGTTTGAGTTGGTTTGGATTGGCTGCCTCCAGCCATTCCATGGTGATGGACCACGGTACGTGCACACATGATATGCAAATAAATAGAATCAAGATAATGAATGAAAGTTTAATTGATTCATAAGAAAGCCTAAATGGTTCATGCATTCTTTTGTTAAAATGTTTTGCGGATTGCACGTTGTACTTACTGGGCATAAGCTCACTACTTACGTTCATGCTGTAGGTTAGCAACCTACCGGTGATACTTGATGCAAGGCTGTGAAGGCTGGCGCTACAGACTGTGAAACGTGGGATGGACACCGCCACGAGTTTTGAATTTCCGCTATGTAAAATATATTTTGAAAAATATATTTTAAAGATGTGTTTTATGTTATGTGAGAGTATGGATAAGAAAACGTTTTCAAGAAGAAAACTATTTTTAAGAAATTGTTTTCAAGAACGAGTTAAAGAATGGTTTTCAAGGATGATGGCAACAAGTTGCCTCGTGTTGTACCGAACCGCAGTAGGTCGGATTGGTCCACGGTATACTTATGATTAGCTTTCAATATGATTATGAAAGCTCGGTACTCGAGTGAGTACATATGATTATGTATGAAGATAAGTTATGTTCAAGGTAGAGTAATGAAAGAAAAGAAAAAAAAAAAAAAATTTACTCAGAATTTTCCGCAACTTTAAAGTTATTTTTAAAGTAAGAATTAAGTTAAGCAAGTAATGTAACGGCCCACGTCTGCGCAGTAGGACGCCCCTACGCGTGACGTTAGTCGGGGCGTTACAGTTTAGGTTCAAAACCGTCATGACCGTCATGTAAAGCGTACATTACATGATGGTTTAGCAGCAAAACCGTCATGTAAAGGCTACATTACACGACAGTTTTGCTTCAAAATCGTTGTGTAATGTGGTCATTACACGACGGTTTGGCACAAAAACCGTCGTATAATATATGCTTTACACGAAGGTTATGCTTCAAAATCATTGTGTAAAAAGTCACTTTACACAATGGTTTTTGAGCCAAATCGTCGTGTAAACTCCAACATGAATTAAAAAAAAATTGGCATTTTTTGGTGATTTCCCACGGGTGGCCTAACCTGTGTGTTATCCAATACATGGCCCAGGATAGGATTAATAAAATATTAGCTATATTGTATCAAAGCAAAAATCTATTCATTACATTACTAGTTTACATATCATAATTAATGAATTGCATGACATATATAACCCATTCTCCCATAATGAAATCCATATCATCAGAAGTAAAAAATTATTTTCTTTCAAGTACGTCAATTTCATTCAAAATTATGTCCCTCATAAACCCTAAAATAAAATAACCACATTCAACACTTCCTTCTTGGTGAGGACAAGACGGTCCGAAATTTTCGTTTTATAGTCTCGTCTCTTTCTAATCCCTTTTCTGGTTATAAGCCTCTAATCCATTAGGGCCCTAGCAAGTTTGTAAAATTCAAAATAATTAAGATGCATATAATTAAGATTAAATCAAAAATTAACATATGAAAATTGACTTACATATTCATTAGATTAGTAAAATCGTCCCGTTTCTTGTGTCGGAGAGGATCAAACTAAAGGACTTGGTCCTCCCATGGGTCAATGACTCCCAAGACCTAATGTCTCCCTCTGTTATGTAATGACCGACGTTTTATGAAATTACGATTTCCTTTTTTTAGGAATTTATGATGTACTATGTAAGTATGTACGAAATGCCTGATCTGATTTTTATCAGAATTTTGTGTGAGTCTTATAACTTTATAAGACTCAATAGTAGATTGCTTAGTCAAGCATAAGACCTTTTGAGAAAAAAGGTAGAGTGAAATTTATGATTTTATGTTGGTCAAAGTTTGACCAAGAAAAGTCAAAATATGACGGTATTGCAAGATAGCAAGCAGTATAGGAATTATACGGCAAAAAACCATCATCACAGATAAAATAGTAAGAATAAGGTTCAAGACCACTATAGAAAAATCAAGCACATTATTTAGGACAATAAGGGTTAGGTAGCCTTAAATTATAAGAAAAGTTTTTATACAGTCCAATAAAACGTAGATAAATTCTGGACTGCAGTTCAGTAAAACAATACTATTATTAGTAAAAATAATATTTGTAATATCTGCCTTAGTGTGGAAATGGACTGCATTCGAGAAGGAAAGCCAAACAAGGCCCAAAAGGTGGGACACCTTACCGTTAGATAATTACATGATTTTTGGGAATTTTAGAAAATTGGGAAAGAATTAGCAAACTTGGCTCCCAAGTCTCCCAATGGCCGGCCACTCTAGGGGTATTTGAGCAAATATGTTGCTCATAAGGACTCATATGTAATTTTGGATATAAAATTAAATCCAAAAAGAAATTATTTTCCACCTATAAATAGGTGATGGGGGGTGGATTTGGGTCATTTTTGTGATCCTTACAAAAACTCTTGCAAAATTTTACCTCACTCTTTTTCCCCCATAGCTGCCAAACCCCAAAGAGAGAAAGAGATGAGAAGAAAAAAAAATAAAAGAGAGAGAGAGAGGAAGGTGGTCAGATTTTGTGGAGAAACCAAAGCTAGAACAAAAGCTTGATTCAAAGCCTAGAACCAATCTCCAAGCTTAAGGGTAATCTTCTAAAACCTTTAAGCTATTCAATTTAAGTTTTAGTTCAAGCTTTATGTGTATTTCTATGTGGGTATGTAATAGCATAAGCTCATTCAATTTTATGGTATTAGCTTAGATTTGTGCTTGATTAGGATTAGTGGTTTTGATGTATGATTTTGTGTATGATTATGATCTTAATTTGCTAGAGCATGTATGATATGTATGAGTGCCCAATAAGTGTTTGTAGTATGTCCCCACATACTTAAGGTGTTGTATGTAATGAATGACTATGTGATATTGATGTATGATGCAAGAAGGGTTAGTAGAAAACCCTAAAAACCCTAGTTGGTGAATTTCACCAAATGGGTTTGAATGAATAATTCTATGAATGGAAATGAATGCATGGTAAAGAAAATGTTAGATAATGCGCTGCATGCTTGATGTAGGCTCACAGTTTTATCTGTTTGAGGTAGTGTGTGCGTAATTTTATTTAAGAAACAACTAAAAGAAAAACTGCCAGTCTCGGGTCAAGACTGGGCAGTATTCTGGAAATGATGTTTTGAGGCCTTTAGAAGCCGAATTTGAGGAAAGTTACAACTGTAAAGTTGTAGAAAATGGAAACTACTAGGGGTCATTGTGGACAGTTTTTAAAAATGACACCCCAACGGCCTCTATTTTTACTAAAATCCGAGCCTGGGCATGCCCAGACCTTGTGCACGGCCAGACAAATTCAACGAGGAAAAATAAAGGGTTAGAGGCAGAACTGGGTTCTGACCAAAAAATGAAAGTTGTAGCATTTTGTAAGATCTAAAACTTTGGTGCAGAAAAGTTTTTCAAATTCAAAACGGATTCTAAGATATATTAGATTCTGGAAACTGTGTAGAAAACAGGAAAATCCTGCACAGGATTTTCAAAGCAGTGCAAGAACAGGAAATTCTTGCACATGCACTGATAGTTGATTTTTGAGACTGTTTTCAGCACTTTCCTTCAGACTTAAACAGTTTTATTAAAAACAGTTTATAGAATGGTTAATTAAACCAAGTTTAGTAAAAAAAGATAAAAATGAATGAACATAAACCAAGTAATAGAGTAACCATAAGTAAGACATACGGTCTTTGAAATTAGTTACTAATATTATTTGGGCCAAAATTATTTTTAGACATAGTAACAAAACGGTAACCATTAGTAACCCGATAGGTTACCAAGTTATTGGGTTGGGCCTAAAGCCCAAGGTTACTAATAGTAACCTAATAGATCACAATTTTAAAAGTTGGGCCTTAGTAACCCAATAAGACTTTGTTCAAATATAATTTGGGCTTACACCAAAGGTTACCCGATGTAACCTAATAAGATACTGTTTAGACCTAAGTCCAAGGGTTACATTTGGTAACCAAGTTATAATAAGTGTGTGTGAGGGGACATACAACTAGGGTTACTCATGAGTGTTGGTTAGGATACCAATATTTTATGACTATGATTTATGACAAGCTAGGGTGATCCTTACCCTACGTCCTTTTTGAAAAGCATGCATGTAACCTGTTGTTGTGACCTGATTGGGAGCAACCAAACTTAGGACGTAGTATTATAAGTAAGTACAACTCCGCCTACAGCATAGACGGAAAATGTTTTTACCGCTTGTATGATTTTTAGCTCATGCATGTATGATATGATGCATATGATTTATACCTTGATGATATGATGCATATGATTTATGCCTTAATGATGTAGTACGTATGATTTATATTTTATCATTATGGCATCATGAAGCATGCTCACTAAAGATAAGTCACTCGGTAAGAATGAGAACCCAGTTTCAAGTAAGAAACTGTTGTAAAAGACTGTTTTCAAGAAGAAAACTATTTTAAGAACAAGTTAAGGAAAGATTTTAAGTATGATGGCAACAAATTGCCTCATGTCGTACCGACCTGCCACTATGGGCGGGTTTGGTCCATGGTTTGAGTTGGATCTGGTTGGCCGCCCCATCCACTCCATGGCTGCGTGCCACGGTACGTACACTTATGTTAAGTAAGGGGCCCAAAGATATGCTAATCAAGAAAGCATAATAAAACATAATTGGTTCATGCATTGCTATGTTAAGTTTTGTTTTGCGGACTAGAAGTTATACTTACTGAGCGAAAGCTCACGACGTACGTCTATGCTGTAGGTAAGCAACCTATCAGTAATTTTTGATATAAGACGGTGGGGCTTGGCACGGCGAGATGTGAAACGTGGGATGGAGACCGCTACGCGTCTTTTTGTATTAAGTTATTATTTATGTTGTATGTAAGATGACATTTCTGTACTGAAGTACATTAATATGTATGTATACATATGTAAGTATGTTATTAAATAGATTTTAACTTTGAGTTGTTTTAAAAAAAAAAAAATCAATTCCGTATTTCCGTCAAGTTAAATAAGTTAAGTAATTATGTATGTTATATACGGTAATGGCCTACATTAGGTGGGTCATTACAGAGTTGGTATCAGAGCGGGTTTTCTGCCTTCCAGTTTCACAATCTGCTGCCAGCACCACAGTCATTGTAAGTAGAAGTTAATTTATGTACGTATACTTATTATGTAGTTATGATACGGTAGATTATATAGTATGGATCCGAGACGAGTAGACGAGAATCGTGATGCTGCTATTATGTTTTATGAGATGACTCCTCTGTTATTGGATGGAACTCGTCTGACGATGTCATTAGCGGCATGATTATACGATATGGAGAGGATATTTAGAACATGCCATATAGAGGCATATGTTTAGGTTCCGTTAGCCAGCCGATGTCTGGCAATGGATGCTAGATTATGGTGGATGACATTAAGGGAGCGAGCTATGCTGGGAGAGTCATGGGCCGAGTTTCGTGCTCTTATTATTGCTCGTTAAGGACCTTTGCCCAATGAGGATGCCGACGTACCTTATCGCGACCCCGAGATCTACAACGACATGTACCTCGGGCGATACCTTGACTATGCTACGGATTGGTGTGCCTACTCAAATGAGTCTATGAGCCACTATTGTAGAAAGTTCCAGGATATGATGTTGCCATACATTCCGCGAGATCCAAGTGATCCGAAACTACAGGCATTGTACCTTCTTAGGGAAGGGTTACCTTCCGATATTAGGATATTTATTCCGGCACCGATGGCAGGGATGACAGTAGAGCACATGATAAATGATATTAAGGCTGAGATAATAGCCCATATGTTACAAGTAGATACTTTAGTTGATGATATCATGGAGGTGCCTATCGACGATGCTGTCATCCTTAAGCCACTGTCGAGGGAGGCCCATTTTTACCCGAGGACCCTATTCCCGCTATTCCACTGCAGGAGATCCCACAACAGGAGGCGGAATTTGACGCGGAAGTAAACGGAATGGATCCTGTAGATATTATGACTAATCTCGAGGATCAGCCTGAGTATCCTCCAATGATCATCATCGACAGTGATGATGATGAAGGAGATGTCGAGAAGGAAATTGAAGAAGTATGGGAAGAACAAGAACAAGGGGTATGGGAGGAAGAGATAGAGAACTTCGAGGACTACCTGGAGGAGATTCTATTCAATGATAGAGATTGGGATGTAGACTCTGACGCTTCCTCCGTTATCACAACCGAGTAGATAGACTAGATATAGGATCAACTTCTATTAGTTTATTCTTTTTGACGTTAGGATTATACATATGTAAGATGGTAAAGTGGTAGACACTTCCATCTTAGTTTTGACCATGTATGTATAGTAAGTACAATGTAATAGACATGTACATTGTATATTACTATGAAAGTATGATGTACTTTTTATAAGTATACAAAAAGACAAGTTCAAGTATGAAATGTATGTAGTGATGTTATGATACGATGATGTTATGTTATGGTATGATAAGTATGATGATGCTATGTTATGATATGATAAGTATGATAATATTAAGTTATGCTATGATAAGTATAATAGTATCATGATATGGTGTTTTAAGTTATGATATGATAAGTTATGAATGAAAGAAAAGATATTAGAAGTATGATAATATCTTTTCTTAAATAGAAATTAGAATATGGTACGTACACGCGCTAGAGCAAACCAAGATCGGCAAGAGCCGGATCTTGTAAATGTAGTAGCTACTTTACAACGCCAGTTGCTAGAACAGCAACGGGAAACGAATCAGCTTCGGGAGCAAATGGCTCGTATGAACCGAGTACCCCCAGTAGTGGGCCAGGTACCGGAAGTTTGCCAAGAGGTTCCACGGGATGCTGGAGTCCCGTTGGCACCTGCTGAGATACAAGTGAACCTGCCGTTAGTTCGGGAAGACTTGTTGTTTGAATGGTTTAGGAGGATGAAGGCGCCTGAGTTTGAGGGATCTACCGATCCTATAGCCGCCGATAATTGATTGATTGACATCCAAGTGATTTTGGATTTCATGAGACTTACGGAGTAAGAAAAAGTTCTCAGTGCCTCTTTCACACTTAAGAAAGACGCAAGGCACTGGTGGATGACCGTACAGATGCGTAGAGATGTTATGGCAATGAGTTGGCAGGATTCTGTATCCGAATTCAGAACGATGTACTACAATAGAGAAATCCTGGTGGCTCAACAAGATGAGTTCACCAGTCTTAAATAGGGAACGATAATGGTACTAGAAGCTGTTAAGAAATTCGAACAGCTAGCTCGCTTATGTCCGGAGCTAGTACTGAATGAAAATGAGAAGGTAAGAAGGATGATAAAAATGTTCAGGACAGATATTGCCAAGCAAGTTAGTACTGGAAGTAGCCCTCCAACCCTGGTGTCCGACTATATAAGTCGAGCGATACGAGCTGAGTACTGGATTAACCAGGATAAGGAAGCCAGGGCTCAATATTTAAGACTAAGAAGGAAGAAAAGGCCATGGAAAAGCGGCTACAGCCCCGACAGAATTTAGAGTCGTACTCAAAGGGACAGACCAGTAACCCTACTCAAGGTTCCAAACAGTTTGGGAGGAACAAAATAAAGGGAAATGTTACTGGTTATGGGCAACAGCAAAATTACCCTCAAAAGAAGAGCGATAGAGGAAATGAGGGTAATATCAATGACTATCTTGTATGTGCTTAATGTGGAAGGAAACACTTTGGAGTATGTAGAGCGGGATCGAACGCTTGCTACTTTTATGGCAAATAAGGCCACTATGCAAGGAATTGCACCATGAATAGCTAGAATCAGAACCCCCAGTTTCCCAACAGGAATACAGGCAGTCAGCTTCACGTAGCCCAAGTGATGATTGAAGGCCCTTCGATCACACAAGGAAGGCTAAAGGCTACGGAACCCCAAGCGAGGATTTATGCCTGCACAAAGGGGGATGATGAAGCTGGAACTTCGCACGTGGTAGCAGATTAGATTTCTGTCACCACTCATAATGCTATCTCCTTATTTGATTCTGGTGCTACTCATTCATTTGTATCAATAGAGTTGCCCGGAAATTAGGACTAGGAGTTAGTAGTTTAGAATAATCTATTAGAATATTTCTCCCATCGGGGGAAAATTTTCTATCTGACTACTGGATATGAAATACTCGAATAGCCATTTGTGGCAGAGAATTGTATGTAGATCTTTTTGCGATCAAGCTTCAAGATTTTGATGTGATCCTAGGAATGGACTTTCTAGGAAAATACAACGCTAAGATTGATTGTCGAAAGCATTATATTATATTTAGTTCTTATGGTGAGGAAGAGTTTAGTTTCTATGGACAGTCTCGGAGCTCAGTGACTAAGCTAGTTTCGGCAATAAAAGCTTGGAAGATGTTAGCTAATGGATGCCAAGGATATTTAGCTAACATGGTGGACAAAGATCAAGAGGTAGAGCTAACACCAGAGAATGTCCCTATTATAAGGGAATACGTGGACGTCTTTCCAAAGGATTTACCCAGATTTCCGCCAGAGCAAGAAAATCTATTTTGAGATGGAATTGTTGCCTAGGGCGGCACCGATATCAAAAGCGCCTTACCATACGGCACCAGCCAAGCTTAAGGGACTTCAAGTGCAGTTACAAGAACTGCTCGACAAGGAATTTATCCGACAAAGTCATTCTCCGTAGGGAGCGCCAGTCTTGTTCGTTAAGAAAAAGGACGGATATTTTTGAAGATGGCTTTTAGAACACAATATGGGTATTACGAGTTTCTAGTTATACTGTTTGGTTTGACTAATTCCCCAGTCGTTTTTATGGACCTTATGAACCGAGTATTCAAGAAGTATCTTGATGAGTTGGTTATCATCTTTATTGATGATATTTTAGTTTACTCAAGGTCCAAGGAAGAACATGAGTATCACCTTAGGTCGGTATTGGAGACGTTAAGAAGGAATCAACCTTATGCCAAATTCACAAAGTGTGAATTTTGGTTAGGTAAAGTTCATTTTTAAGACATATGGTGCCCAAAGAAGAGAATTTTGTAATTTATAGTGATGCCTCTAAGGTTGGACTTGGGGCTGTCCTGATGCATCAAGGGAAGGATTCCTTTTTGCTAAAAGCACAACTTTTTGATGAAAAGAATAAGGAATTTAAGACCTCCATGGATGGGGTAATTTATTTCAAAGAAGGGATTATGTTCCTAACTTTGAATTTCTTAAGAAACAGATTATGTTGGAAGCATATATGATGCCATTCTCGGTACATCCCGGAGCTTCCAAGATGTACAAGGATCTTAAGGAGAAATTTTGGTGGCCAAATATGAAGAACGAGAGTGCAGAATTTGTAACGACCCGCCCTTACATAGGCCGTTACAGTACTTACCATACTTGTCTTACATACTTATTTAAACATACTTACTTAAAACATACGGAAATAACGTACATAATTTTTTTTTCTTTTAAAAACTTTAAGTTAAAACTTTACTATGTACTTATTTACAATACACATACGTATATAATCCATATATACTTTTCAAAATCGTCATAATGTAAATTAACTTTTACTCAGTTAATAACATAAACATTTATTTCAAAATGCGTAGCGGTTTCCATCCCACGTTTCACAGATAGCCCTGCCAATGCCTCACCGCCTTGCATCAAATAATGCCAGTAGGAAGCTTACCTACAACATAAACGTAAGTTGTGAGCTTTCGCTCAGCAAGTACAATTATTTACCCGCAAAACATTTCATAATGGAACAATGCATGAACCAATTATGCTTTCGTTATGATATCTTATGCTTACATAATCCTAGGCCCTTATAAAACATGAGTGTACCTATCGCGGCGTGCAGCCATGGAGTGGATGGGGCGGCCAACCAGATCCAACTCAAACCATGGACCAAACCCACCTATAGTGGCAGGTCGATACGACACAAGGCAACATTTCTTGCCATCATATTTGAAATCTTTCCTTAACTTGTTCTTAAAAATTGTTTTCTTCTTGAAAACAGTCTTTTACAACAGTTTCTTTCTTGAAACTGGGTTTTCATTCTTAACATGTGATTTATCTTTCGTGAGCATGCTTCATGATGCCACAATGATAAAACATAAACCATACATACTACATAATCAATGCATAAATCATATGCATCACGTCATCAAGGCATAAATCATATGCATCACGTCATCAAAGCATAAATCATATGCATCACGTCATCAAAGCATAAATCATATGCACTTTGAACTTAACATCACAGAAATAGTAAAAACATTTTTCGTCTATACTGTAGGCGGAGTTGTACTTACCGGTTATGCTAAGCCCTGGGGTTTGTCATTCCGACAGGTTACCTCAATAGGTTACCTTCCTGTTTTCCAAAAAGGAAGTAAGATAAGAATCATCCTATCTTACCTTAACTTATTTCATTAAATGTTGGTATCCTAACCAACATTTAACAGTGACCCTAGATATATGTCTCCCTCATAAGCTTAATAATATCCTTATTGGTTGCTAAGTGTAACCCTAGGGCACATGCCCTAATGGTAATCAAATAGTATCATATTTGATTACCTAATGAACTTTGAGCTTAAGGCCCAATATCCTTCGCATCCTATTAGGTTACTATGAGTAACCTTAGGTACAGGCCCAACTTGGGTGAACATTTAAAAAGCCTATTGGACTACTAAGGCCCAACAATTAAAGTGGTATCCATTAGGGTTACCTTAAGAAACCTTGGACTCAAGGCCCATCAGATACCATTTGTTCTTAATTTGGCCCAATTAAAATTTGGTAACCTATGTGACTACTTTAGGTTACCATTTTGCTTACTTTACTTAATTTGCTTAATTAATTATTTTCTTACTAAACTGGATTTAATTAACCATTTAAAACTGTTTTTAAAATAAAACTGTCTAGGTTTTGAAGGAATTTGTAGAAAATAGTTAAATCGTCAGTGCATGTGCAGGAATTTCCTGTCCATACACTGTTTTTAAATTCCTGAATCAGAGCTTACTATACTGATTCAGTTTTACATTGAAATTCGTTAGGATTTTGAAAATGTTTTCTTCACGAAAGTTTTAGATATTGGAAAACCCTACAACTTTTGTGTTTTTCTCAAAACCCAGTTCTACATTTATCTTATACTTTTACCTTGTTGAATCTGCCTGGCCGTGCACATAGGTCTGGGCGGTCCAGGCACGGGTTTTCGTAAAAACGAAGGCCTTTGGAGCCATATTTTCAAAAACTGTCCATGCTGTCCAATAGAATTTTCAATTTCCTACAACTTTTCAGTTTTGAGTTTTCTTAGATTCGGCCTCGAAAGGCCTCAAAATATCGTTTCCAAATCACTGCCCAGTTTTCACCCGAACTGGCAGTTTTGGATTCGGTTCGCTCTCACGTAAAAATTACGCACACCCTACCTCAAACGGTTGCAACAGTGAGCCTACATCAAGCATGCAGTATATAATCTAACGTTCTCATACCCGTTCATAGCCGTTCATTCAATCTCATACATATAATTATTCGATCAAACCCGTTTGGTGATTTTCACCAAACTTGGTTTTTCTATGGTTCTCTAGGGTTTTCTTGAACCCTAGTTCAACATACAAGCATACCAATTCATAATCAACCATTCATCATCAGTTTAAGCATATGGGGACATATATCAAATACCTAATGGTCACACACATCATCTACACATTTTCTAGAGCATACATTCCATCACATACACCAAATCATAGCATAAACTTATAAAAACCTAAATCAAGCACATTCTAAGCAAACCAAGCAAGCAAGGACATAATTAGGGAGCTTAAGCTCTTACAACCAAAACTGAAATACACTGTAAATGGCTCAAAAAAACAGAATCAAAAAGCTTAGGGGATTGAGAGGTTTACCTCTAAACCGAAGAACAATCCCTAGCTTGGTTTCTGAAAATTCTTTTCTAGCTTTGTCCTCACTAAAAATCCAACCACACACCTTGGGTTTTGCTGTCTATGGGGTTCGGCTGAGCAGAGAAAAAGGAGAGAGAAAATGGCAAGAGTTTGGGAGAGCTTTTCAAATAAAATGGACTAAAAAAAATCCACCCCGTCACACCTATTTATAGGTGAAAATTCAATTTCTTTCTTGAATTATTTTTATTCATTAAATTGCTTTCCAAGCCTTACAAAAATTTTATTTTCTCAAAAGCCCCCAAGGTTGGCCGGCCACTTGGTGAAAACTTGTGGTCCAAGTTTGTTCTTGAAATACTTTCCAATTTTTCAAAAATTCAAATAATAACATAATTATCTCTGGATGAGGTGTCCAACACCTAGGGCTCCGTTTGACTTTAAATCATAAAAGCAGTCTATTTTCATACTCATACAAATATAACAAATATTGTTTTCAACTAAAACAGTACTGTCATACTAAACTGCAGTCCAAAATTTATCTGCATTAAATTGGACTGCGTTTAGTTTTTTCTTTGAACTTAAGGCTAATTAGTCCTTCTTGCCTTAAATATTGTGCTTGATTTTTCTAACATAATTCCGTACCTTAAACTTGCTTATCTATCCATAATGACGGTTTTTCGTAGTATAATTCCTATACTGTCTGTTATTCAACAGTACTATCATACTTTGACTTTCTGGTCAAACTCTGACCATCATATATCATAAATTCTTATCATACTTTAAATCATTCTGGTCAAACTTTGACCAACATAAAATCATAAATTCTTATTATATCTCAAATTATTCTAGTCAAACCCTGACCGGAATACAATCATAAATTCCTATTATAGCTCAAATCATTCTGGCCAAACTTTGATCGGAATACAAATCATACATAAATCCTAATTCTGATAACTCAGATTAGGAAAATTCATATACTCATACATAATACAAATTTTGATTCCTTGAGACACAAGGAATCATAATTTGTAATAAGGTTAGTTATTACAATCTTCCCCCCTTAAAAATTTTCATCCTCGAAAATTAGAACAAGTGGGGATAATTCACTATCATATCTTTTTCTAATTCCCATGTTGCTTCTTCATCATTGTGGTTTCGCCACAATACTTTAACCATAGGAATTGTCCTATTTCGTAAGACCTTTCCTTCCCGATCTAGAATCCAAATTGGATTCTCTTCGTATGTCAAGTCGGTTTGAATCTCAATTGGTTCTTGACTTAACACATGGGAAGGATCAGGTACATACTTCTTAACATTGAAACGTGGAAAACGTTATGCACATAAGCTAATTCTAGCGGCAAGGCAATCTTATAAGCTACTTTGCCAATCCTTATCAGGATTTCTAATGGCCCTATGTATCTTGGACTAAGTTTTCCTTTCTTGTCAAATCTCATAATCCCCTTCATAAGAGCAATCTTAAGGAAAACATAGTCTCCAATTTGGAATTCTAACGGCCTTTGACGTTTATCGGCGTAGCTTTTCTGATGAGTACAAGCTACGTCGAGTCTTTACTTAATCTTCTTAATATCCTTTGAAGTCTTTCGGATAAAATCCGTGGTTTGAAGTTGTTTCTGTCCAACTTCTTGTCAATGAATGGGAAATCGACGTTTCCTTTCATACAAAGCTTCAAATGGGGCCATACCAATTGAGGCGGGATAACTATTCTCATAAGGAACTTGATCAAAGGTAGCTTCTGATCCCAGCTTCCTTTGAAATCCAAAACGTATTATCTTAACATATCTTTCAGTGTCTAGATGGTTCGTTCCGACTGGCCATCCGTTCTGAGTGAAAAATCATACTAAGCTTTTATTTCAACCCCCTTGCTGTGTGGACACTTGTCCAAAAGCGAAAAGTGAAATGTCTAGCATGATCCAAAATGATCGACTTTGGCACTTCATACAACCTAACAATCTGAGATAAATAATTTCCAACAAGCCTTTCTGCCGAAAAGTGGCTTTGATGGCAATTAAGTGGGCTGATTTGGTTACTCTATCGATAATAATTCAAATCGTATCTTTCCCACTTACAGCCCTAGGCAATCATACTACGAAATCCATCGTTGTTTATTCCCATTTCCATTATGGGAAACTTATCTTCCTAACAATCCTTGTCGGGATGGCGGTGTTCAGCCTTAACTATCTTGACAAGTTAGGCATCTTGACATGAATTCTGTGAACTCATTCTTCATATTTGCCACCCAAATTCTGTTGGGATCTAAATGTGCTCTAAGGACAGAAAATCAATATTAGGGATTTTCTGTAAATATGACATTTTGATATTAATAAGAGGAGGTTATTCATGTTTAATAAGTAGTGTCCTATTTACTTTCATTTGTTGATTATATGATTGAGCAAACATAAAATACTCCTTGACTGTTGGTAATATATCGGATTACCATATGTGTACATGGTATACATAGAAGACATGGTAATTTGACAACAGTCAAAATAAATAGTCCGCAATCGATGGAATGAGATTTGGGGATCTTATTCATGATAAGATTGTACAGGTTGTCTACTTCCTTGGAGGGATGGTTTGTCTTGACCATCGGATTGGTTCTGTAACGCCCCGGCCGTCCACGTAGGGGCGTACTACGTAAACGTGGGCCGTTACCATGCTTGCTTAACTTGAACCTTAGTCTTAAATACTTAACCTTATAGAAAATTTCAGAGAAAATTTTTTTTTTCTTTCTTTAAACTTTATTTTAAAATCACAACTTAAAAAAAAAACATTACATAGGTAACATGGTACATACAACTTGATAATTTAAATAGTTTGCGGAAAAACTTGCGTAGTGGTATCCCATACCGCCCTTCACTTGCTGTATCGTTTCCATGGCCCACCAAGTAAAGCTGCAGGTATTTACCTACAGTATGGAATATACTGATGAGCTTTCGCCCAGCAAGTACAAACATAATCTCACAAAACACAAGAAATATTGCACAACTTATGCATGAACCAATTATGTCTAATTATGAATCTTTTATGCACTTGAACTTATTATCTTGCTTAACATGTGGGCCCTTAGTGTACGTACCAAAAGCGCGCATCCTCAGAACGTCAGGGTTTGCAAGGCCCTTAACAATTCTGGAAAACATGAACATGACCCTTCACGCATCAACGGAAGGTTGATTATCACTTTACCCTCACGCATCAACGAGAGGTTGATAATCAAAACTTGAACTTGTAACATACATGATCCTCCTGCATCAACAGGAGGTTGGTACGACACCTTACTTGACTTGGTTTAGTCTTAGTCTTGTTACTTTTCCAAGACTAAGAATCTTTACATGTGATCTTAATAATCATGATGCACATGAGACTAGACATGGCATAACTTGATATATCATGGCTTAACATGGCTTAACATAACCTAACATAACTCATCGTATCATAACATGGCATGACATAGCATAACTTAGCATCGTAACATAGCATGACATAGTATAACATGGCATTGCATAGCATAACATGGCATCAAGTCATATATTTGAAAATAGCTTACTATTTTCCTATACTGTAGGTGAGGTTTGTACTTACCTGGTTTCCTATGCTCTTGAAACTTGATCTAATATTCCGTCAAGGTATATCGACAGGTTCTATTCCTGTTTCAATTAGGGTGAAGATAAGGATTAGCCTATCTTACCGTAAATCTTTTCATGTAATGTTGGTATCCTTAACCAACCTTTAATAGTAACCCTAGTCATATGTCCCTCCTATATTAATTTTATTACCTCATGATAACTTGTTTGGTTACTTAGAGTAACCTAAGGGCATCCGGCCCAATACAAACATGAATAGTGTTAGGTTATTATCCTAACCTATGCCTTGTCATTTTTATTCATAATCTTTTGGGTTTTAGGATCAACACAATTTTTTTTTTTTTTTTTTTTTTACCTTGTTGGGTTACCTTGAGTAACCCTTGAGGTAGTCAAACTTAGCCCAATTATCCTAAGTCAACCTTGAGCTTTAGACCCCATCCCGTAACTCGGGTATCCTTCCCGGTTACCGTCCATCATTGTTTTAGAAAATCCTGTGCAGGAATTTCTTGTTTCCTGCACACTCTTTAGAAATCCGTGTCAGTTTAAAAATCTAAATTGAATTTGAAAAAGTTTTCTTCACGAAAGTTTTAGATCTCGAAAAATCCTAAAACTTTCGTGTTTTGAGAAAAATCCAGTTCTGCTTGTATTTGCGCCAGTGTTTGTTTGAAACTGGCTGATCTTGTAAACTGGGTCTGGGCAGACCAGCCACGGATTTTTGTAAAAACAGAGACCATTGGAGTCTTATTTTGGGATTCTGCCTGCGCTGTCCCCTAGGAAAAACTCTCCTGAACAACTTTTATGTTTTAAGTTTTACCCAGTTCGACCTCTAAAGGCCTCAAATTTCACTTTTCCCGAAACTGGCCAGTTGGCACCCGAACTGGCAGTTTTTCAGTTAAGAATTCGTTTTACGTCCTAGACGTGGAATCTAGCTCGACCAGCCACCGCGGGAGCTCTAATACACACATGCAGCGGTTTTCTAGTGTAAATTTTCTTTAATCAAAATTTCTAACATCACCATGCATCAACATATAAAAACAAACCCTAACCACATCACAAACACATAGCATGCACATAGAAACTACCAAACCATAACCCCCAATTAAATCAAGCACATACTCTAACTTTCTTAGCTAAGGCAGGGAATTAAAGTGAGCTTATGCTCATACAAACTTTGCTTGAAATACATTTAAATTTCTCAATTGAAATTTAAATGGAAAGTGTAAGGTTTAAGGGATTTTACCTAGCTTCCACCCAAAGTTAGGCTTGCTAGATTTGGTTCACCCTTGGTCCCTCCTTGCTACCACTACGTCCGGCCTCCTCCTTGACTAGTGGAGTCCAAAATTTTTCAGCCACTCTTGCACCAAAATCAGATCACCACAAGCTCAAAAACCCGGCCTCCAACTTGACTTTGCTCTTCCTTTTTCTTTGGCTCCACACAACCGGCCTCCCCTCCAATTGGGGTTCCAAAAATTTTGGCCAATAAAATTGAGCCTCACACACTCACACAAGGTCTGGCCATTACCAAAAATCCAGCCAACCAATTTTTTTTTTTGCTCTTCCTAGGGTCGGTTTTAGAGAGAAAATGGGTGAGGGAAAATTTTTGCCATAGTTTTGGGACATTTCCCAATTTTTTTTGAGCTGAAATCCGACCCCCTTCACCCCTATTTATAGCTGATTTTTAACTTTCAAAATTGCTAAAAAGTCCTTGAATTTGGATTTAATTTCTTTTCCAAAATTGTACTTTAGTCCTTGAAGCAAAAATATTTGTACTTTGACCCCTACAAGTGTTGGCTGGCCATTGGTTGCCTTGGAGCCCAAGTTTTGCTTACCTCATCATGATGACATCATCTTGATGACATCATGTGCTTACCTCATGCTTACATCATCATTTTTCTCCAAAATTACACTTTTGCCCCCAAAAGACAAAATATTTACAATTTGACCTTCCAAGTGGCATGTTGGCCGGCCATCACCTTGTTCTCTAAGCAAATGATGACATCATTTTGATGACATCATCTTGCTTACATCACCTATTTTTCAGAAATTGCATTTTAGCCTCGAAAGTTAAAATTCTTGCATTTATGCCCTCTAGGTGGCCGGCCCCTTACTTGGAGATCAAGCCAAGCTTATCTCACCTTGATGACATCATCTTGATGACATCACTTTGCTTACATCATCAATTTTCCAAAATTTTCACTTTAACCCCTAAAGATAAAATTTTGGCATTTTTGCCCCTGAGGTGGCCGGCCATGTCATCTCTTCTAGAGCCTTTCTTGCTTTCTTTCCAAGCTTATTTAATCCAATTATGATGTCATAAATTAAGGATAGGATGATGTCATCCATATTAAGCCCTGTTTGGCTTTTCCTCAATATTCAGTCCATTTTTCTGCTACACAGATATTTCTAATACTGTGTTTGCTTAAACACAATATTTTTATACTGTACTACAGTCCAAAATTCATCTGTGTAAAAACGGGCTGTATAAATTTTTTTCTTATTTCTTAAAGCCATCTGGCCCTTGATATCCAACTTAGTGTGCTTGATTTTTCTAGGGTGATCTCATAGCTTATTCTAGCTATCGTGTCCGAAAAGACAATTTTCGCAGTATATTTCCAATACTGCTTTTCCTATTACTGTACAGTCATACATTTGACTGTTCTTAGTCAATCCATTGACTTTTTGGTCAATTTTGACTTTCTTGGTCAAACTTTGACCAACATGAGATTATGAAATTTCATCACGCCATTTTCCTTAAAACGCCTTATACTTGGCTAAGTAGTCTATTGTTGAGTCTCGTTACTAGTTAAATGAGAACTCAAACTTATACTGTTATTCCATTCCAATCTTGATCCAGACTTAGGTTTTCCTTGTTTCTAAGGAAATCTAGAGTCATCAAAATTTCGGATATTACATTCTACCCTCCTTAAAAGATTTTCGTCCTCGAAAATTCGTATAATCCTAAATGGCTTTTCTTCAATCCACCATCAATTCTTCACAAGTTACTTTAGATTGAATAACTTGTTCATGTTCCCATTTTAACATCTTAATGGGATCATGTCTCTTATATAGAATCATAATCTTCTTTCTATATCCTCATAATTCATATCCTCATACTCTTATGTTTTCATGTCCTCATACTTTCCTTTCATACTGCATCACAAGAACTATTTACATGAAAAACTGAGCAAGTATATCATATAACTTGCTATATTTGAAAAGCATATATAACCCTCCATACTTGAAAAGCGTATTGTATCTTATATTTAAGATACTTTTCTTTAACTTTATTTGAGGGCTCAGTGAATATATCATATTGAAAATATTTTTCTTTCAATTTGCTGAAACTGAGGACCCTCTGGTACAATGTTAATCTTGTGCTATTAGAACCCTTTTTCTGTTCATGGTGGCCCCTATCTTGGAAATATTTTTCTTCCTCAAGGATTGGCCCTTACATAACATGATGACCATAATATGATGGCCCTTTCATAACATGGGTTGGTTCTAATAAGCATAAGATCAAGCACCATACATAAAAATAATTTATTGGAATCTTTTTCCAAGTGAATCATGGAAAACAATAATAAATAGTATTATTGAAACATATTACTGTTCGAGTGATGCATTGAAAGGTATCCTTGTATCAACTAGCCACTTGTTAGCCAGTAGAAATTTCTCTTGTGCCTTCAGCGTTTCCTTTATAACACAAAGGCATAATCATAACTCTAGGGAATATCTAAAACTTCCCATTATTTCATAATTTCTATTGCTTAAAATGTCGTATATAGTCGACATTAGTCAAACCATTATATGTCGATTTAAAAGTTGTTGCTATCGATCTCAATCTTATTAACTTCATTGTCAGACTCATAGTCATCACCATTATAATAGCCTACTAAATTGTTGTTGGTAGCATCCAACTCGTATTGGCATATTGCTACCCCCAAACTAAGGTATCTTAAAATTTTTTTCCATATCTAATAATACTCGTAAGGGGCAAAAGTTTCACAATCAGGAAACTTAACTTCCATGGTATTGATCCATTCCTTAGAAGGAAAAGTTCTTTAATATCACTATACTTGAGATGAAGCGATAGGCTATACGATCTCAAAGTCTATTCTTTTCCTTATTGCTATTCTAGCAATTATCGTTATAATTTAGTCACTATAGTTGCAAGATTAGACTCTTGCAAAAAAAATTTGGTTCGTTCGTACACACGATGAACCATCTTCTAATTCTAGTTCTTAATTCCTCACATTTCTAATCAAAGGAAATTAAATTAACTTACTTGGGCACTTGCAGAAACGATGTGAAGCAAAGTGAAGTAGGCTGGCAGGATACCGCTCTGATACCAAACTGTAACGCCCCGGCCGTCCACGTAGGGGCGTACTACGTAAATGTGGGCCGTTACCATGCTTGCTTAACTTGAACCTTAGTCTTAAATACTTAACCTTATAGAAAATTTCAGAGAAAATTTTTTTTTTCTTTCTTTAAACTTTATTTTAAAATCACAACTTAAAAAAAAAACATTACATAGGTAACATGGTACATACAACTTGATAATTTAAATAGTTTGCGGAAAAACTTACGTAGTGGTATCCCATACCGCCTTTCACTTGCTGTATCGTTTCCATGGCCCACCAAGTAAAGCTGCAGGTATTTACCTACAGTATGGAATATACTGATGAGCTTTCGCCCAGCAAGTACAAACATAATCTCACAAAACACAAGAAATATTGCACAACTTATGCATGAACCAATTATGTCCAATTATGAATCTTTTATGCACTTGAACTTATTATCTTGCTTAACATGTGGGCCCTTAGTGTACGTACCAAAAGCGCGCATCCTTAGAACGTCAGGGTTTGCAAGGCCCTTAACAATTATGGAAAACATGAACATGACCCTTCACGCATCAACGGAAGGTTGATTATCACTTTACCCTCACGCATCAACGAGAGGTTGATAATCAAAACTTGAACTTGTAACATACATGATCCTCCTGCATCAACAGGAGGTTGGTACGACACCTTACTTGACTTGGTTTAGTCTTAGTCTTGTTACTTTTCCAAGACTAAGAATCTTTACATGTGATCTTAATAATCATGATGCACATGAGACTAGACATGGCATAACTTGATATATCATGGCTTAACATGGCTTAACATAACCTAACATAACTCATCGTATCATAACATGGCATGACATAGCATAACTTAGCATCGTAACATAGCATGACATAGTATAACATGGCATTGCATAGCATAACATGGCATCAAGTCATATATTTGAAAATAGCTTACTATTTTCCTATACTGTAGGTGAGGTTTGTACTTACCTGGTTTCCTATGCTCTTGAAACTTGATCTAATATTCCGTCAAGGTATATCGACAGGTTCTATTCCTGTTTCAATTAGGGTGAAAGATAAGGATTAGCCTATCTTACCGTAAATCTTTTCATGTAATGTTGGTATCCTTAACCAACCTTTAATAGTAACCCTAGTCATATGTCCCTCCTATATTAATTTTATTACCTCATGATAACTTGTTTGGTTACTTAGAGTAACCTAAGGGCATCCGGCCTAATACAAACATGAATAGTGTTAGGTTATTATCCTAACCTATGCCTTGTCATTTTTATTCATAATCTTTTGGGTTTTAGGATCAACACAATTTTTTTTTTTTTTTTTTTTTTTTTTTACCTTGTTGGGTTACCTTGAGTAACCCTTGAGGTAGTCAAACTTAGCCCAATTATCCTAAGTCAACCTTGAGCTTTAGACCCCATCCCGTAACTCGGGTATCCTTCCCGGTTACCGTCCATCATTGTTTTAGAAAATCCTGTGCAGGAATTTCTTGTTTCCTGCACACTCTTTAGAAATCCGTGTCAGTTTAAAAATCTAATTGAATTTGAAAAAGTTTTCTTCACGAAAGTTTTAGATCTCGAAAAATCCTAAAACTTTCGTGTTTTGAGAAAAATCCAGTTCTGCTTGTATTTGCGCCAGTGTTTGTTTGAAACTGGCTGATCTTGTAAACTGGGTCTGGGCAGACCAGCCACGGATTTTTGTAAAAACAGAGACCATTGGAGTCTTATTTTGGGATTCTGCCTGCGCTGTCCCCTAGGAAAAACTCTCTTGAACAACTTTTATGTTTTAAGTTTTACCCAGTTCGACCTCTAAAGGCCTCAAATTTCACTTTTCCCGAAACTGGCCAGTTGGCACCCGAACTGGCAGTTTTCAGTTAAGAATTCGTTTTACGTCCTAGACGTGGAATCTAGCTCGACCAGCCACCGCGGGAGCTCTAATACACACATGCAGCGGTTTTCTAGTGTAAATTTTCTTTAATCAAATTTCTAACATCACCATGCATCAACATATAAAAACAAACCCTAACCACATCACAAACACATAGCATGCACATAGAAACTACCAAACCATAACCCCAATTAAATCAAGCACATACTCTAACTTTCTTAGCTAAGGCAGGGAATTAAAGTGAGCTTATGCTCAT
>CM046373.1:1257592-1288666 GCA_025413025.1 Ficus hispida | reverse complement strand
GTGTAAGTGGGTATATAAGAGGAAGAGAGGTGTGGATGGGAAAGTGGAAACTTTCAAGGCAAGACTTGTAGCAAAGGGCTATACGCAGAAAGAAGGAATCGACTATGAAGAAACCTTCTCGCCTGTAGCAATGCTAAAGTCAATCCGCATTCTTTTATCCATTACGGCTGCTCTCGATTATGAGATCTGGCAAATGGATGTCAAGACAGCTTTCTTGAATGGCTCTCTTGAGGAAGATATCTATATGATACAACCAGACGGGTTCAAGGCAAAGGGCCAAGAAGACAAGGTGTGCAAGTTGCTTAAATCCATTTATGGATTAAAGCAAGCATTTCGTTCTTGGAATATTAGGTTTGATCAAGCAATCAAAACCTATGGATTCGAACAAAACATTGATGAACCATGTTGTAACGACCCGCCTAGCACAGGCCGTTACCATACATACATACATACATACATGCATACTTATTTATTTGGCGTAAGCAGCGGAAATTTTTTTTTTTTTTTTTATACAGTGCGGATACTTGCAATATATAACGATGTTTGCATACAATTTAATTTACGTAATAAAAATCAAAACGCGAAGCGGTTATCATCCCCACATTCCACAGCTCGCCCTGCCTCGCTCGCCACCTTGCACCATCAGTTGCCAGTAGGTTGCTTACCTACAGCATAGACGTAAGTCACGTGAGCTTTCCCTCAGCAAGTACAACATATATATCCGCAACAATTAAACATAAACATAACTCATCATACATAACTTTTCATAGCATACACATCATACTTAACTCATACATAACATACATATCATGTCACATCATCGCATAATATATGCATGAACCAATTATGCTCTTATTATGCCATCATATTCATTCTTAACTTATCTTACTTATGGGCCCCTTATCATAAGTGTACGTACCGGGCGCGCTCTATGGGCTTACTCTTGCCATAGTTCAACCCGACCTGACGCGGGTCGGTACGACACAGGCAAGCTTGCTTGCCATCATACTTACTTTTTATGAACTCATACTTGTTCTTATTAGTGAACATGCTTCGTGATGTCACTATTCATAATTATGCTCATATCTTAATATCATGTCATAATCTCATGCTCATAATCATATTGTAAACATAACATCATTTCATCATAAACATCAAACATACTTGGCAAGTATACAACAAAAGCCTATGCTGTAGGCGGAGTTGTACTTACCTTTAGTACTATGTCCCGAGGTATGTTGATCCAATTCAAGATGCCTCAGCAGGCTATCTCCTGCTACATCAGAGGACACAGAGTAAGAATTTAGTTCTTACGGAATGTTGGTAATCAAACCAACATTCATGCCTAGTCATAGTTATATGTTTCCCCCTTTTCTTAAACAAACCCGGATACTTCCTCTGTATCGCGGATACCCCTAAGGTTTAGGGTTTACTTCACTTAACGTGTACTTTGATTGGTTACACCAAGTAACATTGGCTAAACAGCCATCTTTAGTAGTGTTGGACTACTGTTTTTAAATCTTGGGCCTATGCCTTCTAATAAACAACTCAAAGGGTTATTTCCGATAACCTGAGTTTTTAAGCCCGACTAGTCATTTTTACTATTATATTGGGTTACGTTGGATAACCCTTGGGCTTAGGGCCCAAACCAATAACGCGGAACCTTTTCCGATTATGGTTCATTTAAACGTGCTTATAAAAACTCTTCCTTTTCTTTGGAAAAATTTAGGGTTTTAAGAGCATTTGTTAAAAAACATAGAACGGGTCTTTGTAAAAATTATTAAAAGCAGAAACTGCCTTTGGAACAGTTTTTCACTGAGAATTAGTCAGTGGATATGCAGAAACGTCCTTTTCCTGCACTGTTTTAAACATTCTGTGCAGGAATTTCTTGTTCACTGCACAGTTTTGAAATCCAATTTTCTATTTAAAAATCGAAGCAGAATTTGAAAAATTTTTCTTCATGAAAGTTTTAAAGCATTAAAAATCCTAAAACTTTCGTTTTGAACTCGAGACCCAAATCGGTCTCTAACCCGTTCGTTTGCCCTGTTAAACTCACCTGGCCGTGCTTAGGGTCTGGGCATGGTCAGGCTCGGTTTTTCTTAAAAACAAAGGCCATTGGAGCCTTATTTTTAAAAAATTTCCACGTTGTCCCACAGTAAAAACCCTACTCTACAACTTTTGTGTTTTACGTTTTTCCAAAATCAGCCTCTAAGGGCCTCAAATTTCGGTTTCCAGAAAACTGGGCAGATCTAACCCGAATTGGCAGTTTTCGGTATTTTCTTGGTTTCTCGTCCTAATTCGTGCACACTACCTCAACCGAACTCAGCGGGAGCCTAGAATCAACATTCAGCATTTTTCTAACGTCCCAATTTAACTTGCATGCAATTTAAACCCGTCCATGCAAGTCAATCACAAAATGGCAGCTTATAGGTTTTAGGGTTTGCATGGTTTTGGCTAATCATCAAACCATTTGTATGCATGATCATTCTAGCATCCTAACTAAATTTTTACAGCAAGCATAATCAGATTTTGGGGAACATATAACTTACTAAACTTTCTATTATGCAACCCTAATCATTAACAATCATAAACATAATCAAAACATTGCCTAAACTACTAAATCAACCACCCTTAATACCTAATCAAGCACACTTAAAAATCTGACCTAAATCAGAAAATTAAATTGAGCTTATGCTCATTACAAAATAGCTTGTAATACATTTAGATCTCCAATTTAGAACTTGAATTGAGAGATTTAAGTGCCAAACGAATTTTACCTTAATCCGAGTGGAAATGGGTTTGGTTGGCTCGATCTTTCTCCCTTCCCTTCTCCTTGGTGCAGCCGGCCCTAGCTCCACCTAATGATCTTGAAATTTTCCAGCCTCCTAGTGCATGCACCAACCAAGTTTCCAGCCAAGTTTCACAGCAATCAGCCACTTCCTCACTAGTTTTCCACCTCAAAATTTCGCCCCCCTTGCAGCAGCCACACAACCGGCCACTATGGCTAGTTTGGCTCCAAAAATTTTTTTCAGCTTTCTAGCTTGATTCCTAGTGCAAACCGAACCCTCCTAGGACTAAATTCTTGGTTCCCCAAACTTTTTCTTTCTCTTTGGCAGCTCCTAATATGGTCGGATTTTGTGCTGAAATTTGGCCAAAGTTTGCCTAAATTTTCACATTTTTGTGAATAGAATGCACTCCTATTTATAGGCAAATTTGAACTTTTCAAAATTGCAAAATAGTCCCTCAAAGTTAGCCAATTTGCACAAAAAGGGGGTGAGGTGGCCGGCCATTCCAAGTCTAGAACCAACTAATTCTTTCCAAAATTTTCATTAAATCAAATTAATGATGTCATAATTAAAAAGCTATGTGACATCATTAAACCCTTGTTTGGCCTCATTCTTGATTAAACAGTATACTTTAATACCAAACAGATATGGTTGGTACTGTGGTCTTTGATTCACAGTACCAATTAATAAAATACAGTCCAAAATTTATCTGTCTAATAATAGGCCATACGAAGAATTGTCTTTTCGTTTCTAGCCTTTTGGCTTTTAATTTCCTATTTAGTGTGCTTGATTTTTCTATGGTGGTTTTGAATCTAACTCAAACCATTTTATCTGAAAAATGGGTTTTCCGCAGTATACTTCCTATACTGCTTACCATTCTTTGATATCGTCAAAGAATTGATCTTTCTAGCAAATTTTTGGCTTTCATAGGTCAAATGTTGCTTATCCTGGCAACATGAACTTATTTGGTCAACTTGACGATTTTCGGTCAAACGTTGACTTTCGGGTCAACTTTGACTTTCGGGTCAAACTTTGACTTTCGTAAAAATCATGGCGTTTTCATACCTTTTTCCTCAAAAGGTCGTATGCTTAACTAAGCAATCATTTTTGAGTCTTTTACAAACATAAAAACTCATAATTCTGAATAAAAACCCTAAACCGGGCTTTTCATAAATACCTTCATGGTACAGTTTAAATTTCTATACAAGAAATTATGACGTTGTAAAATTCTAGTTCTTACAATCTACCCCCCTTAAAAATTTTCGTCCTCGAAAATTAGAACAAATCAGGGTAGTTCTTTCTCATCTCATCTTCCAACTCCCAAGTTGCTTCTTCAACCATGTGGTTCCGCCACAATATTTTAACCATGGGAATGGTTTTGTTCCTTAAGACCTTCTCTTCCCGATCCAGAACTCGAACTGGCTTTTCTTCATAGGTTAAGTCCGTATGAACCTCCACTGGTTCCTGACTAAGCACATGGGAAGGGTCTGACACATACTTCTTGAGCATCGACACATGGAAAACATTATGCATCGAAGCTAACTCAGGCGGTAGGGCAAGCTTATAGGCGACTTTTCCAATTCGTTCGAGAATCTCAAATGGTCCTGTATACCTCGGACTAAGCTTTCCCTTTTTACCAAATCGCATCACTCCTTTCATAGGAGTGATCTTGATGAACACCGCATCTCCCACCTGAAATTCCAAGGGCCTCCTACGTTTATCGGCATAACTTTTCTGTCTGCTAAAAGCTATGTCGAGCCTCTGCTTGATCATCTGAATATCCTCAGAGGTCTTCTTGATGAAGTCTGTGGTGTGCAGCTGCTTCTGCCCCACTTCCTGCCAGTGAATAGGCGATCGACATTTTCTTCCATACAATGCTTCAAATGGAGCCATACCAATCGAAGCATGATAACTGTTGTTGTAGGAGAATTCGATCAATGGTAGCTTCTGATCCCAGTTTCCTTTGAAATCCAGCACACATGATCTGAGCATATCTTCCAGTGTCTGGATGGTCCGTTCCGATTGACCGTCAGTTTGGGGGTGAAATGCCGTACTGAACTTCAATTTTGACCCCATAGCATTGTGAACACTAGTCCAAAATCGAGAAGTGAAGTGTCCATCACGGTCCGAAATGATCGATTTTGGTACTCCATGAAATCTGACGATCTGGGATACATAGAATTCAGCCAATTTCTCCACTGAGAAGGTGACCTTAATCGCAATAAAGTGGGCTGATTTGGTTAATCTATCCACAATAACCCAAATCGAGTCATTCCCACTTGAAGTTCTGGGTAGCCCTACTACGAAATCCATAGTAATTTGCTCCCATTTCCATTCAGGAAGCTCTATCTTCTGTAGCTCTCCACCTGGATGTCGATGTTCAGCCTTAACTTTCTGACAAGTTAGGCATTTCGATACATATTCTGCTACCTCATTCTTCATATTGGGCCACCAATAACTCAGTCGAAGGTCTTTATACATCTTGGAAGCTCCTGGATGTACTGAATACGGCGTCTTGTGTGCTTCTGACAAGATCTGGTCCTTAAGAAATTCAAAGTTAGGAACACAAATCCTTCCTTTGAAGTACATAGCACCATCTTCGGAGACTCTAAACTCCTTGTTTTTCTCATCAAAGAGTTGTGCTTTCAGCAAAGAAGAATCTTTCCTTTGATGTGACTTGATGGTTTCCATAAGATTGGACTGGAGGGATAGAACAGACAATCTTCCCGTTATCAATTCCAAATTGAACTCGGAAATCTCCTTTTGTAGTGGTCTAGGAAACATTCCAATAGACATCAGCATGCCTACGGATTTTCTGCTTAAGGCATCTGCTACCTTGTTCGCCTTTCCAGGATGGTAAAGGATCTCACAATCATAATCCTTCACAAGTTCCAGCCATCTACGTTGTCTCATGTTGAGCTCCTTCTGAGTGAAAATATACTTGAGGCTCTGGTGATCGGTGTAGATTTCACACTTGTTCCCGTACAAGTAGTGTCTCCAGATCTTAAGTGCGAAAACTACTGCCGCGAGCTCCAAGTCATGCGTGGGATAATTCCTTTCGTGAATCTTCAGCTGTCGGGATGCGTAAGCAACTACCTTCCCATTCTGCATCAAGACGGCTCCTAATCCATTTTTAGAAGCGTCATTATAGATCACGAAATTTCCTGCATCTACATCAGGAATTATCAACACAGGTGCACTTGTCAATCTCCTCTTGAGCTCTTGAAAATTCTCCTCACATTTCTGAGTCCATTCAAATTTCTTTTCTTTACGGGTAAGAGCGGTGAGGGGTGTAGCGATCTTAGAAAATCCCTCGACGAACCGTCGGTAGTAACCAGCTAATCCAAGGAAACTCCTTATTTCCGTAACATTTTTGGGTGCTGGCCACGCACTAACCGCCTCAATCTTAGCAGGGTCCACTGAAATTCCTTCTTTTGATACTACATGACCCAAAAAGTGGACTTTTTCCAGCCAAAATTCACATTTCGTAAATTTGGCGTACAGCTGGTTTCGTCTAAGCGTCTCCATCACCAATCTAAGATGACGCTCATGCTCTTCTTTGGACCTTGAGTAGATCAAAATGTCGTCAATAAAAACAATGACGAACTTATCAGGTACTCTTTGAAGACTCTGTTCATAAGGTCCATGAATGCGGCTGGGGCATTGGTTAGCCCAAATGGCATAACCAAAAACTCATAGTGCCCGTAACGTGTTCGAAAAGCCGTCTTGGAGATATCTGACTCCTTGATCCTGAGCTGATGGTAGCCTGATCGTAGATCGACTTTCGAGAATACTACGCTCCCCTAAGTTGATCAAAAAGATCGTCAATCCTCGGAAGGGGGTACTTATTCTTGATCGTAATCTTGTTAAGCTCACGGTAGTCTATACACATTCGTAGTGATCCATCCTTCTTCTTTACGAACAACACTGGTGCTCCCCATGGGGAGTAACTTTGTCGGATGAATCCCTTGTCTAGCAATTCTTGTAACTGCACTTGTAGTTCCCTAAGCTCAGCAGGTGCCATACGATAAGGCGCTTTCGATATCGGTGCAGCTCCAGGCAGCAATTCGATTTCGAACGAAATCTCGCGTTCCGGCGGAAGTCCTGGTAAATCTTTCGGAAAGATATCCACATATTCCTTTATGATGGGAACATCTTCCGGTGCCAATTCCACTTCACAATCTTTATCCACCATGTTAGCTAAATATCCTTGGCAGCCATTAGCTAACATTTTCCAAGCCTTCATCGCTGAAACCAGTTTAGTTGCTGAGTTCCGGGATGGTCCGTAGAAATTGAACTCCTCCTTTCCGTATGGATTGAATGTTACACAGCGCTTTCGGCAGTCGATCCTGGCGTCGTATTTACCCAAGAAATCCATTCCTAAGATCACATCGAAATCCTGTAACTTGATTGCGATGAGATCTACAAACAATTCTCGGCCATAGATAGTCACGGAAGCATTTCGTATCCAAGAATTGGACCACAAAATCTCTCCGGACGGCAAAGAGGTTTTGAAGGGTTGATCTAAACTATTCACACCTCTTCCTAACTTCTGGGCGAACTCCAGGGATACAAATGAGCAAACATAAAATACTCCTTGATTGTTGGTAATATATCGGATTACCATATGTGTACGGGGTATACATAGAAGACATGGTAATTTGATAACAGTCAAAATAAATAGTCCGCAATCAATGAAATGAGATTTGGGGATCTTATTCATGATAAGATTATACAGGTTGTCTACTTCCTTGGAGGGATAGTTTGTCTTGACCATCGGATTGGTTCCGAGTAGAAACTTTAATGTATACCAGTATTGAGGTATCACATTGGACTGGACCTAAAGTGTTAATTGATTCGGTTTAATAATTCCGTTTATAAGAATCAATGACGCTTTGATTATCATCCTGTATTAATCTTAATCCTGAAATGATTACTTGAGTTCGTATCCATGACTTATGTACTTTAATGCACTACAAGTGAGACACTGTTAATTTATGGTCAATATACTTGTGTTTTGGGTGCATGACTTATGGATAGAGAAATTAAGATTCATAGATATGGAATCCATAGCTATATTAACGATAGTACATGTTATCTACTTAAAGGCATTATTTGGGGATTGAAAGATTGTATAACAAGATCTTGGCCATCGGTTTACTTTGTGTTCTCTGATGGTTTACCAATTGTATAGTTTTACAATTGGTGGTTCTTTCAATGGAGAATAATGGAACTTTAAGTTAAAATGATTGAAAAGATAAAACGGAAAAAGTCCTTAATTCAATCATGGATAACATATGGGGATTAAGCAAGCGATGAATAAATCATGGAAGAAGCACTGCGTGAGAGAGCTTTCGTAATACGGTATGTAAACAGGAGTTCAGCTTCAAACTTTTAGTGGAATAGTTTTGAAGTTGATATTTGATGAATAATTAATCTGGGATAAATTTTTCACAATTATAGGAGCCTTTTTACATATTTCGATCGGGTACCTCTATTAGCTCATATAGTTCCATATAGCGTGTCGGGATTTGTTCCTAATGAGATCGGTAAATTTAAATGGTCTTTTGTAATGTCTATTAAGACATGTACTTTCTAACATGCAATCTATAAAGGATTGGACATGTGAAATTTGAAGACAAATAATTTGTCAACATGTGATTGGTTAATTTGAATTTTGAAAATAAGATTGTGTTTGAATTATTTAATTTTGGAAAACAAAGTTTTTCTCTCCTAATCTAAATAAGGTGCACGGTTTTTAGATAGGTGGAGGGAAGAAAATTTTGTTTCAAAATGGTTCAAATATATTCCTAACATTAAATTATTAATTGATTTAAATAATGGAGATTATTTCATGAATTTTTCTCTCCTAATTAAAAGAGGTGCACGGTTTTTGTGAGGAAAGAAATTTGAAATATTCCATTGATTTAAATTAATTAATATGGTTGATGTTTGTGGAAAATATTTATTCAAATGAATGAATCTTATTTAAATTCAAAAAGCTTTAAAAGAATTTGAATCTAGATAGGACTAGGATCTTTTCACTAGTCTAGATTCTTGATTTAAAATTTGAACCATCAATCAAGCTTGAAATTCATTAGTGGCCGAATTTTTGAGGATAGATCTCCTTAGAAAAATGTTTCTAGGTTCAATGAATCTAGCCCTAAAGTTGTATGATCTTTTGGTTCAAAATTTATCCAGAAAAATAATTATTAATTATTTTTCAAGAAGGAATTAAATTTTGAAATGGATTAGACTTCTATATAAAGGCTAGGAATTCTTGAGAAAATTTTTTGGTAATTAATCTTGGAGAAAAACGTTTTTTGGGAGAGAAGAAAAAATAATTTGGGTTTCTTCTACTTCATAAAATTTGGCTATCTTGTGAGAAAAAAAAGAGAGAAAATTCCATTGAATCAAAACTGAGAGGAAGGTTAAACCGAGTGATAATTTTCATAGGAGGTTAACCGGTTCCTGTTTTGTAGTTTTGAATAAAGAAGTTGGATCAAATTCTCAATAAGGAACATCGGAATTGAGAAAGAGGAATCTAGACTTCGGAAAGCATTACCGGTTGCTTGGATTCATAGAACGTGTGCCCACACACACTCTGAGACGTGGAACTCGAGAATAGTAGAGAAGACACGTTGGTCAAACGCTCTAGTGATTCCGAAATCCGAGAAATAAAGTACGCTTGATCATGAATTTAATTTATTGTTATATGCATCATGAGATTCTTTTCAAAACGGCATAAAAATTTTAAAACTTCCGCTGTAACTCTGATTTAGGATCCGTTTTTTCCAACAAATTCTCCTTAAGATCCTTGTACATCTTGGAAACTCCGAGATGTACTGTGTATGGCATTATATGCACTTCCAACATAATCCATTTCTTAAGAAATTTAAAGTTAGGAACACAAATCCCTTCTTTGAAATAAATTACCTCATTCTTAGAGGTCTTAAATTCCTTATTCTTTCCATCGAAAGGTTGTGCCTTTTGCAAAAAGGAATCCTTTCCTTGATGCAACTTAATGGATTTTGGGAAATCAGACTGAAAAGTCAGAATAGACAACTTTTTAGTTATCATCTCCATGTCAAGGTCAGTAATTTCCTTTTGAGCTGACTTAGGCAGCGTTCCCATAGACATCAGCATACTGGCTGATTTTCTACTTAAATCATTTGCTACCCTGTTTACCTTTCCAGGGTGATCAAAGGATCTCACGATCGTAGTCCTTGACGAGTTCCAACCCTTTTTGCTGCCTCATGTTGAGCTCTAAATCATACATTGGATAATTTCTTTCATGTTCCTTTAATTGCAGTAAGGCATAGGCAACCAACATTCCTTTCTGCATCAGGACAGCCCTAAGTCCAACCTTAGAGGCGTCACTGTAACTTACAAAATTCCCTTCTTTGGTCACCATATGTCTTAACAAAATGAACCTTTCCTAACCAAAATTCACACTTTATGAATTTTGGTAGAAGGCTGATTCCTTCTTAACGTCTCCAATATCGTCTTAGGATGATACTCATGTCCCTCTTTGGACCTTGAGTAAACTTAAATATCATCAATAAAGATAATAACAATTTCATCAAGGTACTTCTTGAACACTTAGTTCATAAGGTCCATACAATTGACTGGGGCATTTGTCAATCCCAATGGCATAACTAGAAACTTGTAATGGCCATATCGTATTCTAAAAAAAAACGTCTTAAAATATCCATTTCCTTAATCCTAAGCTGATAGTATCCCGATCACAGATCGACTTTTGAGCATACTACTACTTTCTTGGGTTGATCAAAAGAACATTAATTCTCGGAAATGGATACTTATTCTTGATCATAACGCTTTTCAGCTTGCGATAACCGATGCACCTTCGCAATGATTCATCATTTTTCTTAATAAACAAGACTGGCATTCCCTATGGAGAATGACTTTGTCGAATAAACCCCTTACCAAGCAGTTCTTGTAACTGCACTTAAAGTTCCTTAAACTCGGCTAGTGCCGTATGGTAAGGTGCTTTCAATATCGATGCCGTCCTAGGCAACAATTTTATCTCAAAAGAGATTTTTCTTGCTTTGGCAGAAATTCGGTAAATCCTTTGGAAAGATGTCCATGTATTTCCTTATAATAGGGACATTCTCTGGTGTTAGCTCCATCTCTTGATCTTTGTCCATTATATTAGCTAAATATCCTTGGTATCCATTAGCTAACACCTTCCAAGCTCTTACTGCCGAGATTAGCTTAGTCGCTGAGCTCCGAGATTGGCCATAGAAACTACACTCTTCCTTACCGTAAGGACTAAATATAATACAACGCTTTCGATAATTAATCTTAGTGGTGTACTTGTCTAGGAAATCCATTTCTTAGGATTACATCAAAATCTTGAAGCTTGATCGCAACAAGATCCACATACAAATTTTCTGTTGCAAATGACTATTGAAGCACTTCATATTCAGTAGTCAGATAGAAAATTTTCTCACGATCAGAGAAATATTCTAATAGATTTCTCTAAACTACTAACTCCTAGTCCTAATTTCTGGGCAACTCTGTCGATACAAATGAATGAGTAGCACTAGAATAAAAAACGGTGATAGCGTTATGAGCGGTGACAGAAATCTAATCGGTTACTACATGAGAAGTTCCGGCCTCGGCGTCCCCCTTGGTGTAGGCATAAATCCTAGCTTGGGGTCCACGAGCCTCTAGCCTCCCTGGTGAGTTCGAAGTATCCTCGATCTTGGCTTGCACCGCATGCAGATGACTGTCCGCATTCCTATTCGGGTACTGGGAAGTCTGGTTCTGATTGTTGAAGATGCAACTCCTAGCGTAATGACCTTCCTTGCCACAAAGGTAGGAAGCATTGGTCCCCAATCTACATACTCCCAGGTGCTTCTTCCCGCATTGAGTGCATGCTGGACGGTCATTATTATTACCCTCATTCCCTCGATTACTTTTCTTTTGAGGGTTGTCCCTGGCCAGCAGCATTTCCTTTCCTTTTGTTCTTTCCGAACTACTTCGAATGCTGGGCCGTATTACTAGTCTGGCCCTTCGCAAAAGCATCCTGGTTTTGCTTAGGCTGTAGCTTTCTTTCCACAGCCTTCTCCTCTTTCTTAGCCCTAAAAATTTACGCCCTCGCCTCCTTATCTTGATTGATCCAATATTCAGCCCTAATTGCCCGACTAATGCAGTCAGACACTAAGGTTGGAGGGCTACTTCCTCCACTTACTTGGTTAGCAATATCCGTCCGAAACATCTTCATCATTCGACTTACTTTTTCTGTTTCGGTCGGTACGAGTTCGGGACATAGGTGGCCTAGCTGTTCAAATTTCTTAACAGCTTCCATAACCGACATCGATCCTTGCTTTAAACTATTGAACTCGTCCTGCTGAGCAGTAAGGATTTCCCGATTATAGTACATCGCCTTAAACTTAGTTACAAAATCCTGCCAACTCATGGCCGCAATATTTCTACGCATTTGCACTGTTATCTACCAATGCCTAGCATCCTTTTTCAGTGCAAATGAAGCACAGAGAACCCTCTCCTGCTTTGTGAGTCCCATGAAATCCATAATAACTTGGATATCCATCATCCAGTTATCAGCCTCTATAGGGTCCGTAAGACCCTCAAACTCAGGCGCCTTCATCCGCCTGAATCGTTCGTACAATAAATCTTCCCGAACTACGGGTGGGTTCACTTACATCCTAGCAGGTGCTAATGGAACTCCGAAATTCCACGGAACCCCTTGACGAACCTCCGGTACTTGAGGCACTACCGGGGGTGCAGGGTTATCCTGTGGTGGAATTTCATTCGCGTGGGGTATCGGGTGCAATCAGGCTATCTGCTCATGCAGCCGATTTGTTTCTTGTTGCTGTTGTAGCAATTGCTGTTGCAAATTGGCTACAACATTCGCAAGATCCAGTTCTTGCGGATTCTGGTTAGCTTACTTTCGTGTATGTACCATCTTAGTACTCCTAATAAATTTCAAGAAAAGATTTCGTTATCCTCCGAAAATCTTTCCTTTCATTCATTTCATGTTAAGCACATCATATCATGTCATATCATACTTAATCATATCGTAAAACATTATATTGTTTTATACAGAAATCCTTCGTGATTTCTTCATAATGTTTCATATCATAAACTTATCGTATCATACTTGTCATAGAAACTTTTTATCATGATATCATAGTCATCATGATATTCGTTTCGTATAAAACTTATCGTTTTATACCTTTTAAAAAATACGTCGTTTTTACTATATACGTAGTCAAAATAAGATGGAAGTGTCTTCTACTTTACCATCATTCCTATCCTATATGCAATCCTAACGTCAAAACAACAAAAAATCAGAGTTAGATCTAAAACCATCTACTGAGTCATCGCGTCGGAAAATACGTCCCAATCCTCGTCGTCGAATGGAATCTCCTCGGGATCTTCCTCCTGCTCCTTGAGATCCTTTAACTCATCCTCCTCCATATCCTCTAACTCTTCCTATACTTCTTGTTCCTCATCATCACTCTCGATGAGGATTACCAAAGGATCTTCAGCATTTTCCCCGGGGTTATCCGGAGCCTCCGCAGGATCCATATCGTCATCCGGTCCTGCCTCTACCTCCTGTGGAGGTATCTACTGAAGTGGGACCACTGGAATTGGATCCTCGGCATAAACGGAACTTCCTTGTGTATTGGCTCTGGAATGTCGGCATCGTCGATCAGATCAACGTAGTAAACATCCTCTGGTTCAGTTTCCTGCACCATATAGGCTACTATCTCCGCCTCCATAATATTATCAATCATGTCCTCCAAAGATACTCCAGCAATTGGAGCAGGGACATAATTCTTGACTTCCAGAGGCAGCCCGTCCCTAATAAGGTGCAGTGCTCGCCACTCCGGATCACCGAGCTCTTGATGAATATAGGGCAATATTGCCTTTCGGAACCTACGGTAATAGTGGCCTATAGTCTCATCCGGGTAAGCGTACCATTCCGCGGCGTAAGCTAGATATCGCCTCCTATACATATCATCGTAACTATTTGGATCGTGATACGGCACATGGGTCCCTTCGCCAGGTAGAGGCCCATATCGTGCTATCATGTGGGCACGAAAATCTGCTCATGGTATCCTGTGAATAGCCGGGTCCCCTTGCGCCATCCTCCAGGCTCTAACGTCTCCAACTAAGGATCTACTTGCTAATAAAACCTGAAGATGGGTTTCGATATGGCATATCCCAAAGATCGCCTCCATATCGAAAAGCCATCCTGCTAGTGATATCGTTCGCCAAGTCCCATCAAATAGACGGGGCTTCATCTCACAAAATACCATAACGGCATTTCGATCCTCGTCCATAACTCGAAACTTGATAACGAATCTACCAAGTTACGAGTACATAATAAATACTTATCTATGCACTAAAATAACTCTTACTTACAATGATAGTGGCGCTGGCAGGCAGACTGTGAAACTGGAAGGTAGGATCCCGCTCTGATACCAACTCTGTAACGACCCGCCCTTACGTAGACCGTTACAGTACTTACCATACTTGTCTTACATACTTATTTAAACATACTTACTTAAAACATACGGAAATAACGTACATAATTTTTTTTTCTTTTTAAAACTTTAAGTTAAAACTTTACTATGTACTTGTTTACAATACACATACGTATATAATCCATATATACTTTTTAAAATCGTCGTAACGTAAATTAACTTTTACTCAGTTAATAACATAAACATTTATTTCAAAATGCGTAGCGGTTTCCATCCCACGTTTCACAGATAGCCCTGCCAATGCCTCACCGCCTTACATCAAATAATGCCAGTAGGAAGCTTACCTACAGCATACACGTAAGTTGTGAGCTTTCGCTCAGCAAGTACAACTATTTACCCTCAAAACATTTCATAATGGAACAATGCATGAACCAATTATGCTTTCGTTATGATATCTTATACTTACATAATCCTGGGCCCTTACATAACATGAGTGTACGTATCGCGGCACGCAGCCATGGAGTGGATGGGGTGGCCAACCATATCCAACTCAAACCATGGACCAAACCCGCCCATAGTGGCAGGTCGATACGACACAAGGCAACATTTCTTGCCATCATATTTGAAATCTTTCCTTAACTTGTTCTTAAAAATTGTTTTCTTCTTGAAAACGGTCTTTTACAATAGTTTCTTTCTTGAAACTGGGTTCTCATTCTTACCATGTGATTTATCTTTCGTGAGCATGCTTCATGATGCCACAATGATAAAACATAAACCATACATACTACATAATCAATGCATAAATCATATGCATCACATCATCAAGGCATAAATCATATGCATCACGTCATCAAGGCATAAATCATATGCACTTTGAACTTAACATCACATAAACAGTAAAAACATTTTCTGTCTATACTGTAGGCGGAGTTGTACTTACCGGTTATGCTAAGCCCTGGGGTTTGTCGTTCCGAAAGGTTACCTCAATAGATTACCTTCCTGTTTTCCAAAAAGGAAGTAAGATAAGAATCATCCTATCTTACCTTAACTTATTTCATTAAATGTTGGTATCCTAACCAACATTTAACAGTGACCCTAGATATATGTCCCCCTCATAAGCTTAATAACATCCTTGTTGGTTACTAAGTGTAACCCTAGGGCACATGCCCTAATGGTAATCAAATAGTATCCTGTTTGATCACCTAATGAACTTTGGGCTTAAGGCCCAATATCCTTGGCATCCTATTAGGTTACTATGAGTAACCTTAGGTCCAGGCCCAACTTGGGTGAACATTTAAAAAGCCTGTTGGGCTACTAAGGTCCAACAATTAAAGTGGTATCCATTAGGGTTACCTTAAGAAACCTTGGACTCAAGGCCCATCAGATACCATTTGTTCTTAATTTGGCCCAATTAAAATTTGGTAACATATGTGACTACTTTAGGTTACCATTTTGCTTACTTTATTTAATTTGCTTAATCAATTCTTTTCTTACTAAACTGGGTTTGATTAACCATTTAAAACTGTTTTTTAAATAAAACTGTCTAGGTTTTGAAGGAATTTGTAGAAAACAGTTAAATCGTCAGTGCATGTGCAGGAATTTCCTGTCCATACACTGTTTTTAAATTCCTGAATCAGAGCTTACTATACTGATTCAGTTTTACTTTGAAATCTGTTAGGATTTTGAAAACGTTTTCTTCACAAAAGTTTTAGATATTGGAAAACCCTACAACTTTTGTGTTTTTATCAAAACCCAGTTATGCCTTTGTCTTATACTTTTACCTTGTTGAATTTGCCTGGCCGTGCACATAGGTCTGGGCGGTCCAGGCATGGGTTTTCATAAAAACGAAGGCCTTTAGAGCCTTATTTTCAAAAATTGTCTGTCTGTCCTATAGAATTTTTAATTTCCTACAACTTTTCAGTTTTGAGTTTTCTCAGATTCGGCCACTAAAGGCCTCAAAATACCGTTTCCAAATCACTGCCCAGTTTTCACCCGAACTGGCAGTTTTAGTTTCGGTTCGCTCTCACGTAAAAATTACGCACACCCTACCTCAAACGGTCGTAACCGTGAGCCTACATTAAGCATGCAACATATAATCTAACGTTCTCATATCCGTTCATTCAATCTCATACATACAATTATTCGATCAAACCCGTTTGGTGATTTTCACCAAACTTGGTTTTTCTATGGTTCTCTAGGGTTTTCTTGAACCCTAGTTCAACATACAAGCATACCAATTCATAATCAGCCATTCATCATTAGTTTAAGCATATGGGGACATATATCAAACAGCTAATGGTCACACACATCATCTACACATTTTCTAGAGCATACATTCCATCACATACACCAAATCATAGCATAAACTTATAAAAACCTAAATCAAGCACATTCTAAGCAAACCAAGCAAGTAAGGACATAATTAGGGAGCTTAAGCTCTTACAGCCAAAACTGAAATACACTGTAAATGGCTCAAAAAAACAGAATCAAAAAGCTTAGGGGATTGAGAGGTTTACCTCTAAATCGAAGAACAATCCCTAGCTTGGTTTCCGAAAATTATTTTCTAGCGTTTCCTCACTAAAAATCCAACCACACACCTTGGGTTTTGCTGTCTATGGGGTTCGGCTGAGCAGAGAAAGGGAGAGAGAAAATGGCAAGAGTTTGGGGGAGTTTTTCAAATAAAATGTACTAAAAAAAATCCACCCCATCACACCTATTTATAGGTGAAAATTCAATTTCTTTCTTGAATTATTTTTATTCATTAAATTGCTCTCCAAGCCTTACAAAAATTTTATTTGCTCAAAAGCCCCCAAGGTTGGCCAGCCACTTGGTGAAAACTTGTGGTCCAAGTTTGTTCTTGAAATACTTTCCAATTTTTCAAAAATTCAAATAATAACATAATTATCTCTTGATGAGGTGTCCAACACCTAGGGCTCCGTTTGACTTTAAATCATAAAAGCAGTCTATTTTCATACTCATACAAATATAACAAATACTGTTTTCAACTAAAACAGTACTGTCATACTATACTGCAGTCCAAAATTTATCTGTATTAAATTGGACTGCGTTTAGGTTTTTCTTTGAACTTAAGGCTAATTAGTCCTTCTTGCCTTAAATATTATGCTTGATTTTTCTAACATAATTCCGTACCTTAAACTTGCTTATCTATCCGTAATGACGGTTTTTCGTAGTATAATTCCTATACTGTCTGTTATTCAACAGTACTATCATACTTTGACTTTCTGGTCAAACTCTGACCATCATATATCATAAATTCTTATCATACTTTAAATCATTCTGGTCAAACTTTGACCAACATAAAATCATAAATTCTTATTATATCTCAAATTATTCTGGTCAAACCCTGACCGGAATACAATCATAAATTCCTATTATAGCTAAAATCATTCTGGCCAAACTTTGACCGGAATACAAATCATACATAAATCCTAATTCTGATAACTCAGATTAGGCAAATTCATATACTCATACATAATACAATTTTTGATTCCTTGAGAGACAAGGAATTATAATTTGTAATAAGGTCAGTTATTACAGAATTCGTGTCAAAATGCCTAACTTGTCAGAAAGTTAAGGCTGAACACCGCCATCCAGGCGGAGATCGTTAGAAAATTAAGTTTCCTAAGTAGAAATGGGAGCAAACTACAATGGATTTCGTAGTAGGATTACCAGGGCTGCAAATGGGAAGGATATGATTTGGGTTATTATCGATAGATTAACCAAATCAGCCCACTTTATTGCCATCAAAGCCACTTTTTCGGTAGAAAGGTTTGTCGAAATTTATGTATCTCAATTGTTAGGTTACATGAAGTGCCAAAATCGATCATTTCGGATCATGATGGACATTTTACCTCTCGATTTTGGACAAGTATTCAGATCGCAATGGGGTCGAAATTAAAGTTTAGTACAACTTTTCACCCCAAAACGGATGGCCAGTTGGAACGAACCATCCAGACACTGGAAGATATGTTAAGATAACGTATTTTGGATTTCAAAGGCAGCTGGGATTATAAGCTACCTTTGATCAAATTTCTGATAGTAAGAGTTATCACATCTCAATTGGTATGGCTCCATTTGAAGCATTGTATGGAAGGAAACGATGATCTCCTATCCATTGCCAGGAAGTTTGGCAGAAACAACTTCAAACTACGGATTTCATTAGAAACGCCAGTCCGAATTCTGGACCTGGGAGAAAAAGTTTTAAGAAACAAAACCATTCCCATAGTCAAAGTACTATGGTGAAATCATAAGGTTGAATAATCAACGTGGGAATTAGAAGAAGATATGAGAAAGTACTACCCCAACTTGTTTTAATTTTCGAGGATGAAAATTTTTAAAGGGGGAAGATTGTAACGACCGACGTTTTATGAAATTACGATTTCCTTTTTTTAGGAATTTATGATGTACTATGTAAGTATGTACGAAATGCCTGATCTGATTTTTATCAGAATTTTGTGTGTCTTATAGCTTTATAAGACTCAATAGTAGATTGCTTAGTCAAGCATAAGACCTTTTGAGAAAAAAGGTAGAGTGAAATTTATGATTTTATGTTGGTCAAAGTTTGACCAAGAAAAGTCAAAAGATGACGGTACTGCAAGATAGCAAGCAGTATAGGAATTATACTGCAAAAAACCGTCATCACAGATAAAATAATAAGAATAGGGTTCAAGACCACTATAGAAAAATCAAGCACATTATTTAGGACAATAAGGGCTAAGTAACCTTAAGTTATAAGAAAAGTTTTTATACAGTCCAATAAAACACAGATAAATTATGGACTGCAGTTCAGTAAAACAATACTATTATTAGTAAAAACAGTATTTGTAATATCTGTCTTAGTACGAAAATGGACTGCATTCAAGAAGGAAAGCCAAACAAGGCCCAAAAGTTGGGACACATCACCATTAGATAATTACATGATTTTTGGGAATTTTAGAAAATTAGGAAAGAATTAGCAAACTTGGCTCCCAAGTCTCCCAATGGCCGGCCACTCTAGGGGTATTTGAGCAAATATGTTGCTAGGACTCATATGCAATTTTGGATATAAAAATAAATCCAAAAAGAAATTATTTTCCACCTACAAATAGGTGATGGGGGGGTGGTTTTGGGTCATTTTTGTGATCCTTACCAAAACTCTTGCAAAATTTCACCTCACTCTTTTTCCCCCATAGCTGCCGAACCCCGAAGAGAGAAAGAGAAGAGAAGAAAAAAAAAATAAGAGAGAGAAAGAGAGGAAGGTGGTCGGATTTTGTGGAGAAACCAAAGCTTGAACAAAAGCTTGATTCAAAGCCTAGAACCAATCTTCAAGCCTAAGGGTAATCTTCTAAAACATTTAAGCTATTCAATTTAAGTTTTAGTTCAAGATTTATGTGTATTTCTATGTGGGTATGTAATAGCATAAGCTCATTCAATTTTATGGTATTAGCTTAGATTTGTGCTTGATTAGGATTAGTTGTTTTTGATGTATGATTTTGTGTATGATTATGATCTTAATTTGCTAGAGCATATATGATATGTATGAGTGCCCAATAAGTGTTTGTAGTATGTCCCCATACACTTAAGGTATTGTATGTAATGAATGACTATGTGATATTGATGTATGATGCAAGAAGGGCTAGTAGAAAACCCTAAAAACCCTAGTTGGTGAATCTCACCAAATAGGTTTGAATGAATAATTCTATGCATGGTAAGGAAAACGTTAGATAATGCGCTGCATGCTTGATTTAGGCTCACGGTTTTATCCATTTGAGATAGTGTGTGCGTAATTTTACATAAGAAACAACTAAAAGAAAAACTGCCAGTCTCCGGTCAAGACTGGGCAGTATTCTGGAAACGATGTTTTGAGGCCTTTAGAGGCCGAATTTGAGGAAAGTTACAACTGTAAAGTTGTAGAAAATAGAAAATCCTAAGGGGCATCGTAGACGGTTTTTTAAAATGAGGCTCTAACAGCCTCTGTTTTTACTAAAATCCGAGCCTGGGCACGCCCAGACCTTGTGCACGGCCAGGCAGTTTCAACGAGGAAAAAGAAAGGGTTAGGGGCAGAACTGCATTCTAAGATCTAAAACTTTGGTGAAAAAAAGTTTTTCAAATTCAAAATGGATTCTAAGATATAACAGATTCTGGAAACTGTGCAGGAAACAGGAAAATCCTGCACAGGATTTTCAAAGCAGTGCAAGAGCAGGAAATTCTTGCACATGCACTGATAGTTAATTTTTGAGACTGTTTTCAGCAATTTCCTTCAGAATTAAACAGTTTTATTAAAAACAGTTTATAGAATGGTTGATTAAACCAAGTTTAGTAAGAAAAGATAAAAATGAATGAAAATAAACCAAGTAATAGAGTAACCATAAGTGAGACATACGGTTTTTGAAATTGGTTACCAATATTATTTGGGCCAAAATTATTTTTAGACATAGTAACAAAACGGTAACCATTAATAACCCGATAGGTTACCAAGTTATTAGGTTGGGCCTAAAGCCCAAGGTTACTAATAGCAACCTAATAGGTTACAATTTTAAAAGTTGGGCCTTAGTAACCCAATAAGATTTTGTTCAAATATAATTTGGGCTTACACCAAAGGTTACCCGAAGTAACCTAATAAGATACTGTTTAGACCTAAGCCCTAGGGTTACATTTTGTAACCAAGTTATCATAAGTGTGTGTGAGGGGACATACGACTAGGGTTACTCATGAGTATTGGTTAGGATACCAACATTTTATGATTATAATTTATGACAAGCTAGGGTGATCCTTACCCTACGTCCTTTTTGAAAAGCAGGCATGTAACCTGTTGTTGTGACCAGATTGGGAGCAACCAAACTTAGGACGTAGCCTTACAAGTAAGTACAACTTTGCCTACAGCATAGATGGAAAATGTTTTTACCACTTGTATGATTTTAAGCTCATGCAAGTATGATATGATGCATATGATTTATGCCTTGATGATATGATGCATATGATTTATGCCTTGATGATGTAGTACATATGATTTATGTTTTATCATTGTGGCATCATGAAGCATGCTCACTAAAGATAAGTCACTTGATAAGAAAAAGAACCCAGTTTCAAGTAAAAAACTGTTGTAAAAGACTGTTTTCAAGAAGAAAACTATTTTAAGAACAAGTTAAGGAATGATTTTAAGTATGATGGCAATAAGTTGCCTCGTGTCGTACCGACCTGCCACAATGGGCAGGTTTGGTCCATGGTTTGAGTTGAATCTGGTTGGCCGCCCCATCCACTCCACGGTTGTGCGTCACGGTACGTACACTTATGTTAAGTAAGGGGCCCAAAGATATGCTAACCAAGAAAGCATAATGAAGCATAATTAGTTCATGCATTGCTATGTTAAGTTTTGTTTTGTGGACTAAAAGTTGTAGTTGCTGAGCGAAAACTCACGACTTACGTCTATGCTATAGGTAAGCATAATCACATAGGCGAGATGTAAAACGTGGGATATGTAATATCCGAAATTTTGATGACTCTAGATTTCCTTAGAAACAAGGAAAACCTAAGTCTGGATCAAGATTGGAATGGAATAACAGTATAAGTTTGAGTTCTCATTTAACCAGTTACGAGACTCAATAATAGACTACTTAGCCAAGTATAAGGCGTTTTAAGGAAAATGGCGTGATGAAATTTCATAATTTCATGTTGGTCAAAGTTTGACCGAAAAAGTCAAAGTTGACCAAAAAGTCAAAGGTTGACCCGGAAGGTCAAATAGATGAAGGTGCTGAGATACAGCAAAGCAGTATTGGAAATATACTGCGGAAAATTGTCTTTTCGGACAAGATAGCTAGAATAAGCTATGAGATCACCCTAGAAAAATCAAGCACACCAAGTTAGATACGAAGGGCAAGAAAGGTTTTAAGAAACAAGAAAAATTTGATAAAGTTCATTTTTACACAGATAAATTTTGGACTGTAGTACAGTATAAAAATACTGTGTTTAAGCAAACACAGTATTAGAAATATCTGTGTAGCAGAAAAATGGACTGAATATTAAGGAAAAGCCAAACGGGGCTTAATATGGATGACATCATCCTATCTTTAATTTATGACATCATAATTGAATTAAATAAGCTTGGAAAGAAAACCAAGAACTCTCTAGAACAAGATGACATGGCCGGCCACCTCAGGGGCAAAAATGCCAAAATTTTACCTTTAGGGGTTAAAGTGAAAATTTTAGAAAATTGATGATGTAACCGAAGTGATGTCATCAAGATGATGTCATCAAGGTGAGATAAGCTTGGCTTGTTCACCAAGAAAGCAACCGGCCACCTAGGGGGCATTTTTGTAAGAATTTTCACTTTTGGGACAAAAGTGCAAATTTTGGAAATTTGGTGATGTAAGCAATGAGGTAAGCGATGATGTAAGCCATGATGTCATCCCTTGCTTGCTCTCCAAGTCTTGGCCGGCCACCTTGACACCTAGCATGCAAAAAGTGCAAAAAGTTGATTTTTGGAGGACTATTTTGCAATTAAGCAAAGTTTCAAAAATCTCTATAAATAGGTGCCCATTTTATTCAAAAAAATCAGAAAATTGAGCCAAGTTCTGCCCATTTTTCTGCTCCAAAACCGTCCCTTAGCAGCCAAAGGAAAACAAGAACCAAAAACAAAAATCCAAGAGACAATCCCTTAGGGAGGGTTCGGATTTTGTGAGGAAGAAAAGAAAGAGTGAAAAAAAAATTGGAAACCCATTTTGTGGCTTGAATGGTCGGTTGAGGTAGTGTGCACGTTTTAGGACGAGAAACGAATTTATGAACCGAAACTGCCAGTCTCGGGTCAAGACTGGTCAGTGTTCTGGAAATGCTAATTTGAGGCCCTTAGAGGCCGAATTTGAAGAAACTCAAAACTACAAAGTTGTAGATAAGGGTTTTTCCTAGAGGTTAATGCAGACAGAATCTCAAAATGAGACTCCAATGGTCTCTGTTTTTACAAAAATCCGTGGCTAGTTTGCCCAGACCCAGTTTACAGGGTCAGCCAGTTTCAAATTAAAACTGGTACGAATCCAAGCAGAACTGGATTTTTCTCAAAACACGAAAGTTTTAGGATTTTTCAAGATCTAAAACTTTCGTGAAGACAAGTTTTTCAAAATCGGAATGGATTTTTAAACTGACACGGATTTCTAAAGAGTGTGCAGGAAACAAGAAATTCCTGCACAGGATTTTCTAAAACAATATAGGAAAACTGTATTTTTGCACCAACACCAATGTTTTAACTATGGGAATTGTCCCAAAGGCAGTTTTCAACAGTTAATAATTTTTACAAACCCTACTCCAGAAAATACGATTTTTCATATGTTAAACAAATGATTTTAAAACCTAAAAGGTTGAATTTTCCAAAGAAAGGTAAGAATGGATTTTTTTTACCCAAAAGTTGTCTTACTTTTGGTAACAAGACAATGATAGATGGTAACCGGGAAGGATACCCGAGTTACTGGACGGGGTCCAAAGCCCAAGGTTGACTTAGGATAATTGGACTAAGATTGACTACCTCAAGGGTTACTCAAGGTAACCCAACAAGGTATTGAAATTGGGTTTGATCTTAAAACCCAAAAGATTATGAATAAAAATGACAAGGCATAGGTTAGGATAATAACCTAACCCTATTCATATATAATTATGATTAATACCCAAGGTTACCTTATGTAACCAAGTAAGTCATCATGAGTTTATAGGAGGGACATATGACTAGGGTTACTATTAAAGGTTGGTTAAGGATACCAACATTGTATGAAAAGATTTACGGTAAGATAGGCTAATCCTTATCTTACACCCTAATTGAAACAGGAATAGAACCTGTCGATGTACCTTGACGGAACATTAGGTCAAGTTTTAAGAGCATAGGAAACCAGGTAAGTACAGACCTCACCTGCAGTATGGAAAATAGTAAAAGCTATTTTCAAGTATACATGTTATGCTATGCTATGCTATGCTATGCCATGTTATGCTATGTTATGATATGTGATGCCGTGCGATGATATGCTATGACATGTAATGCCATGTTTTCTAAAAATATCATGGTTTTAAAAAAATGCCATGTTGTGGCAAATGTTAAGAATGATGTGACATGGTGACATCATGAAGCATGTTCACTAATATTGAACCACATGGTAAGATAAATCAAGTAAGGTGTCGTACCAACCTCCCATGATCGAGGAGGCTACATGTTCAAAACCAGTTGTGACATTTACCTCTCGTTGATGCGTGAGGGTCACGTTATAATTCCCAGAACTGTTAGGGCCTTGCAAACCCTAGCTTTGTCTGGAGGCTGCGCGCTTTTGGTATGTACACTAGGGGCCCACATGTTGAGACAAGATAAAGAGATCAAGATTGAGTCTATAATAAATCATAAGACATTCAATCGATCATAAATGGATCATGCATATGTTACAAGATGATTTGCATGTTTTTTTTTTTTAGATGTTTGAAATGTTTTTGTGAGATATGTTTGTACTTGCTGGGCGAAAGCTCATCTGTATATTTCATACTGTAGGTAAGATGCCTGCAGCTTTACTTGGTAGGCCATGGAGACGATGGAGCGAGTGAAGGGCGGTGTGGGATACCACTACGCAAGATTTTCCGCAAATTGTTTAAATTATCAAGTTGTATATGTATGTAATGTTTCCAAGGTCCGATTTAAAAGGTTATGGTGACCTTATAATCGGCATAATAAGTTATGGGTAGGCATGATGAAGATTACCCATAAGCACAAGTTTAGTTTTGAGTTATGATTTTTAAAATAAAGTTTAAAGTTTTAAAGAAAGAAAGAAAAAAAATTTATCCTGAAATTTTCAGTAAAACAATGATTTAAGTTAAGCAAGTGTGGTAACGGCCCACGTTTACGTAGTACGCCCCTACGTGGACGGGTCGGGGCGTTACAGGATAGAGATCGCTAAGTGTCTTTTTGTATTAAGTTATTATTTATGTTGTATGCAAGATGACATTTCAGTACTAAAGTACATTAGTATGTATGTATACATATGTAAGTATGTTATGAAATAGATTTTAACTTTGAGTTGTTTAAAAAAAAAAAAAATCAATTCCGTATTTCCTCCAAGTTAAATAAGTTAAGTAATTATGTATACGATGTACGGTAACGGCCTACGTTAGGTAGGTTGTTACATGTTATGTGACACAAGATAAAGTCGTCATTTTGGTGCGTCACGCAAAAAGCTGACAAGAGCATCGGCTCGTTTTCTCAAGCCAGTATCTAGAGTATTTACTTTAACCGGTGAGATCAAAGTTGCAGACACAAATACAAACTTCTCAGCTCACCCGTTAATCCTACATAGTTCCTCTAAATATCTACATAAGCATATTACTTTGGATGACATATAGAAGAATTTCTAGATAAAAAAATAAAATTTAGAGATAGAATGATATTACTGAGGTATACTAATATACAATTCGCACTGATTTCTTGAAAATTAATGAACTCATAAATATTATCAAAGTTCAGAAATACAGGCACGTTAGTACCACTGATCGTGTATTAGATTGGGACCTCTATCTGATTACCTTCACGCATGGAACTATGTGCATAATAAGCCAAAGATCTCATCTCCATGGTCATTTTATTAAAGTCGAACAAAGGTTTTTGTTGTTTCGCATCTTGTTGTACCTTAGTTCGAGAGTTGATCAATTTTTCTCCTAGCTTTTTTGGCGTTTGTTTCCCTCAGCTGCCGTTCCCTTCACCCAGTGGAATCCCATGGATTGTATCGGTGGGAAGGCTCTCCATCCATGCTCTTCTAAATGCAACAAACAACTATCCACCATGAAGTTCATCGATAATATAGAGCTTACACTCCTGACTATCGACCGACATGGTTGGCAGACTAGACACTCCATGTTGTTTTTTTTGGAGAGAGCAACTAGCCTTAAAGCTATTGTCTTGGTTAACGGTTGGCAAATTCTCTTGGTCAAATGATGGCTACACATCTTTCTTCACACATAGACTACGCACCAACGCCTTTACTTCTTCTATTTTGTATCTCATTGATAGTACTTCATTATCTCTATTCGAACTTTAATTTAGGTTGAAGTACTGGACTGCTTTATGAACTTTGATTGCCCACGGATATATCCTGGGTGTTCGGGTTTGGATAATGCTTAGGTCACTACATTAGTACTGCCAACTGATTCGAAAGTGCCTTGGCTCTCTTGTGTGTTATACTGCATCTACGGGACAACTGAAAGCACACGTTATAAGTAAAAGTATTATAAGTGGCTCTAGTGATGAAGAATTTATTATTAGTTAGTAAACTTACTATCAACTCACCAACCCTTTGACATGATGGATCCTTTAACTCTTCATCTTTGCTTGTCCGTGAATCTAGCCACAACCCATCTCTTTTTTCCTATTTCATAGTCTCCTTAAACTATAATTTAACATCGTTAGTATACATGAATAATTAAATAAATAATTTACCTATGATTTATTACAACAAAATTTAATGACATACTTTTTTATGGTCAAGCTTTCTATATCCGTCTTGGCCTCCTCTTGATGTGTATTTGTTATTGGTTCTTATTTTTCTTCCATGATCTGAAAGTTATTGGAATTGTGAGGATATTCTATACTGAATGAATTTCACCCAATCATTGTAATAACCGAATTTTTTTAACGGACTCGTGATTTACTTATATGTAAAGAAATTTAAGTCCGTACAATATGTTTATGTAATGTTTCATGAAAATTATGAATATCAATATGAAATTCCTAATTTATTATCAGTAAATGTTAGAGTTCTTATTTAATTAACTATGAGATGAGTGTCGTTTTTCATGACGGATAGACACAGTAGGCTGTGGGCAATATTCCCCCACCTAAACGATGACTTTTTCAATTTTTTCACAGCCAAAATAGGGGCGTGATTTTCATATCGCATGAATGCATGCTATATTTCTAGTTGGATAACCATGGAAGGCCGCGGGCAATTTTCCCTCGCAAAACCACCAACTTTTTCTGAATTTTTTCCCACCAAAATAGGGGCATGATTTTTGCGTTTCACAAATATGTTATGTTTTTCGTGACGATTAGGCATGGCAAGCCGTGGGCAATAATCATGCGACAAAAGGACAACTTTTTTGTAATTTTAAAAATGCCAAAATAGGGTTGTGATTTTCACGTCATACGAATACATGTTGTTTTACAATATGGATAGGCACAACAGGTCGTAGACAATATTGATGAGGGCGAAGCTAACAAATGGATTGTAAACCCTATTCAAGTTCCAATTAAACCGGTTACAAGGGCTTGAGCAAGAAGGTTCAAGGAAACTCTTGATGGGCTAATTCAAAGTATTTTGATTGAGGTGAATTTATGGAGGCCCAAGGGAGATATGCCACGTGTTCCACAAGGTTGGATTTCCATGATTCAATCTTTGGAATAATCTAGAAGACTTCTCAAAGAAACTAGCTCAAGATTGTGTAAATTATGCTTACTTTCCTAAATCGGTGACTGACCCGTTTTGATGAAAACATCGTCACAGGCAGGAGCACATGGGATGAGACGTATTCAGATCCAATTCTAGTTCCCATTGGGCTGGTTACGAGGGCTCGCGCGAAGAAATTCAAAAACGCACTTATGGGGCTGAATTGAGCAACTTGGTCTCAAGCTATTACGTGGAGGCCCATCGAGGGAATTACAAGCAATGACCGACCCAACAAATGCATGATTCAAGTATTAGAAGAGACCAAGTAATCACGTTTACAAGATCACTAGCTGTCATTTTTTCTGTTTTGAGGCAACAACTAGCGACAAGAATCAGTTATTGACTGATTTATTATTTAGTTTCTTTTTATTTTAGAATATTGTAAGGCTTTTCAGTCATTTAGGAAACTTACCTTATTTATTTTATCTTTATTGCTTCAGAATGGTTATTTCCCTTTTTGGCTTATTGAATTGCCAAAATTCCATGGGTAATTAAGGACTGAAAATCCACAAAGGGAAACAACTATATGTACTGTACGGATTTCTTGCTGAAGGCAGATCAGTTTTGATAGAAAATTGGAGGTTTAATTCTCTATGATTCTTAAACTAACTTTTTGAACTTATCGGAGAAATCCACGGCGTTCTTAAACTTATCAATCAGTCCAACCATAGCTGATTGTGGCATCCTCACATACCAAGGTTGTGCTTCTTGTTAGGCATTGGGTCGCGGTTCCATTCAAATCCGTTTAGAATTCGAACTTGGAGACTAATTTGGTTAGGGTCGCGTCAGTTCTTGGCGTGGTTCGTATCACGTTTTGATTCATCAAGAAGGATAGGTTGCTTTCCTTTTTTTGTTATTGTTGAATTGTAAGGCTTGCATACCAATTCAGGCTGCTTTCCTTATTTGTTATTGTTGAGTTGTATGGCTTGCATAAGAGTATGGAATGCGGATCATATTCAAGTTCTAGAAGAATTTAGCAAAGGCACAGTTGCATGGCTTGCATGCCAATTTATTGAACTTTCCTTATTTGTTAGGAGTGATTCTGAAGGTGTAATGGCTGATAATAAAGCCAATTTTAATATTTTATTTTTCCTTTTCTAGTTGTAGGAGTGATTTAGGAAGAATAATTCAGTTTTCTTATTTGTTTTCCTCTTGGTCAAATCCGAATTTATTAGAGAATAATTTAGGAAAAATATATTTGTATTCAGTAGCCTATAAAAAGGCATGTTGTGAAGCTAATGAAAATTGGATTGAGAAGTAATAATTCAGCATGTGAGAGAATTTTCTCTTCGGTTCTTTGACGAACCATTTGAACTTATCAGAGTTTCCGTGGCGTTCACTATCAACTTATCAAACGGATTTCCACCACCGTCTGTAGCGTCCTCCTTATACCGGGGTTCTTGTTTGCAGGTTGGCATTGGGTCGCGGTCTTCTATACCAAGGTTCATGTTACGATTTAAACAACGGGTCGAGGTCTCCCATCCAAATCGGATTGTAGAACGTTCTTAGGTTCCTTTTCGTTATCGGGTCTCGTCACAAGTTGGCGTGGTTTGCATCACGAGCTCTTGTTACTGGACTCAGGGAAACTTTGATTGGTTCTTCAACTTCAAGTTTCTTAGTAGCCATGCCCTCATCATCGTCAATTTGCTTACTTCAATTAGTCTACTAATCATCACCTCTCCAACCATCAATTGTCAACAAACAAAAAAACTATAACTTTACCTATTCTTTCAATTGATTTCTCAACCCACTTCTAATAATGGTTTCATTTTAATTTTTATCTTTTTCTAAAAAATAAATAAAGTTTATAATTAAATTTTAAAAAGTTAACAAACTCCAATTAATAAATTTTGCTTACGTTTAGTTTACTAGTTTAAAATAAAAATTTAAATTTAAATTAATTAATTTTTTAAAAATTAATTATATATCAAATAAATCTGAATTTATCTTTAACTGATAAATCAAACGTAATCTTGTTTGTTTTAGTGCTGTATACATTGCAAAGCATCGCCATCAATATAATAACAAAACAATGCCAAAATACGGTCAAAAGAGAAAAATAAAAAAGTGGAAGGAACAAGTTAAAGAAATAGGAGAACAAAAACAAAAGAAAAAGAAGAAAAAGTAGAAGATAAGAGCAGACGCATTGATTTCCACACCTCTACTTGCTTTACTTTCCATCTAAAGCCCTCTCTCTCTCTTTCTCCCTCTAGTCTCTCTCTATCTGTTTCTGCCCCTCATTGTCTCCTCCTTTTCTTTTCCCACAACTCCTTTGCCCAAACTTCTCATCTCTCTCTCTCTCTCTGTCCCCCCCTTCTTTTTTAGGCTATTTTGATGAGTAGTTGGTACTAATCAAAGCCCTGTTGTTATCTCGTCCAGCCAGAAGAATAAATTAAAAAAAAAAAAAAGAGAAGTGAGATTTGTGGGCAGTGCCTCAGTGATTCAGAGTCACAGACAGACGACAGACATGGCAGGTTCTCCTTGGGCATCAGTCTCACCGTACGATAGCAGTTACAAGGACTGCTCCCAGGGCCTCTGCAGCATGTACTGCCCACAATGGTGCTACATCATCTTCCCTCCTCCGCCGCCGTTTTTTGACCCAGACGACGACGACGACGGCGTCTCCGACCACGGCTCCGGCGCCGACTTATGCCCCCCCATCATCGCCGTGATCGGAATCCTCGCCAGCGCTTTCATCCTTCTAAGCTACTACACCATCATAGCCAAGTACTGTCGCCGCCGGAGATCAGCAAACGACAACGTCGGCAGGGGAGCTACGGATGCAGACGACGACGACAATGCCCACCAAACGAGACCCTCCGACTCGTCGTTTCAGCCTCCTTCGGAATCGGAGGGATTAGAAGAGGGTCTGATCAAGTCCATTAGAGTGTACAAGTACAAGAAGAGTGAAGGGTTTGTGGAAGGAACAGACTGCTCGGTTTGTTTAAGCGAGTTTGAAGAGAATGAGAAGCTGAGATTGTTGCCCAAATGCAACCATGCTTTTCACGTCCCTTGCATCGATACTTGGCTTAAATCCCACTCCAGCTGCCCGCTTTGCAGATCGAATATCGCGCCTTTTCTGTTCGATGGAATGCCTCAGACTCAGAGAGAGGTGATCATGAGCAATGGTGGTGGTGGTAGAGTGGCTGCAAATGCAATGGAGTATCAAAGCAGAAGCAATGAGAGCGTTGTTGTGGTTCTGGTCGAGGATAATGTGGAAGTGGGTGTTAGAGAAGAAGAGGTTTTCGGTGTCGTCGGCAATCTGCCGAAGACCACCCCGACTGGTGGGATATTGGAGACCATCGACCAATTTGGGGATCATGGTGAGGTTGATCAGATCAATCAGCCAATAAG
>CM046373.1:1237592-1252592 GCA_025413025.1 Ficus hispida | reverse complement strand
AGAACAAACCATTTGTCCAGAATCTATCCACCAAGAGTAAGAAGTGTACCTTTCTTTGCACGCCAAGCATGATATTTGGTACATTCTTTCTTTATATGTCCATGGTTGTGACAAAAGTAACAGCCTGATTCTTCATCTTCATTCTTTTCCTGTTTCTTTTGAACTGGACCACTTGCAGTCTCCTTATCCTTCTTCCTTTTCTTGTTCTTGTCCTTAGATGTACTTGCCAAGTGAGCACTTTCGGTCTTTTCTTGCTTTAGCCTTTCTTCCTCTTGCACACAATGAGAAATGAGCTCATTCAGAGTCCATTTGTCCTTTTGGCAGTTGTAACTGACCTTAAATTGACTGAATTGTGTAGGAAGCGAAATCAAAACTAAATGCACAAGCAAATCCTCAGATAGCTCTAACTTTAGTGTCTTTAGTTTTGAAGCAAGATGAGACATCTCCATGATGTACTCCCTTATATTTCCTTTTCCTTTATACCTCATTGAAATCAAGCTCGCCAAAAGCGTACTTGTTTCAGCCTTATCGTTTTTAGCAAAACGCTTTTCAATTTCCTCAAGGAACTCCTTGGCAGTAGTAACCTTTTCGGACACAGCGCCCCTAAAGGCTTCCGGAATTCCACGCTTTATGATCATGAGACTCATGCGATTTGAATGATCCCACCTTTCCATATCCCGTTTTTCCTCAGTGGAACTTATGCCCGTAAGGTCAGCGGGTCGTTCAATCGTTAGCGCAAGGTCTAGATCCATGCACCCAAGAACTATCATGACGTTCTCTTTCCAATCCTTGAAGTTGGTCCCATTTAGCATGGGGATGGAATTGACATTAGCAGATATAGTAGAAGCAGATGCACTAACTGAACAGAGAACAAAACAAGCAAAATAACATGTTCACATAAGAATCCATATCATACAATCAATAAATTCAAATAATGGTTAATCCCATCACAAGATACCTAGCACAACATTAATATTTAGTCTTTGGACAGGAATATTAACTTGTAAGTGGTACTCCTGGTGTAGTAATCAAATATTGACAATAAATCCTGTCAAACAATAGGTCAATCTTTGGATCAACTTATTATTCACATGGTATACCTTATAATTGTCACATATTTATTACCACAAGTGTGCATGCAATTCGGCCAAATATTAACCTTCCTTTGGGCCGGTCAATATCCGCATGAATTACACACACACAACCATCTTAATATTTCAAATAAATTAATCTACACAAGAGAGGTTACTTTGGTAACATGTTGCTTCAATTAATCTATTTTAGAATATTAGATACCCAAAATATAACCAACAAACCAAAATTTGAATTCAATTTAAAAAAAAAAAATTTTTTTTTTTTAAATCTACTGTCAACGGTAAAAGTCAACGGTCAACATTTAAGTCAACGGTCAACGCTGAAGTCAACGATCCTTATTGCCCGGGTCGGGACTGGACCGGGTCGGGTCGGGTCAACCCAACCCGGATCCTAACCCAGCCCAGCCCAAAAGAAAAGAAATTTGGGCTTAAGGCCCAGAAAACCCTAATTTTCTTTTCTTTTCTTCTTCCTCCTTGTTTGCAGCCGCCGGCTATGGCAGCAACAATCCCAAAGTTGATTGAAACAATATCAAAAATTACAAATAGAAATCCTTTTTCTTTCTCAAAATCAAATCCGGAAACATAAATGCTTAATTTCAAGAAATATATAATCCATATATACTTGTCCAAAATAGTTGAATCCGGAAAATTTAAAGAAAATCAAACTCAAAGAATTCATAACCACAATCATTCTTAAATCCAACAAAACCAAACCTAATTTAGAAAAACAACGTAATTCTTAATGGTTTAACATGGAGAAGGCTCTGATACCACTTGTTAGAATTAGAAACCTAAATCTTTAATGGAGAAAATCCAATTTATCCAAGATCCACTATGTCAAATCATCAAGAGAATTAAATGAAAACAGAAGCGTACCTTGATCCATGAGAAAGAAACGATTATGTGTTATGGATCTTCCAACTCAATACGATTTTCCTTAGAGAAGAATCTCTGTATTCTTTCTGATGATGGGATGTCAGAGAGAATAGGAATAATCAATGTATCTGTATATCGTATGAATTGGGGACCATAACCCTTTTAAATAACTGCAGTAGTTATTATCTTTTCATATTTCTATTTTAACCCATCACAAAAATAGAAATATGAAATAGGCCTCTACACATAATTAACCCATACTATAATTAATGCCCAAAGCCCAATAACAAAAATTAACCTTACTTAGACCACTTTAAATGGGCTTAACTTTAAGATAGCCTATAATACACATTTAATTACATATGTAGGCCCACATGTTCAATTATTTTCCAACACGTGCGTCTATTAAAATGGAAAATTTTATCGTATGGGTGCTTGCTTGGGTATGTATGGATATCAAACATAAGCGTGTCATATTAAATAAAATATGTCAATTTAGCGGACTTTACAGGTTTTCTCATTCCTTACAATTGAATTCAGTATTTGGTGTGCAATCTGAATAAGACCTAATAAGAGATTCACACATGTATCTATGATTAGGTGTCTTAATTGGTAATTACATCTAATCAAAATCATATCAAAAATAAAATAAAATAAAGTGTGTGAAAATTGACAGAATATATTAATATCTAATTATTTAAACTTGTATTACACCAAAAAAGAAAAAAAATATATATATATATATAGGGTGTGGCTGTGGTAGAGACTCATTGAGAATCTCTACCCATAGAGTCATTTTTTGAACCACTGATTTTGAATCCTATGGACTATATTTGAGGGTGCACTTGAAGACCCATAGAGACACCCATATTGTAACAAAGTTAGGGAAAAAAAAAAGAAAAAAGGATAAAGAAGATCGTGAACCCATAGGAGAGAGTGGGTCGAAGAGATTTCTGGAGGTAAAGAAAAAGGGGACAAAAACGGAACCCATAGAGAAGCAGAAGCGATAATAATCAAAGAGGGGGAAGAAGACGGTTCAAAAAAAAACAAAAAGAAAGAAAGGATGAAGCATGATTTGGACGTGAAATAGAGAGAAGAATGGGTTGGTTCGTATGGAGAGAAGGGGGATTCGAGATTTGTCAAAAAATGGATGCTTCTCAAAGCGAGGAAAGAATGGAAGTATGGAAGTAACTCATCCGCGCCAGTCGGATTGTGGTGCAATACCGAAGGAAGAGGAGGTACTGCGACCGCGAAGCTCATCATCTCAGAAGCTTTAAATTTGTTCCGACTTCCAATGAGCAGGTTCTCCGCTTACTCTGTCCTCTTTGTTACTAGTTGTATCTGTCATCTTTGTTTCTAGTTGTATTGTAATATGGGTGGAAATTGAAATGTTAAATTTGAAGTCAAACATTAGGTTGATTCGGTCGATGATAAGAAAACGGTTATGATTTGTATTGGTTTAAATGAGAAATTATTGTTCGAAAAACAAAATGTCCTTCGAGATAGCCACCAAGATTGGGAACCCTGTTGTTAGAGGTCTTCGTTAATTATTAGTAGTTATTAAATTAATTATGGGCGTCGTTTATTGTTGAATAAAAATTATTGATGATGTAGTTTCATAGTGAAGTGGAGAATCAGATTTGATAGTGGAAATGGGATCATCATCCTTAGTTTCCTTGTCAAAGGGCTCTGTTTGGGTTGCCATGGGGATTTGTGAAATTTCATACGACGGAGCAAAAGAATAGAAGGCTTTTGTTTCTGAGTTACAACCGAGAAAATGAAAACACGAAAAAAAAATGGTAAGAAGAAGGGGCCAAAAAGTAAGATTAATAACTCAGTAAGAGAGAGATTTGCGGACGAGTGGCTAGCCAGAGGAGAGAGAAGAACAGAGAGAGAAGTAGATTAGCAGACCAAGTTGATTTGTTACATGCTGTATTATGGGCCCCTTGATTTCTGGAAAGACTGAGTTGACTGTATAGCCGAGTCGAAGCTCTCTTCCTCTTCTCAGCATAGAGAGAGAGAGAGAGAGGTAGAGAGAGAAACAATTCTGGTTCTGGACATGTTATATGAAATTATTGGCTCTGTCTCCTGATTTGTTTTGCATGGATTTTCAGATTCTTTGAGATAGGGTTGGAAATTTTTTTTTTTGGATGTTTGGTTTTTATTGCGGAGTCGAGATTTGTCAAAAAATGGATGCTTCTCAGAGCGAAGAAAGAATGGAAGTATGGAAGTAACTCATCCGCGCCAGTCAGATTGTGGTTCAATACCGAAGGAAGAGGAGGTACTGCATCCGCGAAGCTCATCATCTCAGAAGCTTGAAGGTTTAGTGGTAAATGCACAGGTCAATTAGAATTTGAATGTTTTGTTATTGATATGAACCTCGCCGATGAAACGACGAAACCCGACACCAAACGTGGATTCAAACCCCAAGTGTAACGACCCGCCTAGCACAGGCCGTTACCATACATACATACATACATGCGTACTTATTTATTTGGCGTAACGTAAGCAACGGAAATTTTTTTTTTTTTTATACAGTGCGGATACTTGCAATATATAACGATGTTTGCATACAAAATAATATACATAAAAAGATCAAAACGCGAAGCGGTTAATATCCCCACATTTCACAGCTTGCCCTGCCTCGCTCGCCACCTTGCACCATCAGTTGCCTGTAGGTTGCTTACCTACAGCATAGACGTAAGACACGTGAGCTTTCGCTCAGCAAGTACAACATATACATATCTGCGGAAACAAACATAAACATACTCATCATGACCTTACATAGACATAGCATATCATACATATCATACATAACTTCCCATAACACACATATCATAACATACATAACATGTCATAACATCGCATAATATATACATGTACCAGTTATGCTCTTATTATGCCATTGTATTCATTCTTAACTTATCTTACTTATGGGCCCCTTATCTTGAGTGTACGTACCGGGCGCGCAACTATGATTTGGTTGGTGCGGCCAAACCAATTCCAACTCAAACCACAGTTCAACTCGACCTAACGCGGGTCGGTACGACACAGGCAAGCTTGCTTGCCATCATACTTACTTTTCATGAACTCATACTTGTTCATATTAGTGAACATGCTTCGTGATGTCACTATTCATAATTATGCTCATATCTTAACATCATGCCATAATCTTATACTCATGAACTTAACATAGTCATATCGTAGACATAACATCATTCCATCATAAACATCAAACATACTTGGCAAGTATACAACAAAAGCCTATGCTGTAGGCGGAGTTGTACTTACCTTGAGTACTATGTCCCGAGACTTGTTGATCCACTTCAGGATACCTCAGCAGGCTATTTCCTGCTATATCAGAGGACATAGAGTAAGAATTATGTTCTTACAGAATGTTGATAATCAAATCAACATTCATACCTAATTATAGTTATATGTCCCCCCTTCTTAAACAAAGCCGGATACTTTCTCAGTATCACGGATAGCCCTAGGGATTAGGGTTTACTACACTTAAAGTGTACTTTGATTGGTCACACAAAGTAACCTTGGCTAAACAGCCTTCCTTAGTAGCGTTGGACTACTATTCTTAAATCTTGGGCCTATGCTTTTTAAAATACAACTCAATTGGTTATTTCAGATAACCCGAGTTTTTAGGCCCAACTAGTCATTTTCACTATTATATTGGGTTACGTTGGATAACCCTTGGGCTTAGGGCCCAAACCAATAACTCGGAATCTTTCCCGGTTATGGTTCACTTAACTCGATTAAAACTCTTTCTTTACTTCGGAAAAACTTAGGGTTTTAAGATTATTTTATCAAAAACTTAGAATCTGATGAGCGGGTCTTTGTAAAAACCATTAAAAATAGAAACTGCCTTTGGAACAGTTTCTCACTGAGAATTAGTCAGTGGATGTGCAGAAATGGCTTTTTCCTGCACTGTTTTAGAACACTCTGTGCAGGAATTTCTTGTTCACTGCACAGTTTTGAAATCCAATTTTCTATTTAAAAATCCAAGTCGAATTTGAAAAATTTTTCTTCATGAAAGTTTTAAAGCATTGAAAATCCTAAAACTTTCGTTTTGAACTCGAGACCCAAATCGGTCTCTAACGCACTCCTTTAACCTGTTAAACTCACCTGGCCGTGTATAGGGTCTGGGCACGGTCAGGCTCGGGTTTTTACAAAAACGAAGGCCATTGGAGCCTTATTTTTGAAAAGTGTCCAAGCTGCCCCATAGGAAAAACCCTTATCTACAACTTTTGTGTTTTCCGTTTTTCCAAAATCAGCCTCTAAGGGCCTCAAAACTGACTTTCCAGAGAACTGGTCAGTTTGAACCCGAATTGGCAGTTTTCGGTTTCTTAATCGTTTTCGGTCCTAAAACGAGCACACTAACTCAACCGAACTCAGCGGGAGCCTACAATCACCATGCAACGTTTTTCTATCGTCCCAAATTGACTTACATGAGCCCCCACATGATCATGTATATCAAACAACCAAATTGCATTAATCAAGGTTAGGGTTTTGCTTGTTTCTTGATTTTTACCAACTTAGCATACACATTTCAATCTAACACCCTAATATGCCATTACTATTCTGTTGGGCAGATTTGGGGAAACATACAACCCCTAATTAATCTAACATACAATCATACTCATAAGCACATACAAATGCACAATTAAACATCAATCAAATCACTAAATCAACCACCTTAACTAACTAATCAAGCACACACTAAAATCTGACCTAAGGCAGAAATTTAAATTGAGCTTATGCTCATTACAAAACTGCTTGTAATACACTTAAATCTCTAATTTAGAACTTGAATTAAGAGATTTAAGGGCCAAGAGAAATTTTACCTTACTTAGCCCAAATGTGGGTTTGCTTGGCTCAAATTTCTCTCTTCCTTTCTCCTTGGTGCAGCCGGCCTTAGCTCCTCCCAATGAGCCTAAAATTTTCCAGCCACCTAGGGACAGCTCCTCCCAAGACTCCGGCCACTTCCCACAAGAATCAGCCACCTCCCCACTTGATTTCCCCTTCAATTTTTCTTCCCCTTGCTGCTGCCACAGAACCGGCCAGCAATGGCCAAATGGTCTCCAAATTTTCTCCAACTTCTTGGCTTGCTTCCTAGTGAATGCCTAACACTCCTAAGACCAATTCCTTGATTTTCTAAGCTTTTTCTTTCTCTTTAGCAGCTCCCTAAGGTTCGGATTTTTTTGGGCAGAAAATTGACCAAAGTTTGGCTAGATTTTCTAATTTTTGTGAATAGGAAGCACTCCTATTTATAGGCATTTTTGAACTTTCCAAAATTGCAAAATAGTCCCTCAAAGTTCACCAAATTGCACATTAGGGGGGTGAGGTGGCCGGCCATGGTTGTTCTAGAACCAACCAAATTACTTTCCAATTTTTCATTAAAGCCTTAAAATGATGTCATAAATCAAAAGTAATGTGACATCACCATTAAGGCCTTATTTGGCCTAATTTTTGATTAGACAGTATCTCTCAATACTAAACAGATATAGTTGATACTGTGGTCTTTGATTCACAGTACCGATTATTAAAATGCAGTCCAAAATTTATCTGTCTAATAATGGACTATACGAAAAATTCTCTTTTCGTTTCGAGCCTTTTAGCCTTTAATCTCCTACTTAGTGTGCTTGATTTTTCTATGGTGGTCTTGAATCTAACTTAAACCATTTTATCTGAAAAATTTGGTTTTCCGCAGTATACTTCCTACACTGCTCACCATTTTTCGATATCGTCAAAGAATTGATCTTTCTAGCCAATCTTTGACTTTCGTGGGTCAATGTTGCCTATCCTATCAACATGGACTCTCTTGGTCAACTTGACGGTTTCTGGTCAAACTTTGACTTTCTGGTCAAATTTTGACTTTCGTAAAAATCATAGCGTTTTTATACCTTTTTCCTCAAAAGGTCGTATGCTCAACTAAGCAATCATTTTTGAGTCTTATAAAAGCATAAGAACTCACAATTCTGAATAAAAACCCTAAACCGGGCTTTTGCATAACTACCTTCACGGTACAATTCAAATTTCTATACAAGAAATTGTAACATAGAAAAATTCTAGTTATTACAATCTACCCCCCTTAAAAATTTTCGTCCTCGAAAATTAAAACAAATCAGGGTAGTTTTTCTCATCTCATCTTCCAACTCCCAGGTTGCTTCTTCGACCATGTGGTTCCGCCACAATACTTTAACCATGGGAATGGTTTTATTCCTCAAGACTTTCTCTTCCCGATCCAGAATTCGAACTGGCTTTTCTTCGTAGGTTAAGTCCGTATGAACCTCCATTGGTTCCTGACTAAGTACATGGGAAGGGTCTGGCACATACTTCTTTAACATCGACATATGGAAAACATTATGCATCGAAGCTAACTCAGGCGGTAGGGCAAGCTTATAGGCAACTTTTCCAACTCGTTCAAGAATCTCAAATGGTCCAGTATACCTCGGACTAAGCTTTCCCTTTTTACCAAATCGCATCACTCCTTTCATAGGAGTAATCTTGATGAACACCGCATCTCCCACTTGGAATTCCAAGGGCCTCCTACGTTTATCGGCATAACTTTTCTGTCTGCTAAAAGCTATGTCGAGCCTCTGCTTGATCATCTGAATATCTTCAGAGGTCTTCTTGATAAAATCTGTAGTTTGCATCTGCTTCTGTCCCACTTCCTGTGTAACGACCCGCCTTGCACAGGCCGTTACCATACATACATACTTTAACTTTCCTCATAATTCTTACTTAGTGAAAACAGCGGAATTTTTTTTTTTTTTTTTTTATATGGCGTACCCATTCATGCACATATATATATACGTAAGTATAACAAATACTTAATAAAGTCGTTTGGGTGAAAATGAAACTTATAAAATGATTACATAAAATATCAAAACGCGTAGCGGTATAATTTCCCACATTTCACAGTTCGCCCCGCCATGCTCCTCCATCTTGTATCAGATACTTCCCGTAGGTTGCTTACCTACAGCATAAACGTAAGACAATGAGCTTTCGCTCAGCAAGTACAACTGCTATCTACCGCGACACAACATAACATAACATACTTCTCTTAGCATAGCATAACATACTTATCTCTTAGCATAACATAACATACATATGTCTTAGCATAACATAACATACATATGCATGAACCGTTTATGCTTCATTATGTTTTCTTATGCTTTCATAACTTATCTTGCTTATCTTACCTATGGGCCCCATATCATAAGTGTCTGTACCGGGCGCGCAACTATGAAGTGGTTGGGGCGGCCAGCCCAATCCAACTCAAACCATAGTTCAACCCGACCTTGGACGGGTCGGTACGACACAGGCAAGCTCGCTTGCCATCATACTTTCATAGTCTCATACCTTGTTCTTATTCTTTTTAATTGGTGAACATGCTTCGTGATGTTTCACACAATTAAATATAATCACTTCTTAATCATATCATAACTTGTATCTTATCATAACATATTTCATAGCATATATCATAGCTCATACTTCATAGCATATCATAGCACATAGCATGGCATATCTCATAGCATATCAAAGCACATAGCATGGCAGATTTCATAGCATATCAAAGCACATAGCATGGCATATTTCATAGCATATCATATAGCATGTAGCATTCATTACACACATAGCATTAAACCTATAGCATACATCCTAGCAATTAATATTTACTAAACATATAACATACTTCATAACATTAAACATACTTGGGTAAGTATTCACAACAAAGCCTATGCTGTAGGCGGAGTTGTACTTACCTTATTTGCTGTCTCTGATACCGAGCTTGATCCCGTCAGGACACTTATAGCACTCTACCTTCTGTCGTATCATAAAAGTAAGGGTTAGAAATGTTGGTGATATAACCAACATATATATAACTTTAGTTATATGTCCCTTACTTAATCTCATGTTATCCTACTTGGTTACATTAAGTAACCCTAGGGTTTAAACTTACCCTAATCGGATTAAAACTTAGCTTTGTTTTAAAAATCCATTTTTGCTTTCTTTTAGAAAAAAAACTTACATTTTGTATATAAAAACCCTTTTTGTTTACTTTAAATATTTGAAATCATAAAACAGTGTCCATAAAATTATTGACTATTGGAAACTGTCTTTGGAATAGCTTCACAATGTCGATTATCAGTGCAAAAGCAAAATTATTCTTTTTCTGCATTTGTTTTCTAGAAATCCTGTACAGGAATTCTCTATTTCCTGTACAGTTTTCGAAATCCAATTCCATTTAAAAATTCAGACCGAATTTGAAAATGTTTTCTTCACGAAAGTTTTAGCTATCACGAAACCCTACAACTTCCGTGTTTTGAGTAAAACCCAGTTCGGACGTTTACCTAGTCCTATTCCCTGATGAACTAATCCTGGCCGTGCATAGTCCTGGGCACGGTCAGGCTCGGGTTTTAGTGAAAACCGAGGCCATTGGAGCCTCATTTTGAAAAACTGTTCATGATGCTCACTAGGAAAAACCCTGTTCTACAACTTTCATGTTTTGAGTTTTTCCAAACTCGGCCTTTAAAGGCCTCATAATTTGATTTTCCCGAAACTGGCCAGTTTCTACCCGAGATGGCAGTTTTCGGTTTCGAATTCGTTTTACGTCCTATTACGTACACCCTACCTCAACCGACCGTATCGGGAGCTTAGGACAATCATGCAACGCATTTCTAACGTCCAACTTTCAACATGCAAATCAAATTTAGCATCAAACATAATGCACATAAACCCTAACCATTTCACAAACATCTAGCATGCAAAAATCATAACCACCAAACCATAAACCCTATTAGATCAAGCACGTACTCTAACTTTCTAATTAGGGCAGCAAATAAAAGTGAGCTTATGCTCATTACAAACCCATGCTTAAATACATTTAAATTTCTCCAAATGAAATTCAAATGAAAGCTTAGGTAATTAGGAATTTTACCTCACCTTGGATCCGAATTTTTGGATTGGCTCTTGGCTCCCCTTTTTCCTTCTCCAACAGCGGTCCTTTGGCCAACTTGTGCACCAAATGCTCTAGTGCTCTTAAATGATGTTCTAAGTGGAAACCAACACTTAAAACCCTAAATCCCCCTTTGGATTCAACTTTTCTCTCTTGCTTTCCTCTTGCCCCACACAACCGGCCCTTGGCCTAGAATTGGGTTCCAATTTTTTTCAAACTTCCTTGCTTGCTCTCTAAGGTAAAACCGACTATCCCTAGGCTTAAAACACACTTGGTTTTTGCAAAATTTCCTTCCTTTCACTCTTGTTGAAGTTCGGATTTGGTGGAGGAAAATTTGGCCAAAGTTTGGTTGCTTTTCTCTAATTTTTCTTTGAATTATGGCACCCCTATTTATAGAGGTTGAAACTTCTTGAAATTGCACACTTTAGTCCTCAAAAAAATCAGAAATTGGACTTAGGGGGGGGGGCATGTGGCCGGCCATTGCATGGCTAATGCCAACCAAATACTTTCCAATTTTTTTTTAAATGACATAATGATGTCATAATCCAAAAGGTGAATGAGGTAAGCCATTCTAAGGTTTGTTTGGCTCTTTACCTTGTTATGCAGTCCATTATTGTTTTAACACAGGTATTTCTAATACTGGATTCACTTATGCACAGTATTAATTTACCGAACGGTAGTCTAAAATTTATCTGTGTAAAAACGGACTGTATAAAAATTTCCTTATTTCTTAAAACCCTTTTTGCCCTTTTATTCTACTTAATGTGCTTGTCTTTCTATGGTGGTTTTAAGTTCTAAACATATCATTTTATCAGTAAAAACGGCCTATACAGTATAATTCTATACTGCGGCTATTTTACTCGTACAGACTTTTCTTTAACTTTTTGGGGTCAATCTTTGGCTTTCTCGTCCACCATTGACTTTCTTGTCGTTAGTTGACTTCCTTGCCGAGATTTGACTCCCGTGGTCAACAGTTGACTTTTTGGTCAACCGTCGACGTTTTTGGGTCAAACTTTGACCAACATACAATTTTGACCATTTTCATTCTTTTTTACCCTAAAGGGCATTTTCTTGACTAAGCAATCATTTTTTAGTCTTTTAAAGTCATAAAAACTCATAAAATGTCATAAAAACCCTTAACCGGGCATTTTCATATATATTCTTAAAGTACAATTGAATTTCTGTACTAAGAATCGTAATCATTGAATAACTAGGTATTACAATCTACCCTTCTTAAAAATTTTCGTCCTCGAAAATTAGAACAAACCGGGGTAATTCTTTTTCACATAATCTTCTGATTCCCAGGTTACTTCTTTAACCTTGTGGTTTCACCATACTACTTTAACCATGGGAATGGTTCTATTTCTTAAGACCTTTGCTTCCCGATCCAGAATTCGAACTGGTTTCTCTTTATAAGTCAAATCCCTTTGAACCTTCACTGGTTCTTGACTAAGCACATGGGAAGAATCTGGTACATATTTCTTTAGCATCGAAATGTGAAAAAAAACGTTATGTATTGATGCTAATTCTGATCGTAATGCAAGCTTATAAGTTACCTTTCCCATCCTTTCAAGGACTTCAAATGGTCCCGTATATCTCGGATTAAGCTTCCTTTTCTTGCCAAATCTCATTACTCCTCCAGGATGTCGGTGTTCAGCCTTAACTTTCTGACAAGTTAGGCATTTTGACACCTACTCTGCTACTTCATTATTCATATTTGGTCATCAAAAAAATTTCCTCAGAGGTTCTTGTACATCTTGGGAGCTACTAGATGTACTGAATATGACGTCTTGTGTGTCTCTGACAGTAACTGATTCTTTAAAAATTCAAAGTCGGGAACACAGATCCTTTCCTTGAAGCAATTGACACCATTAGCAGAGATCTTGGATTCCTTGCTATTGTCGCCAAAAAGTTGCGTTTTCATCAAAAATGCATCTTTTCTCTGTTGCGACTTGATGGAATCTAGCAAATCGGAATGAAGGATCAGCGAAGACAATCTTCCTGTTATCATTTCCAAGTTAAACTCAGAAATCTCTCTTTGTAGTGGCTTAGGAAACTCTTGATAACCATCAGTATGCCTATAGATTTCCGACTTAAGGCATCTGCTGCCCTGTTTGCCTTTCTGAGGTGGTAAAGGATCTCACACTCGTAGTCTTTTACAAGTTCTAACTATCTTCGTTGTCTCCAGTTGAGCTCCTTCTGAGTAAAAATATACTTAAGGCTCTGATGATCGGTGTAGATTTCGCATTTGTTTCCATACAAATAGTGTCTCCAAATCTTAAGTGCGAAAACTACCGCTTCCATCTTCACAGGGTCTACGGAAATTCCTTCCTTTAGCACCACCTGACCCTAGAAACGAACTTTTTCTTCAACCAAAACTCTTATTTGTCGATTTGACATACAACTTATTCTGTCTTAATGTTTCCATCACTAACCTAAGGTAATGCTCATGTTCCTCTTGGGACCTTGAATAAAATATCATCAATAAAGACGATATCGAATTGTCTAAGTATTCTTTGAACACTTCTGTTCATAATGTCCATAAAAACAACTGGGGCATTAATTAATTCAGACAGCATAACCAAAAACTTATAATGCCCGTAACTCGTTCAAACAACATTTTGGAGACATCTGACTCCTTGATCCTGAGCTGATAATAGTCTGATCGTGAATCGACTTTCGAAAATACTATTGCTCTCCTAAGTTAATCGAAAAGATCGTTGATCTTTGGAAGGGAATCTTCGTTCCTGATCATAATCTTGTAACTTCACTTGGAACTTCCTAGCTTGGCGGTTGTCATACAGTAAGACACTTTCGATATTAGTGCGGCTATAGGCAGCAACTCGATCTCGAAACTTCCCGTTCTGGTAGAAGTCCTTCATTGACGAAATTCATCCGGTTGTTAAGCTCCGCAATTGTCCGTAAAAGTTAAACTTTTCCTTGTTGTAAAAGCTAAACGTCTCACAACGCTCTTGGCAGTCAAACTTAGCGTTGTAATAACTCAAGAAATCCATTCCTAAGATCACATCGAAATCCTAAAGCTTGATTGCGATGAGATCTACAAGCAATTCTTTGCCATAGTATTACGGAAGTATTTTGCATTAAAAATATCGGATTACAAAATCTCTTCAAAAGGTAAAGAAATTTTAAAAGACTGTTTTAAAACTATATATACTACTCCTAATTTCTGGGCAAACTTTATAAATACAAACAAGTAAGTAGCACCAGAATTAAACAATGCAATAACATCATATGTGGTGATAGAAATCTATCTTGTCACCACATGTGAAGTTCCAGCTTCGGCATCTCCATTGGTGTAGGCGTCAATCCTAACTTGGGGTTCAGGAACCTCTAGTCTTCCTTGCGTAAATGAAGGTCCTTCGAGCCTAGCTTGGACTGCATGCAACTGGCTACTTGCATTCCTGTTTGGATACTGAGGGTTCTGGTTCTGGGTGCAGTTCTTTGCGTAATGCCCCTCCTTACCACATAGGTAGCAAGCATTCGTCCCCATTCTGCACACTCCTGGTGTTTCCTCCCGCATTTGGTACATACCGGTGGTCAACGCTGTTAACCTCCTTTCCTTGATTATTCCCCTTCTGAGGATAGTTTCTTTGTTGTCCCTGGCCAGTAAAATTCCTTTTCTTTTGTTCCTCCCGGACTGAATGGAACCTTGGGCAGGGTTGCTGATCTGGCTTCGAGGTGTCTTCTGTGCCTTGTCGGGGCTGTACCTGTTTACTCCCCGCTTTTCGTCTTTTTTGGCTTTGAAAAACTTAGCCCTTGCTTCCTTGTCCTGGTTAATCCAATACTCGGCTCTTATCGCCCGACTCACACAATCGGATACCAGGGTAGGCGGGCTACTGCCAGCACTCACTTGCTTGGAGATGTCTGTCTGGAACATCTTCATCATTCTTCTAACCTTTTCAGTTTCGTTCGGAATAAGCTCCGGACATAGGCGAGCTAATTGCTCAAACTTCTTGACAGCCTCCATTACTGTCATCGACCCCTGTTTCAGATTCGTGAACTCGTCTTGTTGAGCGGCAAGTACTTCTCGTTGTA
>CM046373.1:1205481-1237492 GCA_025413025.1 Ficus hispida | reverse complement strand
ATTTTTGTTTTGGTTCTTGTTTTCCTTTGGCTGCTAAGGGACGGTTTTGGAGCAGAAAAATGGGCAGAACTTGGCTCAATTTTCTGATTTTTTTGAATAAAATGGGCACCTATTTATAGGCAAATGCAAACTTTCCAAAATTTGCATTTTAGCCCCTAAACTTAGAGGAAATAATGCAATTGGCATGCTAGGTGTCAAGGTGGCCGGCCAAGACTTGGAGAGCAAGCAAGGGATGACATCATGGCTTACATCATCGCTTACCTCATTGCTTACGTCACCAAATTTCCAAAATTTGCACTTTTGCCCCAAAAGTGAAAATTCTTACAAAAATGCCCCCTAGGTGGCCGGTTGCTTTCTTGGTGAACAAGCCAAGCTTATCTCACCTTGATGACATCATCTTGATGACATCACTTCGCTTACATCATCAATTTTCCAAAATTTTCACTTTAACCCCTAAAGATAAAATTTTGGCATTTTTGTCCCTGAGGTAGCCGGCCATGTCATCTTGTTCTAGAGAGTTCTTGGTTTTCTTTCCAAGCTTATTTAATCCAATTATATTATGATGTCATAATATCCAAGATAAGGCTATGTCATCATAAGGCCTTATTTGGCTTTTCCTTTAAAATGCAGTCCATTTTTATGCTACACAGATATTTCTAATACTGTTATTAACTAATAACAGTATTTTACACTGTACTACAGTCCAAAATTTATCTGTGTAAAAATGAACAGTATAAAATTTTTCTTATTTCTTGGAACCTTTCTTGCCCTTCATACTATACTTAGTGTGCTTGATTTTTCTACGGTGGTCTCATAGCTTATACTTGCTACATTGTCCGTAATGAAGGTTTGCCGCAGTATAATTCCATACTGCTTTGCCGTATCTCAACACCTTCATCTATTTGACCTCCCTGGTCAACCTTTGACTTTTCGGTCAACTTTGACTTTTTCGGTCAAACTTTGACCAGCATGAAATCATAGAATTTTCCTTCCCTTTTTGCTCAAGGGTCAGATGCATGACTAAGCAAACTGCTTATTGAGTCTCATAGCTAATTAAACGAGAACTCAAACATATACTGATATTTAACTCAGATCGTGAGTTTTATATCGACATCCAAGAGTAAGACTCGGGATTTTCCTTGTCTAAAAGGAAATCATAGTTTCATCGAAATTTCGGGTATTACAGAGAGATCCATGATCGGGTAGAGATGCATCACTACGTGGAGTTAGAAGACATGGTACACATGGCCATCAAGGTGGAGCAGCAACTTAAGAGAAGGGGTGGTACGCGTGCAGTTCAACACTCGGGTTCCAACCCTTGGAGACCAAGTATGTCAAGGAAGGAAGAGAAACCACAAATGTCTTCAATTCACAAGTACAAATCCGAGCCGAAGTCTGAAAACCCCAACCAGATTTCTAAAGGTAAAACCGATCCCTCTACTTCTAGAAACCGTGACATTAAGTGTTTCAAGTGTCAAGACAGGGGTCACATAGCTAGCGAATGCCCGAATAAAAGGTTGATGTTGATAAATGCTCAAGGAGAGATTGAGACAGAAGATGAACAAGAAGATGAAGTAGATGAAATGCCACCTCTTGAGGACGCTTATGAAGGGCAGTTTGCGGTGGAAGGAGGGTCATTAGTGGCAAGACGAGCACTTAGCGCACAGTTTAAAGAGGAAGAAAACAACCAGTGCGAGAATTTGTTCCATACTCGGTGTTTTATGAATAACAAAGTTTGTAGTGTTATTATTGATGGGGGAAGCTGCACCAACGTGGCTAGCACTGAGTTAGTGGAGAAATTGGCGTTACATACCTTGAAGCATCTACGATCGTACCGGTTACAGTGGCTAAACAATTGCGGGGAAGTCAAGGTAACGAGGCAAGTGATGGTAGCATTTTCCATTGGCAAGTATGAAGATGAAGTGCTTTGCGATGTGGTACCTATGCACGCATGTCATATTCTATTAGGCCGACCTTGGCCGTACGATCGGCGAGTCACACATGATGGATTCACCAATAGGTACTCCTTCATCATCAAAAAACAGCCCATATCACTTGTTCCATTAACTCCAAAACAAGTTCTTGAAGACCAACTGAAGATGCAAAGAGCAAGTGAAAAGAGAAAAGAAAAAGATAGAGAGGCCGAGATTGAGAAGAAAGAAAAAGAAAAGAGAGACAAAGAGAAAGCCAAAAACGAAAAAGAGAGTGAGAGGGAAAAGGAGAGACTTACAGCCTTGTTGAGTATAGGAGAGCAAAAATACAATTTCATTGCAACAAAAAGTGAGATCAAGAGAGCGTTAATTTCACATCAGCCCCTTATAGCACTCATGTATAAGGAGGCCCTTTTGTGTACTAATGATTTCCCCGGATCATTGCCAAGCAATGTTGAATCTCTTTTGCAGGATTTTGATGATGTCTTTCCCGAGGAGTTGCCTTCCGGCTTACCACCAATTCGAGGAATTGAACATCAAATTGATTTCATAACGTGTACGACAATTCCAAACCGACCAGCCTATCGAAGTAATCCTGAGGAAACCAAGGAACTTCAACGGCAAGTCCATGAGTTGATGGAAAAAGGGTATGTTAGGGAGAGCTTGAGTCCTTGTGCGGTTCCGGTTATACTAGTGCCTAAGAAGGATGGGACATGGAGGATGTGTGTTGATTGCCAAGCCATCAACAACATTATGGTAAAGTATCGACAACCCATTCCTCGATTAGATGATATGCTTGACGAATTGCATGGGTCTTGTGTATTTTCTAAAATTGATCTTAGATGTGGGTATCACCAAATTAGGATGAAAGAAGGGGATGAGTGGAAAACTGCATTTAAAACAAAATATGGTTTATATGAATGGTTAGTTATGCCTTTTGGATTAACTAATGCACCAAGTACCTTCATGAGACTTACGAACCATGTTTTGCGTGCTTTCATTGGCAAATTTGTAGTTGTCTACTTTGATGATATCCTAATTTATAGCAAAAATTTGGGCGAACATGTTGAACACTTAAGACTCGTTTTAGACGTTTTAAGGAGTGAAAGATTATTTGCTAATCTCAAGAAATGTACCTTTTGCACGGATAAGCTTGTGTTTCTTGGATTTGTTGTAATTGTGAAAGGAATCGAGGTGGACGAGGAAAAGGTGAAGGCAATTCAGGATTGGCCAACGCCTACTTCAGTGAACCAGGTAAGAAGCTTTCATGGATTGGCTAGCTTTTACAGGCGTTTTGTTCGAGATTTTAGTAGCATTGCCGCGCCCTTGACCGAAGTCATAAAAAAAAACGTTCAGTTTAAGTGAAGAGGGGAGCAAGAGAAGGCGTTCAAACTCATAAAAGAAAAATTGACTAATGCACCTTTACTTGTTCTCCCTAACTTTACTAAAACATTTGAAATTGAGTGTGATGCTTCAGGAATAGGTATTGGAGGTGTATTGATGCAAGAAGGAAGACCGGTTGCATACTTTAGTGAGAAATTGAGTGGGGTAGCCCTAAACTATCCCACTTACGATAAAGAATTGTATGCGTTGGTTCGAACTTTAGAGACTTGGCAACACTACCTTTGGCCGAAAGAGTTTGTGATTCATATGGATCATGAATCTTTGAAGCATTTAAAGGGGCAGCATAAGTTGAGCCGTCGCCATGCCAAATGGGTGGAGTTCATCGAGACATTTCCGTATGTGATCAAATACAAGCAAGGTAAGGAAAACGTAGTTGCCGATGCACTATCTCGCAGGTATGCTTTACTTTCAACTCTTGATGTTAAACTGCTTGGATTTGAGTACATTAAGGACCTGTATGCAATGGATTCTGATTTCAGTGATCTGTTTAAAAATTGCACAATGGGGGCGTTTGGGAAGTTTTTTTTGCATGATGGGGTTCCTGTTTCGAGAAAATAAATTGTGTGTTCCACATTCATCTTTGCGTGAACTACTCCTTAGGGAAGCTCATGGGGGAGGTTTGATGGGACATTCTGGAATAGCTAAGACTTTAGGTGTGTTGCATGAGCATTTCTTTTGGCCGCATATGAAACGGGATGTGGAGAGGATCTGTTCGAGATGCATTACCTGTAAGCAAGCTAAGTCTAGGCAGCAACCGCATGGGTTGTACACACCACTTCCTATTTCTAGTGTACCTTGGGTCGATATCTCAATGGATTTTGTTTTGGGATTACCTAGGACTAAGAGGGGGAGAGACTCAGTTTTTGTGGTTGTCGATAGATTCTCTAAGATGGCACACTTTATTGCTTGTCATAAGACCGATGATGACTTACATATAGCCGATTTGTTTTTCAAGGAGATTGTTTGGTTGCATGGCATGCCTAGGACTATCGTTTCTGATCGGGATGCAAAGTTCTTAAGTTACTTTTGGAAGACTTTATGGGGGAAGTTGGGAACTAAGCTTTTGTTTTCCACTACTAGTCACCCACAAACTGATGGTCAAACTGAAGTAGTGAATATGACCTTGTCGACATTATTGCGTACTATCATACAAAAGAATTTGAAAACGTGGGAAGATTGTTTGCCACATGTTGAATTTGCTTATAATCGATGTGTCCATTCTGCAACTAAGTTTTCTCCGTTTGAGATTGTTTATGGATTTAATCCATTGACTCCTTTGGATTTAACTCCTTTGCCTTTGAGTGAACGTATTAACTTAGATGGCGAGAAGAAAGCTGATTTTGTTAAGCAGATTCATGAGAAAGCAAAGCAACACATAGAACAGTGAATAGAACAATATGTCAAGCAAGCCAATAAGGGACGCAAGAAGGTTATTTTTGAACCGGGGGATTGGGTTTGGCTACACATGAGGAAGGAACGATTCCCCGAGCAACGGCATTCAAAACTACTGCCGAGGGGTGATGGACCATTTCAAGTATTGGAACGCATCAATGACAATGCCTACAAGCTTGAATTACCAGGTGAGTATGGTATTAGTGCGAGCTTTAATGTTTCTGATTTATCTCCTTTTGATGTAGGTGACGATTTGAGGGCAAATCATTGTCAAGAGGGGGAGAATGATGCGAATAAGGTTGCACATCCAAGCATACATGATGGGGAAGTAACAAGTGGTATTGGGGGGACTCAGGGGCAGCGCCCACGTGATCCATTAGGCTTGCCAAGTGGACCAATTACGAGATTTAGAGCCAAGCGATTTAAAGAATCATTGAATGGGCTGATTCAACAAGTGTGCACTCAAGTAAATTCCTGGAAGCCCATTGAGCTTGGACCATATTATCATCAGAAGAGCATCACCATGATTGAAGTTCTAGAAGAGCCCGGTCAAAATCAAGCTTAATTTTCAGCATGGCTACTTTCCGTTTTTAGTGTGTTAGGTCTGAGTTTCCTTGGATACAAATTTATTTATTTATATCTTTATTTAGACATGACTCTTTTAGTGTAATGGCTGATAATAAAGCCAAATTAGACACATAATGTTTCCTTTCTAGTTTTAGGCATTAAATAAGAATAGCATGTCAGTTTTCCTAATTTGTTTTTATTTCTTTTGGAATAAATCCGAATTTATTAGAACATAATTTAGGAAAAGGAAAACATAATTGTATTCAGCAGCCTATAAAAAGGTCTGCTTTGGAAGCTAAGGCAGTTTTGGAGAATTCAGAAAAAAAGTGAGAATTTGTGTGTTCTTACATTCTTGAAAAGACTTTTGAACTTATCAAGTTATTCTTGTGGCGTTCAACAGTCAAACTTATCATCTAGGTTCTTGAGACGTTCTTGAGAGTCTTGGTGTGGCGTTTGTCAATATCCGAAGTCTTGGTTCTTATCTCGCTAGGTAACGGGTTAAGGCTCAAACAAGCTTGCGTCTTGAAGGTCTTGGTGTAATAACTAGAATTTTTCTATGTTACAATTTCTTGTATAGAAATTTGAATTGTACCGTGAAGGTAGTTATGCAAAAGCCCGGTTTAGGGTTTTTATTCAGAATTGTGAGTTCTTATGCTTTTATAAGACTCAAAAATGATTGCTTAGTTGAGCATACGACCTTTTGAGGAAAAAGGTATAAAAACGCTATGATTTTTACGAAAGTCAAAGTTTGACCAGAAAGTCAAAGTTTGACCAGAAACCGTCAAGTTGACCAAGAGAGTCCATGTTGACAGGATAGGCAACATTGACCCACGAAAGTCAAATATTGGCTAGAAAGATCAATTCTTTGACGATATCGAAAAATGGTGAGCAGTGTAGGAAGTATACTGCGGAAAACCAAATTTTTCAGATAAAATGGTTTAAGTTAGATTCAAGACCACCATAGAAAAATCAAGCACACTAAGTAAGAGATTAAAGGCTAAAAGGCTCGAAACGAAAAGAGAATTTTTCGTATAGTCCATTATTAGACAGATAAATTTTGGACTGCATTTTAATAATCGGTACTGTGAATCAAAGACCACAGTATCAACTATATCTGTTTAGTATTGAGAGATACTGTCTAATCAAAAATTAGGCCAAATAAGGCCTTAATGGTGATGTCACATTACTTTTGATTTATGACATCATTTTAAGGCTTTAATGAAAAATTGGAAAGTAATTTGGTTGGTTCTAGAACAACCATGGCCGGCTACCTCACCCCCCTAATGTGCAATTTGGTGAACTTTGAGGGACTATTTTGCAATTTTGGAAAGTTCAAAAATGCCTATAAATAGGAGTGCTTCCTATTCACAAAAATTAGAAAATCTAGCCAAACTTTGGTCAATTTTCTGCCCAAAAAAATCCGAACCTTAGGGAGCTGCCAAAGAGAAAGAAAAAGCTTAGAAAATCAAGGAATTGGTCTTAGGAGTGTTAGGCATTCACTAGGAAGCAAGCCAAGAAGTTGGAGAAAATTTGGAGACCATTTGGCCATTGCTGGCCGGTTCTGTGGCAGCAGCAAGAGGGAAGAAAAATTGAAGGGGAAATCAAGTGGGGAGGTGGCTGATTCTTGTGGGAAGTGGCCGGAGTCTTGGGAGGAGCTGTCCCTAGGTGGCTGGAAAATTTTAGGCTCATTGGGAGGAGCTAAGGCCGGCTGCACCAAGGAGAAAGGAAGAGAGAAATTTGAGCCAAGCAAACCCACATTTGGGCTAAGTAAGGTAAAATTTCTCTTGGCCCTTAAATCTCTTAATTCAAGTTCTAAATTAGAGATTTAAGTGTATTACAAGTAGTTTTGTAATGAGCATAAGCTCAATTTAAATTTCTGCCTTAGGTCAGATTTTAGTGTGTGCTTGATTAGTTAGTTAAGGGTGGTTGATTTAGTGTTTTGATTGATGTTGAATTGTGCATTTGTATGTGCTTATGAGTATGATTATATGTTAGATTAATTAGGGGTTGTATGTTTCCCCAAATCTGCCCAACAGAATAGTAATGGCATATTAGGGTGTTAGATTGAAATCTGTATGCTAAGTTGGTAAAAATCAAGAAACAAGCAAAACCCTAACCTTGATTAATGCATTTTGGTTGTTTGATTTACATGATCATGTGGGGGCTCATGTAAGTCAATTTGGGACGATAGAAAAACGTTGCATGGTGATTGTAGGCTCCCGCTGAGTTCGGTTGAGTTAGTGTGCTCGTTTTAGGACCGAAAACGATTAAGAAACCGAAAACTGCCAATTCGGGTTCAAACTGACCAGTTCTCTGGAAAGTCAGTTTTGAGGCCCTTAGAGGCTAATTTTGGAAAAACGGAAAACATAAAAGTTGTAGATAAGGGTTTTTCCTAAGGCTCCAATGGCCTTCGTTTTTGTAAAAACCCGAGCCTGACCGTGCCCAGACCCTATACACGGCCAGGTGAGTTTAACAGGTTAAAGGAGTGCGTTAGAGACCGATTTGGGTCTCGAGTTCAAAACGAAAGTTTTAGGATTTTCAATGCTTTAAAACTTTCATGAAGAAAATTTTTTCAAATTCGACTTGTATTTTTAAATAGAAAATTGGATTTTAAAACTGTGCAGTGAACAAGAAATTCCTGCACAGAGTGTTCTAAAACAGTGCAGGAAAAAGCCATTTCTGCACATCCACTGACTAATTCTCAGTGAGAAACTGTTCCAAAGGCAGTTTCTATTTTTAATGGTTTTTACAAAGACCCGCTCATCAGATTCTAAGTTTTTGATAAAATAATCTTAAAACCCTAAGTTTTTCCGAAGTAAAGAAAGAGTTTTAATCGAGTTAAGTGAACCATAACCGGGAAAGATTCCGAGTTATTGGTTTGGGCCCTAAGCCCAAGCGTTATCCAATGTAACCCAATATAATAGTGAAAATGACTAGTTGAGCCTAAAAACTCGGGTTATCTGAAATAACCAATTGAGTTGTATTTTAAAAAGCATAGGCCCAAGATTTAAGAATAGTAGTCCAACGCTACTAAGGAAGGCTGTTTAGCCAAGGCCACTTTGTGTGACCAATCAAAATACACTTTAAGTGTAGTAAACCCTAATCCCTAGGGCTATCCGTGATACTGAGAAAGTATCCGGCTTTGTTTAAGAAGGGGGGGACATATAACTATAATTAGGTATGAATGTTGATTTGATTATCAACATTCTGTAAGAACATAATTCTTACTCTATGTCATCTGATATAGCAGGAAATAGCCTGCTGAGGTATCCTGAAGTGGATCAACAAGTCTCGGGACATAGTACTCAAGGTAAGTACAACTCCGCCTACAACATAGGCTTTTGTTGTATACTTGCCAAGTATGTTTGATGTTTATGATGGAATGATGTTATGTCTACGATATGACTATGTTAAGTTCATGAGTATAAGATTATGGCATGATGTTAAGATATGAGCATAATTATGAATAGTGACATCACGAAGTATGTTCACTAATATGAACAAGTATGAGTTCATGAAAAGTAAGTATGATGGCAAGCAAGCTTGCCTGTGTCGTACCGACCCGCATTAGGTCGGGTTGAACTGTGGTTTGAGTTGGAATTGGTTTGGCCGCCCCAACCAAATCATAGTTGCGCGCCCGGTACGTACACTCAAGATAAGGGGCCCATAAGTAAGATAAGTTAAGAATGAATACAATGGCATAATAAGAGCATAACTGGTACATGTATATATTATGCGATGTTATGACATGTTATGTATGTTATGATATGTGTGTTATGGGAAGTTATGTATGATATGTATGATATGCTATGTCTATGTAAGGTCATGATGAGTATGTTTATGTTTGTTTCCGCGGATATGTATATGTTGTACTTGCTGAGCGAAAGCTCACGTGTCTTACGTCTATGCTGTAGGTAAGCAACCTACAGGCAACTGATGGTGCAAGGTGGCGAGCGAGGCAGGGCAAGCTGTGAAATGTGGGGATATTAACCGCTTCGCGTTTTGATCTTTTTATGTATATTATTTTGTATGCAAACATCGTTATATATTGCAAGTATCCGCACTGTATAAAAAAAAAAAAAAAAAAATTTCCGCTGCTTACGTTACGCCAAATAAATAAGTACGCATGTATGTATGTATGTATGGTAACGGCCTGTGCTAGGCGGGTCGTTACAGAGTTGGTATCAGAGCGGTTCCCTGCTACCTAATTTCACAGTATGCCTGCCGTCGCCGCCATCATTGTAAGTAATTTTATTTTATGAGTAAATAATTATTAAACGATTATGTTATGATAGATACGACGTTATAGATCCCGCTGGAGCAGAGGGGGATCGACGTGCTGTGACGTCTTTCTATGAGTCGCACCCGATGATTTTTGACGGGACGAGACGGACAGTGTCGTTAGCGGCATGGTTATACGACATGGAGTTGATCTTCCGACTATGTCATATAGAGGAGCGACTACAGGTCTCCTTAGCCAGTCGGTGTCTGGCAGTAGACGCACGGCTATGGTGAATGACCATAGGAGAGGGATCGATGCCGAGTCGTACTTGGGCGCATTTTCGTGCGTTGCTAGTCGCACGTTTTGGACCGCTACCGGACGAGGGTGCCGGTGGACCTCATCGCGATCCTGCGATGTATCGGGATATGTATCATGCCCGATACCTCAGTTTTTCAGCAGTGTGGCACGCTTACCCGCAGGAGCCCATGAGCCATTACTGCAAGCGGTTTCAGGAGGAGCTGTTGCCTTACGTCCCCCGGGACTTGGCTAACCCGGGGATGATTTCACTACAGACTTTTCGAGACGGTTTGCCTCCGCAGATCCGCCAGTACGTTCCCATGCCGTTGCCTGAGACGACGGTGGGGAACATGATTGAGGATATTATGGCGGCCGAGGCCGTAGTACAGGCTATGCAGGCCGCTGGGGTCGCAGAGGAGCATCAGGCACCGGTCGACGACGCTGGGATGGGAGAGCCATTTTTCGGGCCTGGTCCAGTTTTTCCGGAGGACCCGATACCCGCAGAGCCAGTACAGGCAGTGCTGCCCCAGGACGCCGAGGCTGACGAGGTCGGGGATGATTTCGACCCCGATGATATTATATTTTCAGAGGATCGCAGTAGCCCCGATATCGATATTTAGCGATGAGGAGGAGGATATGGAGCCGGAGCCAGAGCAGGAGGACTGGTTCGCGGACGATGAGGAGGATATGGAGCCTGGGCCAGAGTTTGAGCCTGAGGACTGGCAGGAGGAGGATTTTGACGAGGACCCTGAGGAGTTTCCATTCCATGATGGAGATGACGATGCAGACTCCGACGCGCCCTCAGTAGTTACGGACGAGCATATAGATTAGGCTGACCCTGTATATATTTTTATTTTATTTTACGACTGATATGTACTAGCTTATATTTTTGGATGATAGGCTTGTACTGATGTACGATGGGAAAGTGTTAGACACTTCCATCCGAAATTTTGGCTCTATGTGTACAGAAATCGTATCAAAATGTATTTACAAGATTGTGAATATAATGTACTTTTTGTAAGAATACAAAAAGAAAGTTCAATTATGAATTATTATGATATGATGATGAAAGGCATGTTACGAGTCGTTATGTGCCATGATACGATAAATAAGTTATGATATGAAGAATTATGTTATGTATGACGATAAATGTATGAAAGAAGGGATATTTTTGGTATGATAATATCTTTTCTTATGTTTTGATAGGATCGAGAAAATGGTTCGTCCACGACGAGCAGTGCCTGAAAATCCGCCCGAGCCGGATCTCGCAACCATTGTTGCAAATTTGCAACGGCAGCTGCTGGAACAGCAGCAAGAGACAAATAGACTGCGAGAATAATTAATTCAGATGAACCAGAGACCTCGGGCTGAAGAGGTTCTCTCAGCAGAACAGGGTGCCTCGGTACCAGAAGTCAACCGGAAGTACAACAAGAGGATCACGGAATGTTGAGATTCCGTAGCACCTGCAGGAGTTCCAGTAACTTACCGCCAGTACGGGAAGATTTACTGTATGAGAGATTCCGGAGGATGAAGGCACCTGAATTTGAGGGATTAATGGATCCGATAGCTGCGGATAATTGGTTGATTGATGTCCAAGTCATCTTGGACTTCATGAGGCTATCGGAGCAGGAAAAGGTTCTCTGTGCTTCCTTCGCCCTCAAGAAAGACGCCAGACACTGGTGGATGACTGTTCAGATGCGGCGAGATGTTACCGTATGGGCTGGCAAGATTTGTGACAGAGTTCCACACATGTACTACAATAGGAAATTCTAGCAGCCAGCAGGATGAGTTCGCCAGTTTGAAACAGGGATCAATGACAGTATTGGAGGCTGTCAAGAAGTTTGAACAGTTGGCCGTTGTGTCCGGAACTGGTTCCAACGAAACAGAAAAAGTTAGAAGAATGATAAAGATGTTCGGACAGATATCGCCAAGCAAGTTAGCGCTGGCAGTAGCCCGCCTACCCTGGTATCTGACTGCGTGAGTCGTGCGATAAGAGCCGAATACTGGATAAACCAGGACAAGGAAGCAAGGCTCAGATTTCAGGACAAAGAAGATGAAAAAGCCGTGGTAAAGCGACGCAGCCCCGCCAAAACTTTGAAACGCCCCGAAAGGACAAGTCAGTACCCTCAGAAGAGGAATAATAGAGGAAATGAGGGTAATAATACTGACTACCCGGCATGCGCCAAGTGTGGAAGAAAACACCCGGGAATCTGTAGAATGGGGTCGAATGCCTGCTACCTGTGTGGCAAGGAGGGGCATTACGCCAAGAACTGCCATCTGAATAATCAAGGCCAGAATCCTCCGTACCCGAGCCGGAACACCAACAGCCAGTTGCATGCTGTCCAAACTAGGCTTGAAGGACCCTCAATCACCCAAGGCAGATTAGAGGCTCCTGAACCTCAAGCCAGGATATATGCTTACACAGAGGTGATGCTGAAGCTGGGACTTCACATGTGGTGACAGGTCAGATTCTATCGCCACTTATGATGCTATCGTCTTGTTTGATTCTGGAGTACTCATCATTTGTATCCTGGAGTTGCCAGAAGTTAGAGAGGTGTGTGTAGATCAGTTCCCTTGGTCCGAAATTGTTCTTCAATAACGAAATGCAGTGATAGTCAGTTGCGTAATCCACGGATCGCAAGGACATGTGTAGGCTGGATTTTAGGAAATACACGATACTGCGAAAGCGTGAATTCGTACGATGGGAGTCAGGGAACCGAATAGCATAAACCTGGCAAGGAAGCAATGGCTAATTGCAAGGAATTAGAAAAGGTGGTAAACGATTTGAAGCGCCGAAAGGACAATAGTCTGCCCAAGTTCATTGGAGAAACAAGAAAGGGAAATTTTTCAGGAAGACAAGAATTCCCCAGAAGAGGATATAGAAAATGAATTACTGAATAAGCTGCGCCAGAATCCCGCTTATCGAATGGACCTGCGAGCTTAGAAAACTGCCATCTGTTGCCCTATGATAGAATCACTGTGGCCGATCCGAATAGAATGTGTATTTGATAGTTATCTTTGGTGGAGAATTTTGTCCAGTTTTGGATACGAAATACTTCCATGATGATCTGTGGCAGAGAATTGTTTGTAGATCTCATCGCAATCAAGCTTCAAAATTTCGATGTGATCTTAGGAATGGACTTCTTGGGTAAATACAACGCAAGGATTGACTGCCGAAAGCGCTGTGTAACGTTCAACCCGTACGGAGAGGAGGAGTTCAATTTCTTCGGGCAATCTCGGAACTCAGCAACAAAACTGGTTTCAGCAATGAAGGCTTGGAAAATGTTAGCTAACGGCTGCCAAGGATATTTAGCTAACATGGTGGATAAAGATTGTGAAGTGGAATTGGCACCGGAAGATGTTCCCATTATAAAGGAATATGTGGATATCTTTCCGAAAGACTTACCAGGACTTCCGCCGGAACGCGAGATTTCGTTCGAAATCGAATTGCTGCCTGGAGCTGCACCGATATCGAAAGCGCCTTATCGTATGGTACCTGCCGAGCTTAGGGAACTGCAAGTGCAGTTACAAGAATTGCTGGATAAGGGATTCATCCGACAAAGTTACTCTCCATGGGGAGCACCAGTGTTATTTGTGAAGAACAAGGATGGATCACTACGAATGTGTATAGACTACCGTGAGCTTAACAAGATTATGATCAAGAACAAGTATCCCCTTCCGAGGATTGACGATCTTTTCGATCAACTTAGGGGAGCGGTAGTATTCTCGAAAGTCGATCTACGATCAGGCTACCATCAGCTCAGGATCAAGGAGTCAGATATCTCCAAGTTTCGAACAAGATACGGGCACTATGAGTTTTTGGTTATGCCATTTGGGCTAACCAATGCCCCAGCCGTATTCATGGACCTGATGAATCGAGTATTCAAGGAGTATTTGGATAAGTTCGTCATTGTTTTTATTGACGACATTTTGATTTACTCAAGGTCCAAGGAGGAACATGAGCATCACCTTAGATTGGTGATGGAGACGCTTAGACGAAACCAACTGTATGCCAAATTTACAAAGTGTGAATTTTGGCTGGAAAAAGTCCACTTTTTGGGTCATGTGGTGTCAAAGGAAGGAATTTCAGTGGACCCTGCTAAGGTCGAGGCGGTTAGTGCGTGGCCAGCACCCAAAAATGTTACGGAAATAAGGAGTTTCCTTGGATTAGCTGGCTACTACCGACGGTTCGTCGAGGGATTTTCCAAGATCGCTACACCTCTCACCGCTCTTACCCGTAAAGAAAAGAAATTTGAATGGACTCAGAAAAGTGAGGAGAATTTTCAAGAGCTCAAGAGGAGATTGACAAGTGCACCAGTGTTGATAATTCCTGATGTAGATGCAGGAAATTTCGTGATCTATAGTGACGCTTCTAAAAATGGTTTAGGAGCCGTCTTAATGCAGAATGGGAAGGTAGTTGCCTATGCATCCCGACAGCTGAAGATTCACGAAAGGAATTATCCCACGCATGACTTGGAGCTCGCGGCAGTAGTTTTTGCACTTAAGATCTGGAGACACTACTTGTACGGGAACAAGTGTGAAATCTACACCGATCACCAGAGCCTCAAGTATATTTTTACTCAGAAAGAGCTCAACATGAGATAACGTAGATGGCTGGAACTTGTAAAGGATTATGATTGTGAGATCCTTTACCATCCTGGAAAGGCGAACAAGGTAGCAGATGCCTTAAGCAGGAAATCCGTAGACATGCTGATGTCTATTGGAATGTTTCCTAGACCACTACAAAAGGAGATTTCAGAGTTCAACTTGGAATTGATAACGGGGAAATTATCTGTTCTGTCCCTCCAGTCCAATCTTCTAGAAACCATCAAGTCACATCAAAGGAAAGATTCTTCTTTGCTGAAAGCACAACTCTTTGACGAGAAGAACAAGGAGTTTAGAGTCTCCGAAGATGGTACTATTTACTTCAAAGGAAGGATTTGTGTTCCTGACTTTGAATTCCTTAAAGACCAGATCTTGTCTGAGGCATATAAGACGCCGTATTCAGTACATCCAGGAGCTTCCAAGATGTACAAAGACCTCCGAGAGAATTATTGGTGGCCCAATATGAAGAATGAGGTAGCAGAATATGTATCGAAATGCCTAACTTGTCAGAAAGTTAAGGCTGAACATCGACATCCAGTTGGGGAACTACAGAAGATAGAATTTCCTGAATGGAAATGGGAGCAAATTACTATGGATTTTGTAGTAGGGCTACCCAGAACCTCAAGTGGGAATGACTCGATTTGGGTTATTGTGGATAGATTAACCAAATCAGCCCACTTTATTGCGATTAAGGTCACCTTCTCAGTGGAGAAATTGGCTGAAATCTACGTGTCCCAGATCGTCAGATTTCATGGAGTACCAAAATCGATCATTTCGGACCGTGATGGACGCTTCACTTCTCGATTTTGGACTAGTGTTCACAATGCTATGGGGTCGAAATTGAAGTTCAGTACGGCATTTCACCCCCAAACTGACGGTCAATCAGAACGAACTATCCAGACACTGGAGGATATGCTAAGGTCATGTGTGCTGGATTTCAAAGGAAACTGGGATCAGAAGCTGCCATTGATTGAATTCTCCTACAACAACAATTATCATGCTTCGATTGGTATGGCTCCATTTGAAGCATTGTATGGAAGAAAATGTCGATCGCCTATCCACTGGCAGGATGTAATACCTAGTTATTCAATGATTACGATTCTTAGTACAGAAATTCAATTGTACTTTAAGAATATATATGAAAATGCCCGGTTAAGGGTTTTTATGACATTTTATGAGTTTTTATGACTTTAAAAGACTAAAAAATGATTGCTTAGTCAAGAAAATGCCCTTTAGGGTAAAAAAGAATGAAAATGGTCAAAATTGTATGTTGGTCAAAGTTTGACCCAAAAACGTCGACGGTTGACCAAAAAGTCAAGTGTTGACCACGGGAGTCAAATCTCGGCAAGGAAGTCAACTAACGACAAGAAAGTCAATGGTGGACGAGAAAGCCAAAGATTGACCCCAAAAAGTTAAAGAAAAGTCTGTACGAGTAAAATAGCCGCAGTATAGAATTATACTGTATAGGCCGTTTTTACTGATAAAATGATATGTTTAGAACTTAAAACCACCATAGAAAGACAAGCACATTAAGTAGAATAAAAGGGCAAAAAGGGTTTTAAGAAATAAGGAAATTTTTATACAGTCCGTTTTTACACAGATAAATTTTAGACTACCGTTCGGTAAATTAATACTGTGCATAAGTGAATCCAGTATTAGAAATACCTGTGTTAAAACAATAATGGACTGCATAACAAGGTAAAGAGCCAAACAAACCTTAGAATGGCTTACCTCATTCACCTTTTGGATTATGACATCATTATGTCATTTAAAAAAAATTGGAAAGTATTTGGTTGGCATTAGCCATGCAATGGCCGGCCACATGCCCCCCCCCTAAGTCCAATTTCTGATTTTTTTGAGGACTAAAGTGTGCAATTTCAAGAAGTTTCAACCTCTACAAATAGGGGTGCCATAATTCAAAGAAAAATTAGAGAAAAGCAACCAAACTTTGGCCAAATTTTCCTCCACCAAATCCGAACTTCAACAAGAGTGAAAGGAAGGAAATTTTGCAAAAACCAAGTGTGTTTTAAGCCTAGGGATAGTCGGTTTTACCTTAGAGAGCAAGCAAGGAAGTTTGAAAAAAAATTGGAACCCAATTCTAGGCCAAGGGCCGGTTGTGTGGGGCAAGAGGAAAGCAAGAGAGAAAAGTTGAATCCAAAGGGGGATTTAGGGTTTTAAGTGTTGGTTTCCACTTAGAACATCATTTAAGAGCACTAGAGCATTTGGTGCACAAGTTGGCCAAAGGACCGGCTGTTGGAGAAGGAAAAAGGGGAGCCAAGAGCCAATCCAAAAATTCGGATCCAAGGTGAGGTAAAATTCCTAATTACCTAAGCTTTCATTTGAATTTCATTTGGAGAAATTTAAATGTATTTAAGCATGGGTTTGTAATGAGCATAAGCTCACTTTTATTTGCTGCCCTAATAGAAAGTTAGAGTATGTGCTTGATCTAATAGGGTTTATGGTTTGGTGGTTATGATTTTTGCATGCTAGATGTTTGTGAAATGGTTAGGGTTTATGTGCATTATGTTTGATGCTAAATTTGATTTGCATGTTGAAAGTTGGACGTTAGAAATGCGTTGCATGATTGTCCTAAGCTCCCGATACGGTCGGTTGAGGTAGGGTGTACGTAATAGGACGTAAAACGAATTCGAAACCGAAAACTGCCATCTCGGGTAGAAACTGGCCAGTTTCGGGAAAATCAAATTATGAGGCCTTTAAAGGCCGAGTTTGGAAAAACTCAAAACATGAAAGTTGTAGAACAGGGTTTTTCCTAGTGAGCATCATGAACAGTTTTTCAAAATGAGGCTCCAATGGCCTCGGTTTTCACTGAAACCCGAGCCTGACCGTGCCCAGGACTATGCACGGCCAGGATTAGTTCATCAGGGAATAGGACTAGGTAAACGTCCGAACTGGGTTTTACTCAAAACACGGAAGTTGTAGGGTTTCGTGATAGCTAAAACTTTCGTGAAGAAAACATTTTCAAATTCGGTCTGAATTTTTAAATGGAATTGGATTTCGAAAACTGTACAGGAAATAGAGAATTCCTGTACAGGATTTCTAGAAAACAAATGCAGAAAAAGAATAATTTTGCTTTTGCACTGATAATCGACATTGTGAAGCTATTCCAAAGACAGTTTCCAATAGTCAATAATTTTATGGACACTGTTTTATGATTTCAAATATTTAAAGTAAACAAAAAGGGTTTTTATATACAAAATGTAAGTTTTTTTTCTAAAAGAAAGCAAAAATGGATTTTTAAAACAAAGCTAAGTTTTAATCCGATTAGGGTAAGTTTAAACCCTAGGGTTACTTAATGTAACCAAGTAGGATAACATGAGATTAAGTAAGGGACATATAACTAAAGTTATATATATGTTGGTTATATCACCAACATTTCTAACCCTTACTTTTATGATACGACAGAAGGTAGAGTGCTATAAGTGTCCTGACGGGATCAAGCTCGGTATCAGAGACAGCAAATAAGGTAAGTACAACTCCGCCTACAGCATAGGCTTTGTTGTGAATACTTACCCAAGTATGTTTAATGTTATGAAGTATGTTATATGTTTAGTAAATATTAATTGCTAGGATGTATGCTATAGGTTTAATGCTATGTGTGTAATGAATGCTACATGCTATATGATATGCTATGAAATATGCCATGCTATGTGCTTTGATATGCTATGAAATATGCCATGCTATGTGCTTTGATATGCTATGAGATATGCCATGCTATGTGCTATGATATGCTATGAAGTATGAGCTATGATATATGCTATGAAATATGTTATGATAAGATACAAGTTATGATATGATTAAGAAGTGATTATATTTAATTGTGTGAAACATCACGAAGCATGTTCACCAATTAAAAAGAATAAGAACAAGGTATGAGACTATGAAAGTATGATGGCAAGCGAGCTTGCCTGTGTCGTACCGACCCGTCCAAGGTCGGGTTGAACTATGGTTTGAGTTGGATTGGGCTGGCCGCCCCAACCACTCCATAGTTGCGCGCCCGGTACAGACACTTATGATATGGGGCCCATAGGTAAGATAAGCAAGATAAGTTATGAAAGCATAAGAAAACATAATGAAGCATAAACGGTTCATGCATATGTATGTTATGTTATGCTAAGACATATGTATGTTATGTTATGCTAAGAGATAAGTATGTTATGCTATGCTAAGAGAAGTATGTTATGTTATGTTGTGTCGCGGTAGATAGCAGTTGTACTTGCTGAGCGAAAGCTCATTGTCTTACGTTTATGCTGTAGGTAAGCAACCTACGGGAAGTATCTGATACAAGATGGAGGAGCATGGCGGGGCGAACTGTGAAATGTGGGAAATTATACCGCTACGCGTTTTGATATTTTATGTAATCATTTTATAAGTTTCATTTTCACCCAAACGACTTTATTAAGTATTTGTTATACTTACGTATATATATATGTGCATGAATGGGTACGCCATATAAAAAAAAAAAAAAAATTTCCGCTGTTTTCACTAAGTAAGAATTATGAGGAAAGTTAAAGTATGTATGTATGGTAACGGCCTGTGCAAGGCGGGTCGTTACAGAGTTGGTATCAGAGCGGTTTCCTGCAATCCAATTTCACAGTCAGCCTGCCATCGCCACCATCATTGTAAGTTAAATTTTTTTTTATGCATAAATATTTACTATGCGATTATGATATGGTAGATACAGCATTATGGATACGAGACAAGTAGAGGAGGATCGCTACGCAGCTTATGCATTCAACGGAATGCAACCCCTCTTGTTTGATTGCATTCATAGGACCGCGTCATTATCGGTTTGGTTATACGATATGGAGACGATCTTCCACATCTGCCATATAGAGGCTCACCTTCAGGTCTCGTTAGCCTGTATATGCCTAGTAGCAGATGCCAGATTGTGGTGGATGACACTCGGGGAGCGAGAGATGCCAGATCGCACCTAGGGGCACTTTCGCACATTGGTGATTGCACGTTTTGGACCATACCTGATGAGAGGGCCGATGGGCAGTATCGAGATTCCGAGATTTATCGCGCTATGCACCTAGAGCGATATTTTAGTTTCGCGGCAGATTGGCATGCTTATCCTTAGGAGTCTATGGGATATTATTGTCGACGCTTCCAGGAGGCGATGTTACCACACATTCCTCAGGATATAATTAGTCCAGGGATGCAGGCATTAGTGATTCTTAGGAACGGACTTCCACCTCAGATCCGACAGTATGTCGCAGAATCGATGCTTGCTATGACGGTCGGAGACATGATTGCTGACATTATAGAGGCTGAGATGGTTGGACACGCCATGCAGGCCGAGGCATATGTGGCTGATCACCCAGTACCCGTTGACGATGCCGGGATAGCAGAGCAGATGTTTGAGGTAGGCCCGATATTTCTGGAGGTCCCAATTCCAGCAGTTCTAGTACAAGAGGTACCAGCCCATGAGGCTGAGGATCAGATAGACACAGAAGACGCTACTGACGACATAGTTGCTCCAGAAAATCCACCGGTAAATTCCCCGATTGTTGACATCTCCAGTGACGATGAAGATAAAGACATGGATCAGAAACCCGAGCTCGAGCCAGGAGACTGGGTTGAGGAGGTGAACGATCTCGACGACGATCCCGAGGAGATATTGTTTGACGATGACGATTGGGATGTGGATTCCGATGCTTCGTCAGTAATTACGATCGAGATCATAATTTAGACTTAAATTGTCCGTATATATATCTTTTGACTATGGGATTGATATGTACTAGCTCATTTCTTTTGAGGATAGGCTTGTACTTATGTATGATGGTAAAGTGGTAGACACTTCCATCACGGTTTTGATTATGTATGTATAATACGATGTACTTTTGTTAAGTATACAAAAAGACAGTTTAAGTATATGAAATATGATGTTATGATTATGAGTGCTATGAAAAGCACATAATAACGTTACGTTATGATTATGAATGGTATGATAAGTATACGATGATAATGTTATGTTATGATACGATGATTGATGTATGAAAGAAAAGATATTAATAGTATGATAATATCTTTTCTGATGGTTTAATAGGATTCTCGAAGATGGTACGTCCGCGTAGAACGGTACCTGTTAATCTACCCGAGCCGGATTTTGCGACTATTGTAGCAAATTTACAGCGACAGTTGCTTGAACAACAACAAGAAACTGATAGATTACGAGAGCAGATAGCTCAAATGAATCAACAACCCCAAGTTAATGAGATTCCTGGAGTACCCCCAGTAGTACCTCCAGTGCCAGAGGTTCAACCAGAGGTTCCGAGAGCACCTGCGGGAGTACAAATCAACCCACCGTTAGTTCGGGAGGATCTTTTATACGAGCAATTTAGGCGTATGAAGGCGCCTGAATTTGAAGGACCCACAGACCCGATTGCCGCCGATAACTGGCTAATCGACATCCAGGTTATTCTGGATTTTATGCGGCTTACAGAACAAGAAAAGGTTCTTTGTGCCTCCTTCGCTCTCAAGAAGGACGCAAGGCACTGGTGGATGACAGTACAGATGCGTCGAGACGTTACGACCATGAATTGGCAGGATTTCGTGACTGAATTTCGCACCATGTATTACAACCGAGAAGTACTTGCCGCTCAACAAGACGAGTTCACGAATCTGAAACAGGGGTCGATGACAGTAATGGAGGCTGTCAAGAAGTTTGAGCAATTAGCTCGCCTATGTCCGGAGCTTATTCCGAACGAAACTGAAAAGGTTAGAAGAATGATGAAGATGTTCCAGACAGACATCTCCAAGCAAGTGAGTGCTGGCAGTAGCCCGCCTACCCTGGTATCCGATTGTGTGAGTCGGGCGATAAGAGCCGAGTATTGGATTAACCAGGACAAGGAAGCAAGGGCTAAGTTTTTCAAAGCCAAAAAAGACGAAAAGGCGGGGAGTAAACAGGTACAGCCCCGACAAGGCACAGAAGACACCTCGAAAGGCCAGATCAGCAACCCTGCCCAAGGTTCCATTCAGTCCGGGAGGAACAAAAGAAAAGGAAATTTTACTGGCCAGGGACAACAAAGAAACTATCCTCAGAAGGGGAATAATCAAGGAAAGGAGGTTAACAGCGTTGACCACCCGGTATGTACCAAATGCGGGAGGAAACACCCAGGAGTGTGCAGAATGGGGACGAATGCTTGCTACCTATGTGGTAAGGAGGGGCATTACGCAAAGAACTGCACCCAGAACCCCCAGAACCAGAACCCTCAGTATCCAAACAGGAATGCAAGTAGCCAGTTGCATGCAGTCCAAGCTAGGCTCGAAGGACCTTCATTTACGCAAGGAAGACTAGAGGTTCCTGAACCCCAAGTTAGGATTGACGCCTACACCAATGGAGATGCCGAAGCTGGAACTTCACATGTGGTGACAAGATAGATTTCTATCACCACATATGATGTTATTGCATTGTTTAATTCTGGTGCTACTTACTTGTTTGTATTTATAAAGTTTGCCCAGAAATTAGGAAGTAGTATATATAGTTTAAAACAGTCTTTTAAAATTTCTTTACCTTTTGAAGAGATTTTGTAATCCGATATTTTTAATGCAAAATACTTCCGTAATACTATGGCAAAGAATTGCTTGTAGATCTCATCGCAATCAAGCTTTAGGATTTCGATGTGATCTTAGGAATGGATTTCTTGAGTTATTACAACGCTAAGTTTGACTGCCAAGAGCGTTGTGAGACGTTTAGCTTTTACAACAAGGAAAAGTTTAACTTTTACGGACAATTGCGGAGCTTAACAACCGGATGAATTTCGTCAATGAAGGACTTCTACCAGAACGGGAAGTTTCGAGATCGAGTTGCTGCCTATAGCCGCACTAATATCGAAAGTGTCTTACTGTATGACAACCGCCAAGCTAGGAAGTTCCAAGTGAAGTTACAAGATTATGATCAGGAACGAAGATTCCCTTCCAAAGATCAACGATCTTTTCGATTAACTTAGGAGAGCAATAGTATTTTCGAAAGTCGATTCACGATCAGACTATTATCAGCTCAGGATCAAGGAGTCAGATGTCTCCAAAATGGTTGTTTGAACGAGTTACGGGCATTATAAGTTTTTGGTTATGCTGTCTGAATTAATTAATGCCCCAGTTGTTTTTATGGACATTATGAACAGAAGTGTTCAAAGAATACTTAGACAATTCGATATCGTCTTTATTGATGATATTTTATTCAAGGTCCCAAGAGGAACATGAGCATTACCTTAGGTTAGTGATGGAAACATTAAGACAGAATAAGTTGTATGTCAAATCGACAAATAAGAGTTTTGGTTGAAGAAAAAGTTCGTTTCTAGGGTCAGGTGGTGCTAAAGGAAGGAATTTCCGTAGACCCTGTGAAGATGGAAGCGGTAGTTTTCGCACTTAAGATTTGGAGACACTATTTGTATGGAAACAAATGCGAAATCTACACCGATCATCAGAGCCTTAAGTATATTTTTACTCAGAAGGAGCTCAACTGGAGACAACGAAGATAGTTAGAACTTGTAAAAGACTACGAGTGTGAGATCCTTTACCACCTCAGAAAGGCAAACAGGGCAGCAGATGCCTTAAGTCGGAAATCTATAGGCATACTGATGGTTATCAAGAGTTTCCTAAGCCACTACAAAGAGAGATTTCTGAGTTTAACTTGGAAATGATAACAGGAAGATTGTCTTCGCTGATCCTTCATTCCGATTTGCTAGATTCCATCAAGTCGCAACAGAGAAAAGATGCATTTTTGATGAAAACGCAACTTTTTGGCGACAATAGCAAGGAATCCAAGATCTCTGCTAATGGTGTCAATTGCTTCAAGGAAAGGATCTGTGTTCCCGACTTTGAATTTTTAAAGAATCAGTTACTGTCAGAGACACACAAGACGTCATATTCAGTACATCTAGTAGCTCCCAAGATGTACAAGAACCTCTGAGGAAATTTTTTTGATGACCAAATATGAATAATGAAGTAGCAGAGTAGGTGTCAAAATGCCTAACTTGTCAGAAAGTTAAGGCTGAACACCGACATCCTGGAGGAGTAATGAGATTTGGCAAGAAAAGGAAGCTTAATCCGAGATATACGGGACCATTTGAAGTCCTTGAAAGGATGGGAAAGGTAACTTATAAGCTTGCATTACGATCAGAATTAGCATCAATACATAACGTTTTTTTTCACATTTCGATGCTAAAGAAATATGTACCAGATTCTTCCCATGTGCTTAGTCAAGAACCAGTGAAGGTTCAAAGGGATTTGACTTATAAAGAGAAACCAGTTCGAATTCTGGATCGGGAAGCAAAGGTCTTAAGAAATAGAACCATTCCCATGGTTAAAGTAGTATGGTGAAACCACAAGGTTAAAGAAGTAACCTGGGAATCAGAAGATTATGTGAAAAAGAATTACCCCGGTTTGTTCTAATTTTCGAGGACGAAAATTTTTAAGAAGGGTAGATTGTAATACCTAGTTATTCAATGATTACGATTCTTAGTACAGAAATTCAATTGTACTTTAAGAATATATATGAAAATGCCCGGTTAAGGGTTTTTATGACATTTTATGAGTTTTTATGACTTTAAAAGACTAAAAAATGATTGCTTAGTCAAGAAAATGCCCTTTAGGGTAAAAAAGAATGAAAATGGTCAAAATTGTATGTTGGTCAAAGTTTGACCCAAAAACGTCGACGGTTGACCAAAAAGTCAACTGTTGACCACGGGAGTCAAATCTCGGCAAGGAAGTCAACTAACGACAAGAAAGTCAATGGTGGACGAGAAAGCCAAAGATTGACCCCAAAAAGTTAAAGAAAAGTCTGTACGAGTAAAATAGCCGCAGTATAGAATTATACTGTATAGGCCGTTTTTACTGATAAAATGATATGTTTAGAACTTAAAACCACCATAGAAAGACAAGCACATTAAGTAGAATAAAAGGGCAAAAAGGGTTTTAAGAAATAAGGAAATTTTTATACAGTCCGTTTTTACACAGATAAATTTTAGACTACCGTTCGGTAAATTAATACTGTGCATAAGTGAATCCAGTATTAGAAATACCTGTGTTAAAACAATAATGGACTGCATAACAAGGTAAAGAGCCAAACAAACCTTAGAATGGCTTACCTCATTCACCTTTTGGATTATGACATCATTATGTCATTTAAAAAAAAATTGGAAAGTATTTGGTTGGCATTAGCCATGCAATGGCCGGCCACATGCCCCCCCCCCTAAGTCCAATTTCTGATTTTTTTGAGGACTAAAGTGTGCAATTTCAAGAAGTTTCAACCTCTATAAATAGGGGTGCCATAATTCAAAGAAAAATTAGAGAAAAGCAACCAAACTTTGGCCAAATTTTCCTCCACCAAATCCGAACTTCAACAAGAGTGAAAGGAAGGAAATTTTGCAAAAACCAAGTGTGTTTTAAGCCTAGGGATAGTCGGTTTTACCTTAGAGAGCAAGCAAGGAAGTTTGAAAAAAAATTGGAACCCAATTCTAGGCCAAGGGCCGGTTGTGTGGGGCAAGAGGAAAGCAAGAGAGAAAAGTTGAATCCAAAGGGGGATTTAGGGTTTTAAGTGTTGGTTTCCACTTAGAACATCATTTAAGAGCACTAGAGCATTTGGTGCACAAGTTGGCCAAAGGACCGGCTGTTGGAGAAGGAAAAAGGGGAGCCAAGAGCCAATCCAAAAATTCGGATCCAAGGTGAGGTAAAATTCCTAATTACCTAAGCTTTCATTTGAATTTCATTTGGAGAAATTTAAATGTATTTAAGCATGGGTTTGTAATGAGCATAAGCTCACTTTTATTTGCTGCCCTAATTAGAAAGTTAGAGTACGTGCTTGATCTAATAGGGTTTATGGTTTGGTGGTTATGATTTTTGCATGCTAGATGTTTGTGAAATGGTTAGGGTTTATGTGCATTATGTTTGATGCTAAATTTGATTTGCATGTTGAAAGTTGGACGTTAGAAATGCGTTGCATGATTGTCCTAAGCTCCCGATACGGTCGGTTGAGGTAGGGTGTACGTAATAGGACGTAAAACGAATTCGAAACCGAAAACTGCCATCTCGGGTAGAAACTGGCCAGTTTCGGGAAAATCAAATTATGAGGCCTTTAAAGGCCGAGTTTGGAAAAACTCAAAACATGAAAGTTGTAGAACAGGGTTTTTCCTAGTGAGCATCATGAACAGTTTTTCAAAATGAGGCTCCAATGGCCTCGGTTTTCACTAAAACCCGAGCCTGACCGTGCCCAGGACTATGCACGGCCAGGATTAGTTCATCAGGGAATAGGACTAGGTAAACGTCCGAACTGGGTTTTACTCAAAACACGGAAGTTGTAGGGTTTCGTGATAGCTAAAACTTTCGTGAAGAAAACATTTTCAAATTCGGTCTGAATTTTTAAATGGAATTGGATTTCGAAAACTGTACAGGAAATAGAGAATTCCTGTACAGGATTTCTAGAAAACAAATGCAGAAAAAGAATAATTTTGCTTTTGCACTGATAATCGACATTGTGAAGCTATTCCAAAGACAGTTTCCAATAGTCAATAATTTTATGGACACTGTTTTATGATTTCAAATATTTAAAGTAAACAAAAAGGGTTTTTATATACAAAATGTAAGTTTTTTTTCTAAAAGAAAGCAAAAATGGATTTTTAAAACAAAGCTAAGTTTTAATCCGATTAGGGTAAGTTTAAACCCTAGGGTTACTTAATGTAACCAAGTAGGATAACATGAGATTAAGTAAGGGACATATAACTAAAGTTATATATATGTTGGTTATATCACCAACATTTCTAACCCTTACTTTTATGATACGACAGAAGGTAGAGTGCTATAAGTGTCCTGACGGGATCAAGCTCGGTATCAGAGACAGCAAATAAGGTAAGTACAACTCCGCCTACAGCATAGGCTTTGTTGTGAATACTTACCCAAGTATGTTTAATGTTATGAAGTATGTTATATGTTTAGTAAATATTAATTGCTAGGATGTATGCTATAGGTTTAATGCTATGTGTGTAATGAATGCTACATGCTATATGATATGCTATGAAATATGCCATGCTATGTGCTTTGATATGCTATGAAATATGCCATGCTATGTGCTTTGATATGCTATGAGATATGCCATGCTATGTGCTATGATATGCTATGAAGTATGAGCTATGATATATGCTATGAAATATGTTATGATAAGATACAAGTTATGATATGATTAAGAAGTGATTATATTTAATTGTGTGAAACATCACGAAGCATGTTCACCAATTAAAAAGAATAAGAACAAGGTATGAGACTATGAAAGTATGATGGCAAGCGAGCTTGCCTGTGTCGTACCGACCCGTCCAAGGTCGGGTTGAACTATGGTTTGAGTTGGATTGGGCTGGCCGCCCCAACCACTCCATAGTTGCGCGCCCGGTACAGACACTTATGATATGGGGCCCATAGGTAAGATAAGCAAGATAAGTTATGAAAGCATAAGAAAACATAATGAAGCATAAACGGTTCATGCATATGTATGTTATGTTATGCTAAGACATATGTATGTTATGTTATGCTAAGAGATAAGTATGTTATGCTATGCTAAGAGAAGTATGTTATGTTATGTTGTGTCGCGGTAGATAGCAGTTGTACTTGCTGAGCGAAAGCTCATTGTCTTACGTTTATGCTGTAGGTAAGCAACCTACGGGAAGTATCTGATACAAGATGGAGGAGCATGGCGGGGCGAACTGTGAAATGTGGGAAATTATACCGCTACGCGTTTTGATATTTTATGTAATCATTTTATAAGTTTCATTTTCACCCAAACGACTTTATTAAGTATTTGTTATACTTACGTATATATATATGTGCATGAATGGGTACGCCATATAAAAAAAAAAAAAAAAAAAAATTTCCGCTGTTTTCACTAAGTAAGAATTATGAGGAAAGTTAAAGTATGTATGTATGGTAACGGCCTGTGCAAGGCGGGTCGTTACACAGGAAGTGGGACAGAAGCAGATGCAAACTACAGATTTTATCAAGAAGACCTCTGAAGATATTCAGATGATCAAGCAGAGGCTCGACATAGCTTTTAGCAGACAGAAAAGTTATGCCGATAAACGTAGGAGGCCCTTGGAATTCCAAGTGGGAGATGCGGTGTTCATCAAGATTACTCCTATGAAAGGAGTGATGCGATTTGGTAAAAAGGGAAAGCTTAGTCCGAGGTATACTGGACCATTTGAGATTCTTGAACGAGTTGGAAAAGTTGCCTATAAGCTTGCCCTACCGCCTGAGTTAGCTTCGATGCATTATGTTTTCCATATGTCGATGTTAAAGAAGTATGTGCCAGACCCTTCCCATGTACTTAGTCAGGAACCAATGGAGGTTCATACGGACTTAACCTACGAAGAAAAGCCAGTTCGAATTCTGGATCGGGAAGAGAAAGTCTTGAGGAATAAAACCATTCCCATGGTTAAAGTATTGTGGAGGAACCACATGGTCGAAGAAGCAACCTGGGAGTTGGAAGATGAGATGAGAAAAACTACCCTGATTTGTTTTAATTTTCGAGGACGAAAATTTTTAAGGGGGGTAGATTGTAATAACTAGAATTTTTCTATGTTACAATTTCTTGTATAGAAATTTGAATTGTACCGTGAAGGTAGTTATGCAAAAGCCCGGTTTAGGGTTTTTATTCAGAATTGTGAGTTCTTATGCTTTTATAAGACTCAAAAATGATTGCTTAGTTGAGCATACGACCTTTTGAGGAAAAAGGTATAAAAACGCTATGATTTTTACGAAAGTCAAAATTTGACCAGAAAGTCAAAGTTTGACCAGAAACCGTCAAGTTGACCAAGAGAGTCCATGTTGATAGGATAGGCAACATTGACCCACGAAAGTCAAAGATTGGCTAGAAAGATCAATTCTTTGACGATATCGAAAAATGGTGAGCAGTGTAGGAAGTATACTGCGGAAAACCAAATTTTTCAGATAAAATGGTTTAAGTTAGATTCAAGACCACCATAGAAAAATCAAGCACACTAAGTAGGAGATTAAAGGCTAAAAGGCTCGAAACGAAAAGAGAATTTTTCGTATAGTCCATTATTAGACAGATAAATTTTGGACTGCATTTTAATAATCGGTACTGTGAATCAAAGACCACAGTATCAACTATATCTGTTTAGTATTGAGAGATACTGTCTAATCAAAAATTAGGCCAAATAAGGCCTTAATGGTGATGTCACATTACTTTTGATTTATGACATCATTTTAAGGCTTTAATGAAAAATTGGAAAGTAATTTGGTTGGTTCTAGAACAACCATGGCCGGCCACCTCACCCCCCTAATGTGCAATTTGGTGAACTTTGAGGGACTATTTTGCAATTTTGGAAAGTTCAAAAATGCCTATAAATAGGAGTGCTTCCTATTCACAAAAATTAGAAAATCTAGCCAAACTTTGGTCAATTTTCTGCCCAAAAAAATCCGAACCTTAGGGAGCTGCTAAAGAGAAAGAAAAAGCTTAGAAAATCAAGGAATTGGTCTTAGGAGTGTTAGGCATTCACTAGGAAGCAAGCCAAGAAGTTGGAGAAAATTTGGAGACCATTTGGCCATTGCTGGCCGGTTCTGTGGCAGCAGCAAGGGGGAAGAAAAATTGAAGGGGAAATCAAGTGGGGAGGTGGCTGATTCTTGTGGGAAGTGGCCGGAGTCTTGGGAGGAGCTGTCCCTAGGTGGCTGGAAAATTTTAGGCTCATTGGGAGGAGCTAAGGCCGGCTGCACCAAGGAGAAAGGAAGAGAGAAATTTGAGCCAAGCAAACCCACATTTGGGCTAAGTAAGGTAAAATTTCTCTTGGCCCTTAAATCTCTTAATTCAAGTTCTAAATTAGAGATTTAAGTGTATTACAAGCAGTTTTGTAATGAGCATAAGCTCAATTTAAATTTCTGCCTTAGGTCAGATTTTAGTGTGTGCTTGATTAGTTAGTTAAGGGTGGTTGATTTAGTGATTTGATTGATGTTTAATTGTGCATTTGTATGTGCTTATGAGTATGATTGTATGTTAGATTAATTAGGGGTTGTATGTTTCCCCAAATCTGCCCAACAGAATAGTAATGGCATATTAGGGTGTTAGATTGAAATGTGTATGCTAAGTTGGTAAAAATCAAGAAACAAGCAAAACCCTAACCTTGATTAATGCAATTTGGTTGTTTGATATACATGATCATGTGGGGGCTCATGTAAGTCAATTTGGGACGATAGAAAAACGTTGCATGGTGATTGTAGGCTCCCGCTGAGTTCGGGTTGAGTTAGTGTGCTCGTTTTAGGACCGAAAACGATTAAGAAACCGAAAACTGCCAATTCGGGTTCAAACTGACCAGTTCTCTGGAAAGTCAGTTTTGAGGCCCTTAGAGGCTGATTTTGGAAAAACGGAAAACACAAAAAGTTGTAGATAAGGGTTTTTCATATGGGGCAGCTTGGACACTTTTCAAAAATAAGGCTCCAATGGCCTTCGTTTTGTAAAAACCCGAGCCTGACCGTGCCCAGACCCTATACACGGCCAGGTGAGTTTAACAGGTTAAAGGAGTGCGTTAGAGACCGATTTGGGTCTCGAGTTCAAAACGAAAGTTTTAGGATTTTCAATGCTTTAAAACTTTCATGAAGAAAAATTTTTCAAATTCGACTTGGATTTTTAAATAGAAAATTGGATTTCAAAACTGTGCAGTGAACAAGAAATTCCTGCACAGAGTGTTCTAAAACAGTGCAGGAAAAAGCCATTTCTGCACATCCACTGACTAATTCTCAGTGAGAAACTGTTCCAAAGGCAGTTTCTATTTTTAATGGTTTTTACAAAGACCCGCTCATCAGATTCTAAGTTTTTGATAAAATAATCTTAAAACCCTAAGTTTTTCCGAAGTAAAGAAAGAGTTTTAATCGAGTTAAGTGAACCATAACCGGGAAAGATTCCGAGTTATTGGTTTGGGCCCTAAGCCCAAGGGTTATCCAACGTAACCCAATATAATAGTGAAAATGACTAGTTGGGCCTAAAAACTCGGGTTATCTGAAATAACCAATTGAGTTGTATTTTAAAAAGCATAGGCCCAAGATTTAAGAATAGTAGTCCAACGCTACTAAGGAAGGCTGTTTAGCCAAGGTTACTTTGTGTGACCAATCAAAGTACACTTTAAGTGTAGTAAACCCTAATCCCTAGGGCTATCCGTGATACTGAGAAAGTATCCGGCTTTGTTTAAGAAGGGGGGACATATAACTATAATTAGGTATGAATGTTGATTTGATTATCAACATTCTGTAAGAACATAATTCTTACTCTATGTCCTCTGATATAGCAGGAAATAGCCTGCTGAGGTATCCTGAAGTGGATCAACAAGTCTCGGACATAGTACTCAAGGTAAGTACAACTCCGCCTACAGCATAGGCTTTGTTGTATACTTGCCAAGTATGTTTGATGTTTATGATGGAATGATGTTATGTCTACGATATGACTATGTTAAGTTCATGAGTATAAGATTATGGCATGATGTTAAGATATGAGCATAATTATGAATAGTGACATCACGAAGCATGTTCACTAATATGAACAAGTATGAGTTCATGAAAAGTAAGTATGATGGCAAGCAAGCTTGCCTGTGTCGTACCGACCCGCGTTAGGTCGAGTTGAACTGTGGTTTGAGTTGGAATTGGTTTGGCCGCACCAACCAAATCATAGTTGCGCGCCCGGTACGTACACTCAAGATAAGGGGCCCATAAGTAAGATAAGTTAAGAATGAATACAATGGCATAATAAGAGCATAACTGGTACATGTATATATTATGCGATGTTATGACATGTTATGTATGTTATGATATGTGTGTTATGGGAAGTTATGTATGATATGTATGATATGCTATGTCTATGTAAGGTCATGATGAGTATGTTTATGTTTGTTTCCGCAGATATGTATATGTTGTACTTGCTGAGCGAAAGCTCACGTGTCTTACGTCTATGCTGTAGGTAAGCAACCTACAGGCAACTGATGGTGCAAGGTGGCGAGCGAGGCAGGGCAAGCTGTGAAATGTGGGGATATTAACCGCTTCGCTTTTGATCTTTTTATGTATATTATTTTGTATGCAAACATCGTTATATATTGCAAGTATCCGCACTGTATAAAAAAAAAAAAAATTTCCGTTGCTTACGTTACGCCAAATAAATAAGTACGCATGTATGTATGTATGTATGGTAACGGCCTGTGCTAGGCGGGTCGTTACACTTGGGGTTTGAATCCACGTTTGGTGTCGGGTTTCGTCGTTTCATCGGCGAGGTTCATATCAATAACAAAACATTCAAATTCTAATTGACCTGTGCATTTACCACTAAACCTTCAAGCTTCTGAGATGATGAGCTTCGCGATGCAGTACCTCTCTTCCTTCGTATTGAACCACAATCTGACTGGCGCGGATGAGTTACTTCCATACTTCCATTCTTTCTTCGCTCTGAGAAGCATCCATTTTTTGACAAATCTCGACTCCGCAATAAAAACCAAACATCCAAAAAAAAAAAATTTCCAACCCTGTCTCAAAGAATCTAAAATCCATGCAAACAAATCAGGAGACAGAGCCAATAATTTCATATAACATGTCC
>CM046373.1:1141584-1205381 GCA_025413025.1 Ficus hispida | reverse complement strand
CTCATGTTGAGCTCTTTCTGAGTAAAAATGTACTTGAGGCTCTGGTGGTCTGTGTAAATTTCGCATTTATTCCCGTATAAGTAGTGCCTCCAGATCTTGAGTGCAAAACTACCGCTGCTAACTCCAGATCGTGCGTAGGGTAGTTCTTTTCGTGCTCCTTCAATTGTCGTGAGGCATAGGCGACCACCTTTCCATGTTGCATCAGGACCGCTCCAAGTCCTATTTTGGAAGCATCACTGTAAATAACGAAATTTCCCGCATCTACGTCAGGAATTACTAACACTGGGGCGCTAGTAAGCTTCTTTTTAGCTCCTGAAAGTTCTCTTCACATTTCGATGTCCACTCGAAATTCCTTCCTTTCCGGGTAAGAGCAGAAAGAGGGGTTGCGATCTTTGAAAATCCCTCTACGAATCGCCGATAATAACCAGCCAATCCAAGGAAACTCCTGATTTCCGTAACATTCTTAGGTCTGGGCCATAAACTAACTGCCTCTACCTTAGCAGGATCCACAGAAATCCCTTCTTTGGACACCACATGCCCCAAGAAATGCACCTTTTCTAGCCAAAATTCACATTTTGTGAACTTGGCATATAGCTGATGTCGTCTCAACGTCTCCATCACTACTCTCAAATGCTGCTTATGTTCTTCCTGGGACCTTGAATAAATCAAAATATCGTCAATAAAGACGATAACGAACTTATCCAAATATTCTTTGAACACTCTGTTCATAAGATCCATGAAAGCAGCTGGGGCGTTGGTCAGTCCAAACGGCATAACCAAGAATTCGTAGTGTCCATAGCGCGTAAGAAAAGCCGTCTTGGAGATATCTGACTCCTTGATCTTGAGCTGATGATAACCTGATCGCAGATCGACCTTTGAAAATACCACTGCTCCCATAAGTTGATCAAACAGATCGTCTATCCTCGGGAGGGGATACTTGTTCTTGATTGTGATCTTATTCAGCTCGCGATAGTCGATACACATACGCAACGATCCATCCTTTTTCTTAACGAACAAAACAGGCGCTCCCCACGGAGAGTAACTCTGTCGGATGAATCCCTTGTCGAGCAACTCTTGTAATTGCACTTGCAGTTCTCTAAGCTCAGCTGGTGCCATGCGGTAAGGTGCTTTCGATATCGGAGCAGCTCCAGGTAGCAACTCGATCTCGAACGAAATTTCACGTTCTGGCGGAAGCCCTGGCAAATCCTTCGGAAAGATATCCACATATTCCTTAATAATGGGGACATCTTCCGGCGTTAATTCCATCTCCCGATCCTTGTCCACCATGTTAGCTAAGTACCCCTGACAGCCACTAGCTAACATTTTCCAAGCTTTCATTGCCGTGACCAATCTGGTTGTTGAGTTCCGAGACTGTCCATGGAAATTGAACTCCTCTTCATCGTAGGGATTGAAAGCCACACAACGCATCCGGCAGTCGATCTTGGCGTTGTACTTGCCCAAGAAGTCCATCCCTAAGATCACATCGAAATCCTGAAGTCGGATCGCGATGAGATCTACATACAATTCTCTACCACAAATAATTACGGGAATATTCTGTATCCAGAAATCGGACCATAAAATTTCTCCGGATGGTAGAGAAGTTTTGAAAGGCTGCTCTAACTTATCAACACCTCTTCCTAACTTCTGGGCGAACTCTAAGGATATAAACGAGTGAGTGGCTCCAGAATCAAACAAGGCAATAGCTTCATGAGTGGTGATAGAGATCTGACCTGTCACCACGTGAGAAGTTCCTGCTTCAGCATCTCCTCTCGTGTAAGCATAGATCCTGGCTTGAGGTTCAGGAGCCTCCAATCTGCCTTGCGTGATCGAGGGTCCTTCGAGTCTGGCTTGGACTGCGTGTAATTGACCGGGTGCGTTTCGGTTAGATGGTGGAGGGTTCTGGTTTTGGGGGTTCTGGTTGCAGCTTCTGGCAAAATGCCCCTCCTTACCACATAGGTAACAAACATTTGTCCCCATTCTGCATACCCCTGGATGCTTCTTTCCGCATTTGGCACACTGCGGATACTCAACGCTGTTACCATCCCTTCCCCGATTATTACTCTTCTGTAGGAAGTTTTTCTGTTGTCCCTGGCCCGTGAAATTACCATTTCTCTTATTCTTTCCAAACTGCTTGGAATTCTGGGCAGGGCTACTGGTCTGGCCCTTCTGGTTGGTCTCAGCGTTTTGACGAGGCTGTGTCTGCTTTACCACGGCCTTTTCCTCCTTTCTGGCTTTAAAAATCTGAGCCCTAGCTTCCTTGTCCTGGTTGATCCAGTACTCAGCTCTTATCGCTCTACTAACACAATCAGATACCAGGGTAGGTGGGCTACTGCCTGCACTGACCTGCTTGGAGATGTCTGTGCGGAACATCTTCATCATCCTTCTGACCTTTTCCTTTTCATTCGGAACCAGTTCCGGGCACAGACGGGCTAGCTGCTCAAATTTCTTTACGGCCTCCATAACCGTCATCGATCCCTGTCGTAAACTGGTGAACTCATCTTGCTGAGTCGCCAGTATCTCCGCGTTGTAGTACATGGCACGGAATTCGGTTACAAAATCCTGCCAGTTCATGGCCATGACATCCCGCCGCATTTGAACGGTCATCCACCAGTGCCGTGCATCTTTCTTCAAGGCAAATGAAGCACAGAGAACCTTCTCCTGTTCTGTAAGCCGCATGAAATCCAAGATAACCTGGATATCGATCAACCAATTATCGGCGGCGACTGGGTCAGTTACCCCTTCAAATTCAGGCGCCTTCATCCGCCTGAATCTCTCGTACAGCAGATCCTCCCGCACTGGCTGTACATTGTCCTGTCCTCCTGCTTGTGCCATCGGAATCTCAGCATTCCGAGGAATCTCTGGTTGGACCTCTGGAACTTGAGGTACCACTGGCGGTACCTGCTGTACTGGGGGTGGAACTTCGTTCACTTGGGGCCTCTGATTCAATTGCGCTATCTGTTCTCGCAATCTGTTAGTTTCTTGCTGCTGTTCGAGCAGCTGTCTTTGCAAATTTGCAACAATTGTCGCGAAATCCGGCTCGGGCGGATTTACTGGCGTTGCTCGACGTGGGCGTACCATCCTATCATATCATTTAGAAAAGATATTATCATACTATTAATATCCTTTCTTTCATTCATCATTTATCTTATCATAATGTAATACTTAACATTACATACTTATCATAGCATTCATAGTCATAATACAGACATTGTATCTCATAACATAACATTTATCATTCATACCATACTTTGAACTTATCTTTTGTACATTTACAAAAAGTACATCATATTTACAATAATATACGTACATATATGTTCATCATACTGTATACACAGGGTCAAAAATATGATGGAAGTGTCTACCACTTTACCATCGTACATATGTGTACAAGCCTATCATCCAAAAAGAATAAGCTAGTACATGTCAGTCTAGCATCAAAAGATACACACACAGTCTACCTAATCTATGTGCTCAGAAGTGACCCCCGACGATGTGTCAGAATCGGACTCTCCCTCTCCGTCAGCCAACGGAATCTCCTCTGGATCTTCTAAATCCTCCTCATAGTCCAGCCAACCTGCGTGCTCTAACTCAGGATCTGGCTCATCATCATCCTCCTCATCACTCGATATGTCAATGATAGGTGGATCCTCCGGTGGGTCCTCTGGAATAATGATGAGGTCATCAGGGTCAAAGTCCTCATCTGCCAAATCAAACTCGGCCTCCTGATGTGGCACCTCCGGTACTGGGGCTGCGGGAATCGGATCCTCTGGAACAACGGGAGCCGGCTCATAAATCGGCTCTGCCATCTCGGCGTCCTCTACTGGCGCCTGCTGAGCCTCTGCCAAATCCGGGGCTGGCATATTGTGAATGTTAGCCTCGACTCCCAAAATAGCCTCAATCATGTGTCCAACTGACAAACCGAGCATGGGTTCAGGAACGTACTGCCGGATCTGAATAGGCAATCCGTTCCTCAGAATAACTAAGGCCTGCAGCTCGGGATTCTGCAGATACTGAGGAATGTATGGCAGCATCGACTCCTGGAATCGTCGACAATAATGGGCCATCGTCTCCTGAGGATACGCGTGCCAATCAGCTACGTAGCTGAGGTAACGAGTGTGGTGCATGTCCTCATAGATCTCAGCATCGCGGAGTACATCACCCGCTCCCTCGCCTATCATCGGCCCATAACGAGCCATCACTGCTGTGCGAAAATGCGGCCACGTGCGGCTCGGCAACTGACGCTCTCCAAGGATGATCCACCATATCCTAGCGTCAACAGCGAAACATCGGCTAGCCAAGGAAACCTGTAGCCGGGCCTCGATGTGGCAGGTATGGAAGATCAACTCCATATCATACAACCATGCTGCCACTGGTACCGTACGTCTCGTGCCGTCAAACATAAGTGGACACGACTGAAAGAATGACCTCGTCGCCTCTCGGTCTGCGTCGACTTGGTCCGGGTCCATATCGTCAAGTCTATCATAATATAGGCGCATAATAATTATTAATATACGAAAATAAAATTTTTAACTTACAATGATGGCGGCGATGGTAGGCTGACTGTGAAATTTGATCGCAGGGAACCGCTCTGATACCAACTCTGTAACGACCCGCCTAGCACAGGTCGTTACCATACATACATATCGTACATACATAACTTACACAGCGGAATTTTTTTTTTTTTTTTATACTGTACTTACATACGAAATATAAATGTATATCGAACATTAATTACGTTGTTTGGGTGTAAATAAAACTTATTTCATAATTACATAATATAACGAAACGCGTAGCGGTTTATTCCCACATTTCACAGTCCGCCAATCCATGCCCTCCATCTTGCATTAAGAATTATTTCCAGGCTGCTTACCTACAGCACAGACGTAAGACAGTGAGCTTTCGCTCAGCAAGTACAACTATTCTATACCGCAATTTACTTTAAATAAAACACATCACACATATCCTAACTAGCATACCACACTAATCATAACTTAAGCATAACATAATATAACTTATCTTAACTTATGCATGAGCCATTTATGCTTCATTATGCTTGCTTGATTAATCGTAACTTGCTTTCTTAACTTATCATAACTTATCTTGTCTTATCTTGTGGGCCCCATAACGTAAGTGTTCGTACCGGGCGCGCAACTATGAATTGGTTGGGGCGGCCAAACCATTTCCAATTCAATCCATAGTTCAACCCGACCTAACGCGGGTCGGTACGACACAGGCAAATTATTTGCCATCATAACTTTCATTATCTCATACTTAATTGTATTAATTAGTGAGCATACATCGTGATATGTCACACAATTAATTTATAATCTTATCATCATAACCTATTCCATGGCATTCTAAATCATAGCATTTCAACTTTTTATAACACATAACATACCATAGCATATAACATAGCATATCATCATAGCATTTTATAACATACTCTTAACACATAATCATAACATACTACAAAGCATGACATTTTCTATAACATTTCCTATAACTTAAAACTATCTACAACACATAAGAGGTAACATTTACACTACATAGCGTTTTCATCATACTTTGGCAAGTATACACAACAAAGCCCATGCTGTAGGCGGAGTTGTACTTACCTCGTTCGTAAAAGCTGTGTCCAAAAGTCGAGTTAAATCCCGTTGGGACACTTCGGCGTGCGACGTTCTGAGATTAATAAAAGTAAGGGTCAGAACTGTTGGTAATATAACCAACATTCTTATATAACCTTACTTATCTTTACATTGTCCTAATTGGTTACCTAAGTAACCCTAACCGGTTAAATCTTTAACTTAGGTTTTAAAAACAAACTTATTTCTTTAGAAAAGAATTCTTAGGTTTTGGTTTAAAAATCCTTTTGTTCAATCTTTTAAAAAAAAAACTGAAAACCTTAAAAGGAGTCGTATAAAATTATTGACTATTGGAGACCGCCTTTGGAACAGTTTCTCAATGTCAATTTTGCAGTGCAATTACAGAATTACACTTTTTCTGTGTTAATTTATAAATCCTGTACAGGATTTTCCATAATTCCTGTACAGTTTTCCGAAAGCCATTTTCATCTTAAAATTAAGACCAATTCTGAAAAACTTGTCTTCATGAAAGTTTTGGATATTGAAAAACTCTACAGCTTTCATGTTTTGAGCAAAGTCTAGTTCGGACGTTTTCATTGTCAAAAACCTTGTGAAATCATTCCTGGCCGTGCATGGTCCTGGGCATGGTCAGGCTCGGGTTTTGCTAAAAACCGAGGCCATTGGAGCCTCGTTTTGAAAAACTGTCCCCGTTGCCCCCTTGGAAAAACCTTACTCTACAACTTTCATGTTTTGAGTTTTTCCTCATTCGGCCTCTGAAGGCCTTAAAATCAGCTTTTCCCGAAACTGGCCAGTTTCTACCCGAAATGGCAGTTTTCGGTTTTACATTCATTTTACGTCCTATTACGTACATCTAACCTCAACCGAACACGCGGGAGCCTAGAAAGTGGTCATGCAGCATTTTCTAACGTCCAATATTCAACATGCAAATCAAATTTAGCATCAAACATAATGTACATAAACCCTAACCATTTCACAAACATCTAGCATGCAAAAATCATAACCACCAAACCATAAATCCTAACCATAACAAGCACATAGCCTATAATCTTAATTTAGGGCAGAAAATTAAAGTGAGCTTATGCTCATTACAACACATACTTAAATACATTTAAATTTCTCCAATTGAAATTTAAATGAAAGCTTAAGAATTTGGAATTTTTCCTCACCTTGGATCCGAATTTTTTGGATTGGCTCTTGGCTCCCCTTTTTCCCTCTCCAACAGCCGGTCCTTTGGCCAACTTGTGCACCAAATGCTCTAGTGCTCTTAAATGATGTTCTAAGTGGAAACCAACACTCAAAACTCTAAATCCCCCTTTGGATTCAACTTTTCTCTCTTGCTTTCCTCTTGCCCCACACAACCGGCCCTTGGCCTAGATATGGGTTCCAATTTTTTTCAAACTTCCTTGCTTGCTCTCTAAGGTAAAACCGACTATCCCTAGGCTTAAAACACACTTGGTTTTGCAAAATTTCCTTCCTTTCTCTCTTGTTGAAGTTCGGATTTTTGGTGGAGAAAATTTGGCAAAGTTTGGCTAAGTTTTCTAATTTTTTTCAATAGCAAACTCACCTATTTATAGAGGTTGGAATTTCTTGAAATTGCACAACTTAGTCCTCAAAAATTTCAGAAATAGGACTTTAGGGGGGACATGTGGCCGGCCATTGTGGCTGATTTTTGGCCAATTACTTTCCAAAATTTTCCTTAAATCATTTAATGATGTCATTAAAATAAAGTTAGGTGATGCAAGCTTTTCTTAAGCTTGTTTGGCTTTTTAACTTATTACACAGTCCATTAATGTTTTAACACAGGTATTTCTAATACTGGATTCACTTATGCACAGTATTAGTTTACCGAACGGCAGTCCAAAATTTATCTGTGTGAAAACAAACTGTATAAAAATTTCCTTATTTCTTAAAACCCTTTTGCCCTTTAATTCTACTTAATGTGCTTGTCTTTCTATGGTGGTTTTAAGTTCTAAACATATCATTTTATTAGTAAAAACGGCCTATACAGTATAATTCTATACTGCGGCGATTTTACTCGTACCGTCTTTTCTTTAACTTTTTGGGGTCAATCTTTGGCTTTCTCGTCCACCATTGACTTTCTTGTCGACAGGTGACTTTCTTGCCGAGATTTGACTCCCGTGGTCAACAGTTGACTTTTTGGTCAACCGTCGACGTTTTTGGTCAAACTTTGACCAACATACATTTTTGGCCATTTTCATTCCTTTTTACCTAAAAGGACGTTTTCTTGTCCTAGAAATTATTTTTGAGTCTTTTAAAGTCATAAAAACTCACAAAACATTATAAAAACCCTTAACCGGGCTTTTTCATTAATATTCTTAAGGTACAATTTGAATTTTTTGTACAAAGAATCATAATCGTTAAATAACTAGGTATTACACTTACGGGGACCAAAAATTTGGTCCCCGTAAGTCTTTTTCGGGGACCAAAAATTTTTGGTCCCTGAAAATCCTAATGAACAAACCTACGGCGACCAAAATTTTTTTGGTCGCCATAGGCGATTTACAGAGACCAAAAATTTGGTCCCTGTAAGTCTCCTTCTGGGACCAAATAATTTGGTCCCTAAAAATCCATGATGAACAAACCAAACCGCGACCAAAAGATTTTTGGTCACGGTAGGCGACCTACGGGGACCAAAATTTGGTCTCCGTAGGTCATCTTCCGGGACCAAATATATTTGGTCCCTGAAAATCCCTCATGAACGAACCAAACGGTGACCAAAATTTTTTGGTCGACGTAGGAGACTTACGGGGACCAAAAATTTGATCCCCGTAAGTCTTCTTCGGGGACCAAAAAATTTTGGTCCCTGAAAATCCCTAATGAACAAACCAAACCGCGACCAAAATTTTTTTGTCAAATTTTTGTAGTAAAAAAATATGATCAATTCTCAGTCTCTAATAACAAAGCTCCACGAAATATAATGTGTTCATTCTCAGTCTCTCACTCACTCTATCACTTTCCCCAAAATTGTTAAATTCTAGGAGTTATCTTTTACTATTTCAAATTTCAATAGGATTATGATTAGGATTCGAATTACTATTTAAAGGCTTATTTGTGATTTTGTAGATGAGTTTTTTGGTGATTATTAATGAAATCACTTTGAGAGTTTTCTCAATAGAGTTGCATGATTTTCGGTATTCTAGTTAGAATCAATGAATCTAACACAACTTATTTTGCATATTTTCGGGGTTTTCTTTAATAATCAACGAATTTCTGTGTTTTTATATGCTTCCGTCATTACAAGAAATTGTACTTTCAGTGACTAAATAGTCATAGTCGCTAAATATTTCATGTGACTAAAATTTATAATATCAATAACAAAATAATATCATCTTTCCGTATTAATAATCAAAAAATATTATTTAGATTTTTATAAATAAATATTTCAATAAGATCATTTGCTGTCAAATTTTTGTAGCCAAAAGATATGATCAATTCTCAGTCTCTAATAACACAGCTCCACGAAATATAATGTGTTCATTCTTAATCTCTCACTCACTCTATCTCTTTCCCCAAAATTGTCAAATTCTAGGAGTTATCTTTTACTGTTTCAAATTTGAATAGGATTATGATTAGGATTCGAACTATTTAAAGGCTTATTTGTGATTTTGTAAAGGAGTTTTTTTGGTGATTATTAATGAAATCACTTTGAGAGTTTTCTCAATAGAGTTGTATAATTTTCGGTATTCTAGTTAGAATCAACGAATCTAACACAACTTATCTTGCATATTTTCGAATATTCTAGTTAGAATCAAACAATTCCCAATCATGGTCCTTGCGAATCGGATCATCCATATAATATACTAAAAGAAACTCCAGATATGTTCTCATATTTATAAATTAAATATATATTCAAATAACCAAATTTATAATAGTTGTTATATATATATTTTTTATGAAATATACATATGTAATGCATGTTATATTTTTTAGTAACAAAATGTAATTTTCGGCTACCAAAATATGATTTTGGTAGTTGATTCCACATTTATGCTACCAATATTTGGTAGCGGAAAGCATATCAATGTGACCAAATTCAAATTTGGTAGCTGAATTGCAACATTTAGTTGCCAAATTCCTGATTTGGTAGTGAAATCTTATCAAAAAATTTTTATTTGTCATAAATTATAATATCAATAAGAAAATAATATCATCTCTCCTAATTAATAATAAAAAAATACTAATTATATTTTTATAAATAAATATTTCAATCAAATCTCTAGAATTTCACTAAAAACCAAATGTTTGTTATCAATAACAAACCAAATATTTCAATAAGATATGCCAGAATTTGACTAAGGCACTTAATGTTTAAACTTAAATTTTTATCTTTTTCTAAAAAGTCATCAAAAATTACTATTTAAACTTAAAAATTTCAACTAAACTCAAACACCAAACACCACTTAAATATTTCACCTCTGCCAGTGTGTACACATATATATATATATATATTTACATAAGTATATATATATAAAGATATAGAGTACATCAGAGAAGCAGACGAAAATCCTCTCAAAGAAATACCGAATAATTTCTGAGTTGTCTCTTGAAATTAAGTAACCTGAGATTTTGGTGGCAAAAGAATATCAATTTTTCATTGAAATTTTAAAATTGCCGCCTGTCACTCTCTGATCACTTTCCCCAATTATTCGCCCACTCCAATACCGATCATTCTCTCCCTTTCGTCTCTCACTTTCCTCTCTCACTCATCTTGCCCATTATTCTCAGTTTCTCACTCTCACTTTTCACCCACTACAGTTACAACACCCCCCCACCTCCCCCCCCCCCCCCTCACCCAATTCTCGAAATCTCCTCTCTCGTCTCACTTTCGCTCCAGTCTCTCAGTCTCTCAGTCTCTCACTTTCCCCACTCCAGTCTGTTATGCAGCTTGAAGAGGTACTTCTGCTATTTCTTGATGTATTCAGCAATGTGTTTCTTGGTACTTACCTTTTCTCGCTTCCTGACTTTACCAGGTCAAGGCTTCTGTGGCTGCCTTGCGGAACACTCGTGGTTTGAATTGGCCTAGTTCATTCGAACAGCACAGGCAGAAAGATGGAGGCCTAGACCTCCTTGATTGGCTAAGAGCCTTGTTCGGTTTCCAGGCACGTGTATAATTTCAATTAAGAGTATAAGATATGCTAATAGATTAGCCATTATTTGACGTCTTGACAATGTCAGAAATCAGAGGGAGCATCTAATTTTGCTCCTAGCTAATAATCACATAAGGCTCATCCCAAGGCTGAACCACTTAACAAGGCAACCATTTATATTCCAATCTATATTTTTCAGTTTCGAGTTTTATAGCATCTAGGATTCAGCTGCTTTAGCATCATCTTCACCCATATCATACATTTATCCCTTTTTTTTGGGGGGTGTTAAAGTTATATATCATTGAGAAAATTGCATGTGTTGCCTTCATGAGCTCAATCTTTTGTCAGTTGGATTATCTTTCTCACTTTAAGCACCAATTTTGGAGGAAACTACTCTTATCCTTCCAATTGTTGGGCTGCGGGACTTATTTCCTTTTTTTATGCAGCTTGATGATCGAGCCGTTGACATAGTTATGGAAAAGCTCTTCAGGAACTGTAAGATTTGGTGCAAATTTTTGGGACGAAAGCATAGTTTAAGGCGAGATATATCAGTATTTTCTGTGCAAATTATTACCTGCTTGCTAATATATCAGTATCATCAGTATTATTTCCTTTATGATATTGTAGTTTGAATTTTGATCTTATGCTTGATCTGCTTCTTGTATCGGTGTAGGCTCCCTTAAGGTCAGCAAGAGATACAACAGAGGAAAATTCTGTACATGGGTTTGTATCTCCTCATTTGGGGTGAAGCAGCAAACATTCGGTTCTTGCCAGAATGTTTATGCTATATTTTCCATAATGTGTAGCACTTGACTGCTTTCCTTTTCCCTTTTTATTCAACAGTTACGTATTGGAATTCTGTTTTTCTTCCATATCAGTAACATATTCCAATATGGATTGTGTAGGTGGCTTTTGAACTCCATGGCCTATTGGCTGGAAATGTCAGCATAGTTACTGGTGTAAATATTAAGCCATCATATACGGCGGGGATGATGAGGCATTTCTGCGTAAGGTTATAACACCCATTTACCGTGTTATTGAAAAGGTATGTTCTATAGCCCAAACATGGACAGTGTCAACCAGTTTCTAAGATCATGCATGTTTTAGGTGTGATGACGTCCTTTCGTATGATTTTCTAGGAGGCGAAAAAGAGCAGAAATGGGAAAGCTCCTCACTCAGCTTGGTGCAATTACGATGACCTGAATGAGTATTTCTGGTCTGCTGGCGTTCATATCAATCTGTGGAAAATTTGTGTTTATTCGACTATTATTTTTGGGTCTATCTTAACTTGACTCTTCCATTTGATTATATGTTTTCAGGTCATCCGATTGCTTCTCTCTTAGCTGGCCAATGGGTGATGATGGTAATTTTTTCAAATCAACTTGTGATTTCACACAGGTACTCTTACCTTCTCAGCTATTATCCTACTTTCCCCCAATTCCCTTTATTTGTTACTCAAATGATAGCGGTATCAGGGAAGAAAGGGGCTTCCTCAAAGAAAATCTGGAAGTACGGGGAAATCATATTTTGTTGAAAGCCGTACCTATTGGCACATCTTTAGAAGTTTTGATCGACTATGGACATTTTATGTTCTCATTCTACAGGTACAAAATTTCAAATTTGTAACAGAATGGAACTATAACTGGTCTTTAATCTTCTCATGTTCTTTGGTGCTCATATCAGTAGTCTTGAGTTGGCTATTTTACAGGCAATGATCATTATTGCTTGGAAAGGGATTTCACCAATAGACATTTTTCAAAAGGATGTCCTGTACCACCTATCGAGTATCTTCATCACAGCAGCTTTTCTTCGTTTGCTTCAAAGTATGATGTTTTTACTTACAACCTCAACATCCCTAGTTAGTTGATTTTCTTTCTTTTTAGTAGTTTTTCTCATTTGCTTGATGATGTAATGAAAAAAAAAAATTCTAGTACCCCAAAAGCTATTTGACCCTTTTTTTTTTTGTCATTCTTTTTAAATTTAAAAGAAGACTAATTTAAGTTACTAGAGTTGACGAATATTCATCATAATATATGGATGGCTCCTATTAAATTTTATCTGTTGTGATGTTTATATTCTTTATGGAAATGGTAACTCAATTGGACACGTAACTTATCACGCTTCTTTGGTTTTCATGTTTATTGAACTCTGTAAACTTCTCTTCCTTCCTAATCTAAATGTTTCTCACTTCTTTCACTTTATATTCTGTTACATGGCTGTCATTTTTTACAGATTATAAACATAGTTGATTAAATGGAATTTGTAGTATTCTTTTTTAGTTTAGTATGAAACAGAAATGAAGTTTTAATATTCTATTCTCTGTGTTAAAATTGCATTGGTTTGTTTCAGGGTTTGGTTCCACTATGGTCATCCGGACGTATTTGACAGAATTTTTTACATTACCCGTGGTGGCATCAGCAAGGCATCTCGTGGCATCAACTTGAGCGAGGACATTTTTACTGGTAGTCTTCATAGCAACAACAGCAATATTTTATGGAACTTGATTTGCGAGATTAAGGAGGCTTTTCGATTTGTATGGAGGACATGATGAAATTACAGGATGAGAGGATGGAAAAACAAGATGAGCTAATCTAACTTCTTCAACAACTTAATCTGCCTTCAGATCACCCGGGACTTTTCTCCCAGAGGCAAAATGGACTGCTGCCGTCACCATCGCCACCATCAGCCACTATGTCCTAAGTTAGCTTTTGTTTTAATTATAGTTTACCTTCGTTTGATATCTATTATAGTTAAACATTTACTATAAATTGTTTAATGTGTTTAGAGATTTGGAGTCTCTTTAACTAATATAACATATTTTTCTTGCATTATCATTTTTTATAATTGTATATTTATAGATTGAAAAATATGTGACTATTCTCAACAAGCTATAAATATTATTGCTACCAAAAAATTTTGGTCGCTCAAACTTTCGGTAACCAAAATATTTGCTAGCTAAAAAGCTTTGCAAAATACGTTTTTTGATCTTCGAAAAATTTTGAAAAATTCGCCAATTTTAAAATTTGCAAAATTCAAAGATACCTACGGAGACCAAATTTTTTTGGTCACGGATACCTTCAGAGACCAAATTTTTTTGGTCTTTGTAGGTGTCGATACCTACGGAGACCAAATTTTTTTTGGTTGCTGATACCTTCGGAGACCAAATTTTTTGGTCTCCATAGGTTCTGATACCTACGGAGACCAAATTTTTTTGGTCGTTGATACCTTCGGAGACCCAATTTTTTTTTATCGCCGATATCTTCGGGGACCAAATTTTTTTGGTCTCCGTAGGTGCCGAGACCTACAGGCACCAATTTTTTTTGGTCTCTGTAGGTGCCTTAACATACGGAGACCAAATTTTTTTGGTCGCCGATACCTAGTGCGACCAACTTTCGGGGACCAAATGACGACCAAAAAAGTTTGGTCGCGGAAGGCAATGGCGACAAAAAAATAGACCTTCTGGGACCAATTTTTTGGTCTCCGAAGGTGAAAATTCTTGTAGTGTATGCTCTTCCAAGTGTATGTAGGACTTGAATCCAGCCCTATGGAGAGTATTAAGATTTGCTCTATTCTTGGCTCCCTGTTTTGACTTTAGCTGCCCACAAACAAAAAAAATAGTTATGACAGTAAGTATTCATATTAATTTTTAATAATTAAGCTTGAATATAATAACAAAAAAAAAGGAAAAAACATTATATGTTTAACCTGCCACTTGGGGTTTGAGATACATTAATTACATAATAAATGTTATGTTACATTTTAGTAATGCTAGTGATAATAATCTAACAAAAAAATGTTATGTTAACAGATTTACTCAAATTTCTATGGATAATGATTGGACTGAAATGGATCGGCTTGCATCTGATTCAGAAACTTCCAACGATAGTTTAACTTAGGCAAGAGAATTGGAAAAGGAAAAAATCAAAGAAAATGGGCTTACGTATACAAGTTGGTGATAATTAAATTTCAACTATTTTAGGTGATGTTTCTGCAAAATATTTTACAAATAGAGCATTGATGAAATTTGTATATTAGTTTGGTTCACTATTTTGTTATTACTAATAGTATTTATATAAAATAATGTATTTTGTTTTTTTCTCAAGTTAATATTTTTTAAAATTATTTTCAATGTAAAGTTATTATTCAATTAGCAATCAAATATTTAGTCACTAAAGGTTCTAATAGATTTAGAACAAAATGTGGTTTTGCAATCAAGATTTTTGGTTGCAAAATAATAAAAAAAAAAGAATAAATAAATGAAAAAAAAAACTTTGGGAGACCAAAATTTGGTCACAAAAAGTTCGTTGAAATTAAGATTTTTTTCGACCGTAAGTTGGTAGTTAAAATGCCCCCTTTTTTGTGACTGAACATTTTGGCTGTACAGCACTTTGTTGCGACCAACTATTTTAAGTCCGTACTATGTGTTTATGTGATGTTTCATGAAAATTATAGATATCAATATGAAATTTATAATTTTATTATTAGAATATATTTGAGTTCTTATAGTATCGTAAGACTCGATGATGATTTAAGTTTTTATTCTGGCCTATGTATTACCAGGATAATTCATGACTTGAACAAGATGGTACTGTAGTGAATTAAGTAGTATGGAAATTATACTGCGATAAACCGTCATTACGGATGAAAAAGTAAGAATAAGGTATGAGACCACTGTAGAAAAATCAAGCACAATATTTAGAGCAATAAGGACTAAGTAGCTTCAAGTTTTAAGAAAAACCTCACGCAGTCCAGTTAAGTGCAGATGAATTTTGGACTATAGTTTAGTATTACAGTACTGTTAATAGTTGAAAACAGTATTTGTAATATCTGCATTAGTAAGAAAATGAACTGCATATTAGGAGGGAATGCCAAACATGGCATTACTTGGAGGCTAAGTAAGTAGAGATAAATATGTAATTTTGGGATTTTTGGAAATTATGGAAAATGGATAATTATGAAATGATTTAGCCCCAAAATTCAGCCACATAGCCGGCCACATAAGAGGACCAAAGGGCAAATATTTTGTTTTTAGGCCCAAATATGGAATTTTAAGAATAAAAATAATTGGTGAAAAATCAAGAATTTTCACCTATAAATAGGTGATGTGAGGTTGAGTTTGGACCATTTAGTTACACTCCAAAACTCTAGTTTATTTCCAACTCTTTCTCTCTTCCACCTTAGGAGCCGAACACCAAAGAAAGAAAGAAAGAAAAAAAAAACAAAAAAAAAAAAGAGAAGAGTGGCCGGTTTTGTGAAGGTGAGGAAAGGAAGGAAAATTTTCTCAACGAAAGGATAGATCCACTCTCCTAGATCTAGAGGTAAATCTCTTCATCCTCTAAGTATTCAATTAAGTTATGATTCAAAATTTTAAGTGTATTTTATGATGGGTTTGTAAGAGCTTAAGCTCAGCCCTTTACTTTCATGCAATAGGTTTAAAATGTCTAATATGTGCTTGATTAGGGTTTATTGGTCTTGATTTATGGTTTGATATATGTTTTTAATGATATATTTTAGATAAATTATGGTATGAGTGTATGCTTATTAGGTGTTTTTTATATGTCCCCACATGCTTAAGAAGAAGTATGGTATGCATGAATGATGGAGATGAGAATGTATGATGAATTAAGAATGAAAAACCAACCTAAAACCCTAAATTGGCAAAAGATTCCACACGGGTTGCATGGATGAGAAACAAATGCATGTTGATGGAAACCCTACGTAATACGCTGCATGTTTGACATAGGCTCACGGTTGCGACCGTTTGAGGTAGAGTGCGCGTAATTTTACATAAAAATCAACCAAAGTAAAACGGCTAGTTTTCGGGTAAAATTGTGCAGTAATCTGGAAAGTTAATTTTGAGGCCTTTATAGGTCGAATTTGGAAAAAGTTGAAACTATAAAGTTGTAGAAAATTGAAAATCCTAGGGACTGCATAGACAGTTTTAAAAATAAGACTCCAAAGGTCTCTTTTTTTATCAAAACCTGAGACTGGCCTGAACAAGCAAGTGTGCACGGCCAGGAGGATTCAACGAGGAAAATGGTTATGTTAAATGCAGAATCAAGTTTTGAGTAAAGAACAAAAGTTGTAGAGTTTTTTGAGATCTACAACTTTCGTGAAGAGAACTCTTTTAAATTCAAAACATATTTTAAGATAAAACTAGATCTTAAAAACTGAGCAGGAAACAGGAAATTCTTGCACAGGATTTTCAAAATAGTGCATGAACAGGCAATTCCTATACATGCACTGATAACTGAAATTATGGAACTGTTTTCAAATATTGCTTTCAGAATTTGACAATTTTGTTTAAAATTTACAATTTAATAAGAATTATTTTGGAAACATAGGAACAAAATAATGACAGATAATAAACATATAGGATATCCAAGCTATTGGGTTAGGGCTAAAACCCATGGTTACCAATAGTAACCTAATAAGGTATTACTTTAAAAGTAATTGGGCTTTAGTAACCTAATAAGGTATTAGTCTAAATATGATTGGGTTTATACCTAGGGTTACTAATAGTAACCTAATAAGATACTATTTAAGTATAATTGGGCCTTGTACCTAAGGTTGCATTGAGTAATCAAACAAGATATTGTTTGATTGTAGTTGGGTCATGTGCCCTAGGGTTACATTTAGCAACCGAATAAGATATCATTGTAGTATATGGGGGACATGTAACTAGGGTTACTGATAAATATTGGTTAGGATACCAGCATTGAATGTAATGACATATGAAAAGATAAGATGATCCTTATCTTACGTCCTTTTTGGAAATAGGAAAGTAACCTGTTGTTGCAACCTTTTGGAGCAACAAACTCTAAACGTAGCATAAATTGTAAGTACAACTCCACCTACAGGATGGGCAAAATGTTTTTATTACATCACATGTTTTTTTAAAAAAAGAATTCATGCATTAATTTACATGATGTACTTATGTTTTATGTCTTATGTTTTATGTTCTTGATTAAATATTTTTACTGTTTTGCATGTTTTTCAAAGCATCATGTGTTAATATAATTTATGTTGTATTATTGTGGTATTATGTAAGCATGCTCACTAATAATAAATCACATGTCAAGACTAAGACTAAACCAAAACAATAAAGTGTCGTGCCAACCTCCCGCCAGATCGTGGAGGATTATGTATGTTTAAGAAATTCTCAGACCTTCTGTTGATATGTGAAAGGTTATATATATGATTATCAACCTCCCGTTGATGCGAGAGGGAATAATCAACCTTCCGTTGATGCGTGAAAGGTTATGTATATGATTCCAGGAATTGTTAGGGACCTTGTAAACTCTAACTTTCTATGGATTGCGCTCATTTGGTACGTACACAAGGGGCCCATAAATTAAGCAAGATAATAAGTTCATAAATAAGTTCATAATGGAATAATAATTGATTCATAAGAGAGCATAATTGATTCATGCATTTCTTTATCAAGATTGTTTTGCGGAATAGATAGTTGTACTTGCTGAGCGAAAACTTATAACTTACGTTCATGCTATAGGAAAGCAACCTACCGACAGTGCTTGATGCAAGATTGTGGAGAGATGGTGCTACAGACTGTGAAATTTAGTTTGGACACTGCCACATATTTTTGGAAAAAATATATATTTGTGATATGTTATACTAATTTGATGGCACTGGTACTTAGTACTGGGTTAGTGTTTACTATTATGATAGTTAGTATGGTTTATCCAATGTTTTAAAATGGTTTTAAACTCAGTACTTAGTTAAGTACATATATATAAGTATGAGATTAAGTTGAGTTTAAAAAGAAATTTAAATTTAAGTTAAAAAAAAAATATTTCTGTATTTTTATGAAATACGAGAGTATGTTCAAGTATGTTAAGTATGAAATAACGGCCATGTAGGGTGGGGCACCATAAGATTTAGTATGTAAGTACGGTAACAGCCCTACGTAGGTCGGGACGTTACATATTTGGTCGCAAAAAAATCATTTAATTGCCTTTGATAACAAAAATCGCGCACATTTGACAACCAAATAGTCGACTTTCGATGACTAAAGTTTTGGTAGTCGAAAAACACCGTGTTTTGGCGACCAAAATTCAGTTGCAAGAAAACTATCTGCAACAAAATGTTGCGACCACCCAGCAACCAAAATTTTGGTCACAAAAAAACTTTCTGCGATGAAAATAAATAAAATTGCCACTAATTTTTTAGTCGCAAAAAAACTTTTTTGCAGTGAAATGAACAAGTACAAGTAAGTTTATTACCTGCTCTTCCAAGTGTCTAGCAGACCTGGATCTAGCTCTATGGAGAGTAGTAAGATTTGCTCTATTATTGCCTACTTATTTTTATTTTAACTGCCCATAAAAGAATTGTTATGACAGTAACTATTCATTTTAATTTTTAAGTTCGAATATAATAACAAAAATGGAAGAAACATGAAATGTTTTACCTACCACTTGGGTTTGAGAAACATTAATTACACAAGAAATGTTATGTTACTTTTAAGTAATGTTAGTGATAATAATCTAATAAGAAATGTTATATTACTCTTGCATATTTACTCAAATTCCTATCGATGATGATTGGACTGAAATTGATGGACATGCATCCAATTCAGAAACTTTCAATGATACACTAGTAGAAATTATAGATTCCACAATGGTTTTTAACCGTCATCGAAAGCTACCACGACGGTTAAAAAACTGTCGTAGAATCCACAGTCGTGGTATGTTAGGACATACCATGACTGTTTTTTAACCGTCATGCTATGTTTGACATATCACGACAGTTTATAACTGTCATCATAGGTCATAAGTGCCATACTTTCTTCTAGTTGTGTGACACTTTCCACAACAGTTTGATGGCTAACTGCCATGAAATATTAAACCTTCCACGACGGTTTTTAAAAACCGTCGTGGAATGTGGTTTCAGATTTTAAGAAAAAAATTATAAATTTTACAACCCACTATGGACATTCAGAGAATGGAGAAAATATTACAACTATTTTATTTAGTATAACAAAAAAGTAATTTTATAGCAATACAATAATAATAATTTGCCCAATCGAAACATAATACAAATTTGGTCCAACTAAAACATATTACAAAACTTGTTAATTTCAAGTAACACAATCTCCAAATAGCACATAAGTAAATAGACCTCTTTCAAATATGGGAAAAGCTGCCACAAGAAAGGAACAGTAAGAATCTGAGATGAGAAACTCCATTGTGGAACAATATATGAGCAAATATAAAGTTTTTGATTGGTGTGAAAAATCATGAAGACATGCACTCGTTCCAATGAAAGACTCGTTTCCAATGAGAGTATAAGAGTTCATATTTTCCTGCAATGAAATCTAAAGAAAATAAGTAAGCATTACAATAGCACTGTAAATGGCAATTACTGCCTCTTTTTTGTACCTCGCAATTCTAATTAGAGCTATCTATTCTACAATTCATGTACATGAATGTAAAGTGTGGAAAGATCTCAAATTCACTTAGAAAGAAAGATTAAAAATCATAAAGGATGAAGAAATGAGAAAAAAAATGCAATGAACTTGTGCAAAGCATAACAGATTAGAAGAACAAAAATTATATAACAGAGAGTAAATTCCTTCATTTACAAAAGAAGAAAACAAAAGGTGCATTGCATACCTTTCCTGTTAGAATGATGTCTCTAAACAGGGTATAGGCCTTCTTCTGCAATAGATAACATTTGAGTTCATTGTGAGGATTCAAATCTTCCTTTCAATTTCATTTACTCGTTGTTGCTCTACTATTATACTACACATCAATATCAAAAACCGATTAATGGAACTTAATTTTTTTCAATTTTTTAAAGATACTATACGTTATAGTAGCCCCCTAACAAATTAAGTTTAAATTAAAACAGGTTGTACTCATCAGTTAATAGCCAAGTATATTTACCTCAAGTTCTTTGCTTGGCTTGCTGACTTCCATTGTGCCATAACTACATTTTTGGTAGCTTTCAAGTGTCTTGACCATGCTATGGTAGTGAAAGAAATTATAAAAACCATCCTTTAAATTTTGGAAGGTGAACAAAATAATATAAGCTAGAAACAGAGATTCTAGAGTTCAAAATTTATTGAATTGTTAAAGCAAGGAATGTAGAAGTTTAAAGCATGAGCCTAAATTCTTAACCCTAATGGAAGAGTTATGAATTGTAGAAATGTTGGTTATCAAATCAAGGAATGAGCTAGCTAGCACCACCACCACCTTGGAAAGAAAACACTACACAAATGCATTTGCAAAAAACTTCGAACTAAATTCTTCAATAAGATTTGCAATGTGAAGTGATAATATGCGTACTTCAATTCTTATAAAAGATTGACGATACATGTAAACATAAATGTGGATACTTCCAACTTCTATATAACTCATAATTCAGAGCAATAATGACAACAACCTTTATAGCTGCCATACAAACATCTTAACTAGCAAATATTATCCTCATATAATTCAAACTGAAAGCCCCTTCCCTATATGAGATTTCATATGATCAATTAAAAAATTGTTCAACCATCAACCATCATTATAGGAATTGAAGAAAAAAATTGTTCTAGACATTTTGTCGAATAACTTGTCTGCTGTGAAACTAAATTCATTACTCAACCAAAGTAAATCATTTCCTATTCAGTTGTTTTTGGTTCATTAACATACAAACAAATCCTAAAACTATTAGGGGAAAAAAAAACCCAACAGAACATAAAATCGAAGGGAAAAAAAAAAGAAGCAAAAAACAAAACCAAAAGGAAAGATTTAACAAAGTACAAACTGATATGCCAAATCCAACAAAAAAAAAATTTGCAAAAATTGAAGGAAAAGGAATAATGACTACGAACCCAGAAGCGGAATCAACAAAAAAATAAAAATAAACAAACTTGATCCAAAAAATTTCCCGGCTGTCAAAGAAATCTAGAGATAAACCTACAAAACCCACATGAGTAAAGAAAACACAAAGAAAGAATGGTTAAAAAGATTGAACCAAATTCTAGGGTTTTAAGACCTGAGATTTCTCTGTAATTTAAGAGGGAATTAAGATCGAAGAAACCCAAATAAAAATAAAACCAAACAGCAGATCTGGAAGATAAACCTGTTCATTACTTATCTTGCGACCGAATTAGTCTAGGCGATGACGGAAATTGTGCAATCTGGATGGAAAGAGGCTAGGTGGAGCAACAACGGTGGCGGAGCGAGGTGAAATTGTGTGAGCTTCTCAGTTTTAGGCCCAGCATCACGAGAGAGAAGTGTGGTTGGCAGCGTAGGGAGAGGGAGAAGAGCATGGTTTGGGGTTAGAGAGAGAGAAGGTTAAGGTTTGAGAGGCAGAGAGAGAAAGTGAGAAGTAGAGAGAGAAGGTTAAGAATTTTAGGGCCTGAAGAGCAGAGAGATACGGGACTTGCGAGAGTTTTTTTATTTTTTTTTGACAGATTATACGACGGTTTCTAGGAAACCGTCGTGGTATCTTAACATAAGACGATGGTTTCTGAAAATCGTCGTCTAATTTGTGTCATGTAATCTTTCAAAATTTTAGTTGAGATACCACGATGGTTTTTTTAACCGTCGTGGTATCTCTAGCTTCCACGACGGTTTTAAATTTTTTTTTAAATTAAAAAAAAAAATTTCAAAATTTTAGTTGAACCGTCGTGGTATCTCTAGCTTCCACAACGGTTTTTAATTTTTTTTTCAATTAAAAAAAAATTTCAAAATTTTAGATAAAATACCACGACGGTTTTTTTAACCGTTGTGGTATCTCTAGCTTCCACGACGGTTATTAAAAACCATCATGGAAGCATGGAGCTTCCACGACGGTTATTCCAAACCGTCGTCCTGCTTCCACGACGGTTTGGAATAACCGTCGTGGAATCACCGGATTCTACGACGGTTTTCGGAAACTTTATTCCGCTCCGTGTTTTTACACATTTTTCACGATGGTTTTTTTAAAAACGGTCGTGGAAGCGCCGTCGTGGAATCCACATTTTGTAGTAGTGATAGTTTAACTTGGGCAAAAGAATTAGGAAAGGAAAAAATCAGACAAAATAGGCTTATGTATACAAGTTGGTGATGATTAAATTTCAGCCATTTTAGGCGATGTTTCTATGAAATATCATACAAATAGAGCATAGATGAAATCTTTATATTAGTTTGGTTCACTATAATGTTATTACTGATAGTATTTACATCAAATAATGTTTTTTGTTTTACTCAAGTTTATATATTTTTAAAATTATTTTCATGAAAAATTATTGAACAATAAGCAACCAAATATTTGGTCACTAAAGGTTCTAGTAGGTTTGCAATGAAACGAGTTTTTCCAACCAAAATTTTTTTGTCACAAAAAAAACAATAATAAAAAAAAGAATGAATACATAACAAAAAATAAAATACTTTGGGCAACTAAATTTTGGTCACGAAACGATCTATTACTATGAGTTGAGTTCCGTGACACGACTTAAATGGCTTCTAAATTAAGGTCTTTTCAGGACCATATGTTGGTAGCTGAAAGTCAATTTTTCTACAGCTGAATGTTTTGATGGAGCAACACCTTGTTGCAACCAATTATTTGGTAGTAAAACATGTCACATATGATCGCAAAAGAATCGTTTAATTGTCTTTGATAACAAAATCACGTAAATTTGACGACCAAATAGTCAACTTTTGGTTGCAGAAAGACACATTTTTGGGCAACCAAAATTCGGTTGCTAGAAAACTTTCTATAACCAAGCTGTTGCGACCACTCATCGACCAAAAGTTTGGTCACAAAAAAATTTCTATGACCAAAATAAACAAAATAGCCACTAATTTTTTTTCCACAAAAACCTTTTTTCTTGTAGTTTCTTTTGTTTTTTCCTGCTGTTTTTTTTTTTTTTCGTAATCAGAAACAACAATTTTACTAAAAGTTCCGATAAGCATTTTTAACTTTTGGTCTTCACTTACTTGAAATAAGATGAGAATTTAGTAAAAGTTTTAATGTACTCTTAAGATGTTTTTTAATTTTTAATTATGGTTTCTTTGACAATTTTTTATTATTGTTACTATTGAGCAACTGATTCCAGGAAAGTTTGTGAAGAAATGTTGTGAAATTCTCTCCAATCCGCTGTTTGTTAAGCTTCCATGTGGTTCAGAGTGGGAAATGGAGTTGAGAAAATTTGATGCCCAGGTTTGTTTTCTGAAGGGTTGGCCTGAGTTTGTGATTTCATAGCCTTGGGCAACTTTCTAATTTTTAGATATTAAGGGAACTCTATATTCCATGCTTTCATTTTTTATAAAACTACAGTGGAGATTATTTCGGGGGTACATTCAGAAAATCATTTACAAAATGAAAATTTATTGGAATAGAGATGGATTTTAGACTATAAAATGGAAATGATATGTGGGTTATGGCCTGATGGGATTGAGTATAGTACTGCCTATATAAGTATCCATACTAACTCAATTTAGACTAAAAATTTAAAAGCCCAAAAAATAGAAATAATAATAATAACATCATTTAAGCTTTAAGCCTAGTTACCAAATGCTTCATCAAGATTTTTGTACATAGTAATGTACAAACATAGAAAACAAGTCCTTTCCACAAGCCTTAAAAGCAGAAGAGCAAAGTGAATAAACAAAAGAAAATAATAGGTGATGAAAGAAATATATTTAATCAAATGCAACTTCGAATACGTGGCGGAATTAGAATGCTTTTGCTCTTTCATAAGATGAATCAACTAACAAACAAATGAAGATGTTTGTGTACATGGTAAAAGTAAAGTATGTTTAAAGCGTACTTGCCAATTTATAGAATTTAATTATAGTTGAATGTAAAACAACTTACATTATTTAATCTTGAAAATTGCCTTCCAACACCCCTATAAATAGAGCTCAACTTCATTCATTGGAAAAAGGAATAACAACGAGAGAACAAGAAGAAGAAAGAGAGAACAAGGAGAGTAATCAAAAACCATTGAAGCAACCATAAAAAGAGGGAGGGAGAGATTAGGAAAAAAAAAAAAAAAAGAAAGTAGCCTAAGGCAACCATAGGTGATATAGAGCAAAAGCCCTTACGCCTAAGAGAGCTAACAGATTAATAAAAATCATGTTAATATTTGTTAAAAAACAAAAAGAATAACCCTTCTAAATGTTAAATTTATTAGTAACCACGTAGAGAATCTAAATCACATAGTAGTAGAATGGGCAATCCATCTCCGATTAATTAGTCTAGACTCCTAGAAAGTGAGAATTATACTCTTTCCAATCATCCTTGTGACACCATTATTATTATCTCAATAGATCTTGTCAGTCGACTCAGATACGATGTTGATATTGATTTTTTTTTAATTTTGTTGATCAAATATAATACGGTCCAAGTATTTTATTTTAAGTTATTAGCTTAAATTTGCTGATATATTTATAGAACAATAGATTTAATGGCATACACATATGATATATATATGTATACATATATATATATATATATATACTTGCTAATTCATTTAGATACTTTAACATGCAAAAACATTAATTATTGTTGGAAATTCATATAGTTATTTAAATTTTCTTTATTTAAATACTTGCCAAATAGAGTTTCAAAATTAATCTTATTATCTTATTGTTGAGAACCCATAAGCATGTGTAAATATTATTTAATCCCGAATATTGAAAGACATAAGTATAGTCCCATGCATGTTTGTTACTATGCATGCGCATGTTACGTGTGCGTGTGTGTGTGTCTATATATATATATATATATCTCTACGTACATAAATCAACACATTAAAGTAAACACTACAAGAAATTCGCTTTTTTGTTACCAAAAAATCGGTAGCTGAAAGTCTTGTTTTTGGTAACAAATTGTTTTTCCTATCAAAAAAATTTGGTAGCAGAAAGTGAGTTACAAAAAGTATTTGTTACTAAAAATTTGGTAACAAATATTTTTTGTTACCAAAATTTATTTTGATAACAAATTGTATTTGGTAGCGATATGTGTGATATTTGGTTACTAAAAAATTTGGTAGCAAAATGTATTTGGTAACAAAAAGTATACCTTTTTGGGAACCAAAATTTTGGTAACAAAATGTATTTCAGTAGCAAAAAGTTGGAGATTCAGTTACCGAATTTTTGATAACAAAAGGTCTTTGGTAGCAAAAAATATGTGAGTTAGTTACCAAAGTTTTTGGTAGCAAAATATATTTGGTAACAAATAGTATAAGATTCCGTTACCAAATCTTTGGTAGCAAAATGTATGAGATTTAGTTACCAAATATTTTAGTAGTGAAAAGTATGATATTTAAAAACCAAATTTTTGGTAGCAAAATGTACAAGATTTAGGTACCAAAATTTGGGTAGTGAAAGGTATTTGGTAACGAATTCTTATGTTTTAGCCACCAAATATTTGGTAACAAAAAGGGGAAAAAAACTAAATTTTTGCTACCAAATATTTTAGGCCACCAAAATTTAAACAAATTAATATACTTGTATTTTTTCCCAAAATCTATATAAGAAAATCAAAATTAATTCACAAAATACCCAATATTAACTTAAGCAAAATGCCAAATATCTCTAAATATCTCAACACATATTAGAATCCAAATAAAATATTAAAATATACCTAAGCAAATCCAAATACTTGTGACCTACTAAATATTGTACTAGTAAACACTTAATCTAGCAAGAAAAAAAAAAGCTAACAAACTGCAGCCGGAGCTGGCGGCGGTGGCAGATCTTCATTTCTTGGGAGGGTCGGTCCAAGATGACTTGATGGCATATTAAGCTGCTGAAGTAGATTTTGAATGAGCTCCCTTTGTTCTTTCAACTGGTCTTCCATGTCTACCACACGAAGTTTGCCTTCCCGAATTTCGTTTTGAAGGCTTTCATATCTTGGTCATCCTAATTTGAGAGCTTGTGATGCTTGTCTTGGTACAGGACCTATGCCACGCTTGAAACCATATTTTTCATACCGCGTGCTTGACAAAACTTGAGAGTAAATTTCTTCCTCTACATCTGAGTCAAGTTGCAACCCCTCTGATTGTTCACTTAAACGAGCGCCGCGAATCTTGATCATTTGGTCCGGCATTAGGATCGGTGTGTTAAACTTAGAAGTTAGAATTAAAAAAACAAACAATAAAAAAAAAGATTAAGTGTTTGGTTATTTACATAATCTTCCTTTGCTCTCTCAGTTGTCCATGCTCGTGCGTCGCTCCAATGAGTTTTTTTGAAGACCTCAAAGTACCCTCCCGAAGTATTCGAATCAGAACTCGAATGTATGTTCTACATAGAAATCATTATTTGTTAATTAACCAAAAAAAAAAAAGTTAATGGTTTTAAGTGGTAACATACTTAAGTGAGTAAAAGTTTATTACATGAACTTCATCCAAATGTTGAACTATAGATCTTGAGCCACCCAAATACCGTGCGGGGTTTTTGGAATGATTTTCTGAATAAACCTTTGATTTTTTCTGCATAAATGTAAAAAGAGATATTTAAATGTAACTAAATACCATCACGACATAAAACATTGAAACAATTTGTATATCAAAACGCACATTCTTCAACCAATGTCCCATTATTTAGTTGAGTTGTTTGTTTACCTGCCATTCTTCATTTCCAAAGCAGTTGATGCACATCCACTGCCAATCAGCAGATTTAATGCTATTGTATCTGTTGTGGATTCTTATTTAATTGTTCTTTGTTTTACCTTTTCTTTTAACTTATATATACACTCTGTTTTCTCCGTGGGTTTGAAAACCTGACTTCAAGGTACAAACTACCAAGCATTCTTGTACTTTCATTTCTGTACTGAAAAAGGTGAATAACTTTGGAAGTAAGAAATTTAAGATGAAAACACGAAAAAGAAAAGACTAAAGAGCAAGGATAGTGTGGCTTACCTTCTTTAATTACCAATTGAAATTCTTTTGCAACCAATAGTTAGTATAAGAAGCATAGATAAGGTAGACCTATCTTTATATTTTTAATACTGCTGATATTACTTTCATCAAATAGTTCTCCTGTTTTACTCATTTTTTTGGATTCTCTGCCTTCCAAGTTTTAGTTTGAATCAGTTATGCTTTTTAGTTTTCACTTTTTCAAGGTTATGCTAAAGCTTAAGTCATGTGAACTGTTTCATATAGTTTGTTTGTTCAAAGTTGATGCTTCATTATATTCTATTTGAAATGCATTGTTACCTATATGTTACTAACACATCATTTTCACCCATCCTAGAACAAATTGTCATTTGTAGTGATGTCTGGTTGAATGCAAGATAGAAGCAGCTCTTATCCTAGAGGCACAATTAGCAACAGAGTCTTCTAGGAGTCTATGGAGCCAATAGCATAAGTTAAGGAAGAATGGGTTATTCAAGAAAGCTTCTCAAACTAGTTGCTTCATAATATTTTTTGTTTTTTTTTTTGTTGACTTTTTTCCTATTTAGTGTTTTTACAAGGACAACGACACTTTCCTTCCTCATCTACATGACTACGTGCTTGTTCAAAAAATATTTTCACTCCATTCCTATACGTCTCCGAAAGTCGATTCGTCACAAAGATCCAACTCTTATCCTTATCTAAAACCAAATTATAAATCTGAAATCCAAAAAAATAATAATAATAAACCTAAATTTTTGGATCTTGATTAGGGGATTTCATATAAATACTTTTAGGCTTTCATGGATTTTTACCTTCCAAGATTTACCGAATTTTCTGTTGGCTGGTCAGAGCAATTTCATGGCAAAGGTCTGCTGACAGAGATGGGACGGTGAAGCTGGTGACGGAACAGCAATCGGACGGCAAAGGTCTGCTGATGGCGTGACGAAGGTCTGATGATGGCGCATTGAAGGCACGGTGCGGCGAAGTGTCTAATAGCAGATTTGGGGCTATAGAAAATTCGGCTTGAGGTTAGGCCAAAGGTGGAGTCCGATTGGGGGAAGATTTGGTTGTGGCAGGCGTGTGGGTGGGAGATACCGTTTACATGTCTTAGGCATTTCAATTTGCTGAGTTTGATTCCATGGAGTACTAGTGGGAAAGGTGCGAAGAAATTTGGGAGAGAGAGCTAGGTCGAGAGAGTTAGAGAGAGAGAGAGAGTAATGTGTGGGGGGTTTTTGAAATAAATGAAGTTTTTTATTTTTTTACAAATAAAAATCAGGCTGGAAGCCCGCAGTGGAGGCGCGGGCGCGCCTAGCCAGCGCGCGCCCAGCCTAGCAGCGCGCTCCCAGCGCCCGCGTGCTCGGCACCGCTGTCCCCAACAGCGCGTGCCCCACCAACGAAGAAAAACACGCAACATCTACCACCATCAAAATTTATCAACTAACACTACTACAAAAGGTAGATTACACGACAGAGATTACACGACGATTCCAAGAAACCGTCGTGTAAACTTGACTTTACACGACGGTTTTCATGGAACCGTCGTGTAAAGTGTGTGCGAATCCCACTTTACACGACGGTTTAAATAAACCGTCGTGTAAAGTGTAACATTACACGACGGTTTCAATAAACCGTCATGTAAAGTGTGTGCGAATCACACTTTAAACGACGGTTTCTTGGAACCGTCATGTAAATATGTATTTTACACGACGGTTTCAATAAACCGTCGTGTAAAGTGTGTCCGAATCCAACTTTACACGACGGTTCCATGGAACCGTCGTGTAAAGTGTTTGCGAATCACACTTTACACGACGGTTTCAATAAACCGTCGTGTAAAGTGTGTCCGAATCTGCCCATACCGGCGGCTTCCACGACGGTCCCCCGGGGACCGTCGTGGAATCCCCCATAATTGGGGTAGACCACGACGGTCCCCCGGGACCGTCGTGGAATCCCCCATAATTGGGGTAGACCATGACGGTTCCCCGGGACCGTCGTGGAAGCTGCCCATACCGGCGGCTTCCACGATGGTCCCCAGGGACCGTCGTGGAATCCCCAATTATTCGGGGCTTACACGACGGGTTTTTAAGACCCGTCGTGTAATGTTCAAAAATTTTTTAAATTTTCACTTTTCATTTTTTGAATTCCGCGCGAAAACTAAATTAAGTACTTAAATACAACTTTCCTCTTCAAATTTTCGCACGCATCTCCGTCTCTTTCTTAACACTCTCTACTTTTGTTCAAGTAACCACACATACTTAACCAACCCGCCGACACCTCTTTTTAAAATTCCGGTCAATCCGCCGTTGCCGCCGCCGCCGCCGCCGCCTCTTTTTTGCTTTGGCCGTGACTATTCTTTTTCAAACAAAAGTAAGGTTCACTTCATATCTAAATTAAACCACATTTGCTTATTTGTTCATTTAAAGATCTATTGTTGCAAATTGTGTGTTTGTTTTTAATATTTCTCTTTGTAGAGGAGATAAATGCTTGTGGATCGTTAATTGTGACACTTTTCACACATTTATGAACATGTTTTTTTTTTCGCACACAACATGCTCGACGGAATGCCACAATGAGTTTTTCTTCTCAAAAAATATAATAGAGTTTTGATTAATTTTTACATCATAAGTATAGCAAGATTACATGAAGTCTTCTAGCATGAAAATACAAAAATAATGGATCAAAACGGCCTATGATCATCGAGAGCCGCACGCCGGTAGGCGGTGCCTGGCTCCCCCACGGGGGGCCCCCTAGGGAGCGCCTGGCGCCCCCTCGGTGGGGGGCCCCTGGGCGCCCGTGGGGGGCGCCTGGCGCCCGTGGGCGCCAGTGGGGGGCACCTGGCGCCCGTGGGGGGCCGTGGGGGGCGACAGGCACCCGTGGGCGCCCGTGGGGGCGCCTGGCGCCCGTGGGGGGCTACTGGCGGCCCCTCAGGCGTGCTTGGCACGCACTCGTGTTTAAAAAAATCAGTTTGTGCACGTATTTTTTTTATGTACAATCATTTACAAAATAAGTTTATTGACTTTGCGTTTGGGTGAAAAGTTAATGTATTGTGTGATTATTAATTATAGTTAAATTGATTCGATTATATTGGTATGACATAAATGTTTTTTTTTTTTGCCAATAACTATAGGTACACGAATACATTGGAACCTTCGAAAAAGGGACGAGCACGAAGGATGAACCCATCGGATCCCAATGTTGATGGCAAGCGAAAGGCAACTATAATGAAACGCGTCCATATGGCAAGGAAAAGGGGTGAACGAATTCCCGTCACGTTTGACGAGAAAGGACAACCGGAAAGAAAGCACGGTGACGAATTGATGAGTTGGATTGGTGTGCTCGCTCGAGAGCACATTCCAATATGGATACAGGATTGGAGATCTCGTGATTTAGACACACTGAAAGAAATTGTTTGGAAAGAAACCGTTACTTCTTTCACCGTTGATGAAAGCTTTCGGCATTCGTGTATAAAATCATGTGGGGAAGCTGCACGGAATTTCCGGTATGATCTGTACAAGACGTTTGTCGAGGGATCTTTAACAGAAGAAAGCATTTGGACACGGCCGCAAAAAGTTATTGACAACTACCCTAATATCGAAGAAGAGGATTGGGTGAAATTCGTGCAGTATAGAACATCCTCACAATTCCAACAACTATCTGATCGTGGAAGCGGAATAAGGACAAACAACGAATACTCATCAAGAGGAGGCCGAGATGGATATAGGAAGCTCGACCAGGAAAAGGTATGTCAATAAAACGTGTTCATACTAAATCATATGATATTTATAGAACATTATGTCCTCATTTATACTAACAATGTGCAAATTACAGTTTAAGAAGACTGGGAAATGGGAAAAAAGAGATAGTTTATGGCTTGATCAACAGATAGGCCCTGATGGAGAGTTCAAGATCCAGCATGTCAAAAAGTTAGCTAGTTGATAATAAGTTTACTAACTACCAATAAATTTTTACTCACTAGTATATGTACTTACAACCCTTAATCATAAATGAGTTATGTTAATTATCTTGTAGATGGAGTACAACACACAGGAGAGCCAAGGCACTTTCGAATCAGTTGGCACTAGTGATGTGTTGTCACAAGCATTATCTAGACCCGAACACAAAGGGCGTGTCCGTGGCCAATCAAAGTTCGTAAAGCCGTCTCAGTACTTTAACCTAGATCGAAGTTCGAGTAGGAACGATGAAGTACAATCAATGAGACGTGAAATAGAAGAATTAAAGGCGTTGGTGCGTGGTCTATGTGCGAACAAAGATGTGACGCCGTCGGTTGATCCCAACAATGTGCCAACCGTGGACCAACACAACAGCTTTAAGGCTAGTTGCTCTGCTCAAGAAAAACAACATGGAGTTTCTGATCCGCCGACCATGGCTGTCGAAAGTATGGAGTGTAAGCTCTATATTTTTTATGAAGTGCAGGGTGGACAGTTGCTTGTCACGTTTGGAAGAGCATGGCTAGAGAGCCTTCCAACCGATACGGTGCATGGGATACCACTGGGGGAAGGGAACGTGCGCGTGTCAATCAGTGTGCCAAAATTAAAAAAGGCACAATTACCTATACCGACGTACGAGGCAACAACTGTGGAGGATGCTATTAATGGATTTGTTGCTTGGCCTAAAACATTAGTCGAGCTCGACACGAGTATGAACAAGGCGAGTCGAGGGCCTAGTCATGTTCCTGACCCAACATCTGGAAAACAAAAACGCCAAAAAACGCTTCAAAAGAAGACCATCGATTCTCGGACAGAGGTACAACAAGGTGTGCAACAACAACAACCTTTGTTCGACTTTAATAACATGAACTCGGCGATGAGGCCTTTGGCTTATTATGCACATAGTTCTATGCGTCAAGGTAATCAGATTGAGGTCCCAATACCATCCACGATCATGACTTTTGAAATGCCAGTCTTTCTGAGCTTTGAAGATATTTATGAGTTCATTAATTTGCAAGAAATCAGTGCAAATTGTATATTAGTCTACATGAGGTACGACATTCTATCTCTAAAATTTGTGTAATCTGGAAATTCTTCTATATCTAAGGTACAGTAACAATTTTGATACGCTTATATGCAGATATTTGGAGGAACTATGTAGGATTAACGGGCAAGCTGAGAAGTTTGCATTTGTCTCTCCAACCTTGATCTCACTGGTGAGAACAGATACTAAAGATGCTGGCATAAGAGACCGAGCTAACAATCTTATCAGGTTTTTGCGTGACGGACCAAAAGGCCGGATTTATCTTGTGCCACATAACATAGGGAGACATTGGGTTTTGGGAGTCATTGACCATGGGAGGACTTCGTCCTTTATTTTGATCCTCTTCGAGAGAAGAAACGAGACGATTTTACGGAGCTAATGAACATGTAAGTCAATTTTAAGCACGGTTAATTTTCTTTAATCTTAATTATTATATGTATCTTAATTAATTAGTTTCAATTTTACCAATTTGCTAGGGCCCTATCGGATTGGAAGATTATAGCCGGTCAATGGATAGAAGGAGATAAGACTATAAAACCATAATCTCGGACCGTCCTTGTCCTCTCCAAGAGGGAAGTGTTGAATGTGGTTATTTTATTTTAGGTTTTATGAGGGACATAGTGTTGAACGGTATTGACATACTAGAAAGTAAAGAATTGTATACTTCTAAGGATTTGGATTTGATTAGGGGAGAATGGGCTAGCCATGTAATGCAATTCATTAATTATGAAATGTGAACTTGTAATGTAAAATTTGGTATGTATTGGATAACATGCATGTTAGACTAGCACGGGAAATCACCAAAAAAACCAAAATAATTTTTTAAATAAAATTTTACACTACGGTACCATTACACGACGGTTCGGCCGAGAACCGTCGTGTAATGTCATACATTACACGACGGTTTTGGCCAAGAACCGTCGTGTAATGTTCATATTACACGACGGTTCGGTCAAGAACCGTCGTGTAATGTGTATTAACACGTACATTAAACGACGGTTCTCCAAGAACCGTCGTGTAATGTGTGTCATTACACGTACATTACATGACGGTTCGTCCGAGAACTGTCGTGTAAACTTAACATTACACGACAGTTTGGCCGAGAACCGTCGTTTAATGTACGTGTAATGACACACATTACACGACGGTTCTTTGCCAAACCGTCGTGTAATGTATGTCATTCCAGCCCAGTTTCATTAACATACACGACGGTTCTAGGCCGAACCGTCGTGTAATCTTCACATTACACGATGGTTTGTACCATAACCGTCGTGTAATGTGGACATTACACGACAGTTCGGTCTAGAACCGTCGTGTAATGTGGATTGATGACGCCTACCTTCGTGTAACATTATTCAGATACGACGACGGTAACGGAACCGTCGTGTTATCTACCACGACACTGGATTACACGACGGTTGGTGAACCGTCGTGTAACTTTACACGACGGTAAAAACCGCCGTGTAATCCACAATTTTTACTAGTGTAAAAAGCATTCATTTTACTACCAAATAATGATTAGGTAGCTTGAAACATGTATTTTGCTATCAAATTTGGGTTTGGTAGCCAAAAGAAATTTTTTAATAAAATGAGAAAAATATCATTTGATAACAAAAATTTATTTAAAACCATTTTTTGGCCACATTATAATATGAAATATATATTTCAAGATGATATATCTATTTATATAATAAAATAATAGGATACTATCATAAGTATATACATTTTTTGTTCATATGAAACATATACTTTGTATCAAACATATTAATGAAAAACTATAAACAAAAATTTTAAAAAAATTCCAAGTCTAAAATATAAGGTTATAAATTTTTTGAAGATTTGCTACCAAATGTAACTTTTGGTAGCAAAAGATAACTTTCCGCCACCAAAATATTAATTTGGTAACGGATTTTTGCTTTAGGCTACCAAATTTGGTAGCAAAAAATCATATATTTCGCTACCAATATTATTAGTTTGGTAACAGGAACAAAAATTTTTTTAAAATTAAAAAAAATTATTATTTGATAACAAAAATTTATTTAAAACCATTTTTTAGCCACATTATAATATGAATTATAGATTTCAAGATTATACATCTTATTATATATGATAAAGTAATAGGATACTATCATAAGTATATACATTGTCTACTTTATATATAATATATATACTTAGTACATATCATACTAACTTATATGTCCTATAAGAAAGAGATAAATCACCAAATAAATTTTTTCATATAAAACATATTATTGTTACAAACTTTGTATCAAACCTATTCATGAAAAACTATAAACAAAAAGTAAAAAAAATTACAAGTCTAAAATATGAAATTAGAAACTTTTTTGAAGATTTGCTACCAAATGTAACTTTTGGTAGCAAAAGATAGCTTTCCGTCACCAAAATATTAATTTGGTAACAGATTCTTGTTTTAGGCCACCAAAATTTGGTAGCAAAAAAGCATATATTTCGTTACCAGATATTAATTTGGTTGCCAAAAACATGTATTTTGCTACCAAACCCAAGTTTGGTAGCAAGAAGAAAATTTTTTAAAAATACAAAAAATTATCATTGGTGTAGCAAGAAGAAATTTTTTTTAAAATACAAAAAATTATCATTTGATAATAAAAATTTATGTAAAACCATTTTTTAGCCACATTATAATATGAAATATAGATTTTAATATGATATATCTTATTCTATATAATAAAGTAATATGATACTATCATAAGTATATGCATTGTCTACTTTATATATAATATATATACTTAGTACACAGCATACCAACTTATATGTCCTACAAGAAAGAGATAAATCACCAAATAAATTTGTTCATATAAAACATATTATTGTTACAAACTTTGTATCAAACCTATTCATGAAAAACTATAAACAAAAAATTAAAAAAAAATTACAAGTCTAAAATATAAAATGAGAAACTTTTTTGAAGATTTGCTACCAAATGTAACTTTTGGTAGCAAAAGATGGCTTTCCGCCACCAAAATATTAATTTGGTAACAGATTCTTATTTTAGGCCACCAAAATTTGGTAGCAAAAAAGCATATATTTCGTTACCAAATATTAATTCGGTTGCCAAAAACATGTATTTTGCTACCAAACCCAAGTTGGGTAGCAAAAGAAAAATTTTTTAAAAATTAAAAAAATTATCATTTGATAATAAAAATTTATTTAAAACCATTTTTTAGCCACATTATAATATGAAATATATATTTTAATATGATATATCTTATTCTATATAATAAAGTAATATGATACTATCATAAGTATATACATTGTCTACTTTATATATACCAACTTATATGTCCTACAAAAAAGAATAAATCACCAAATAAATTGTTCATATAAAACATATTATTGTTACAAATTTTGTATCGAACCTATTCATAAAAAACTATAAACAAAAAATAAAAAAAAATACACGTCTAAAATATGAAATTATAAACTTTTGTGAAGATTTGCTACCAAATGTAACTTTTGGTAGCAAAAGATGGCTTTCCGCCACCAAATATTACTTTGGTAACGGATTCTTGGTTTAGGCCACCAAAATTTGGTAACAAAAAAGCATATATTTTGCTACCAAATATTAATTTGGTTGCCAAAAACATGTTTTTTGCTACCAAATTTGGGTTTGGTAGCAAAATATCATAATTTATTACCAAAAGAAATTTGGTAGCAGATGACCTTGGGGGAAAATTATTGCTACCAAAATATGTTTGGTAGCAAAAGAGATATTTAGCTACCAAAATTTGATGACAGAAACTGATATTCTGCTTCCAAACTTTGGTAGCAAAATGTACTATTTGCTACCAAAAAAATTTTGATAGCAAATGAGTTGAGCAGGAAAAATTTTGACTTCCCGCCAACGTTTTGCTACAAAAAAAGTTTGATAGCAAAAATTGAGATTGGCCCACCAAAATTTGGTAGTAGAAATTTATATTCTGCTATCAAAATTTAGTAATGAAATTTCACCGTTTGCTACCAAATGGAATTTGGTAGCAAATGACATTAGCGGGAAAAATTTTGGCTTCCCGCCAATGTTTTTGCTGCCAAAATAATTTTGGTAGCAAAAGTTTATAATTTGCTACCAAATCTTGATAGCGGAATGTTAACATTTTGTTACCAAATAGTAATTTGGTAACAAAATATTTCGGCGGGAACCAAAATTCAATTCCCGCCATGTCATCTGTTACCAAAAAAATTTGGTAGTGGATTGTGTTGTTTCTACTACCAAAGTTGGTAATAAAATGTCCATACCTTTCTAATACCAAAATTTGATAACAGAAAGTCTATTTTCTGTTACCAAACTTTTTTTGATATCAAAAAGTTTGGTTTCTTAAAGTCAAAATTCTTGTAGTGTCTTGGTTCACCTATTAGTGTCTTGGTTCACCTATTATTTTCCGTCACTACTATTTATTCTATTATTTTTCTCTTTTATATTTAATTAAAATTCCCTAAAAAAATTTAAAAAAAAGAGCACAAAATTAGGTTATGAAGGATACATTCTATTCTATATTAGTAAAAATACGTGCTACACACGTGTTTTGTTATTACATGATGTCATTCTAATGAATTTTAATGAATTTTAACTTTAAGCATAATAACTCTCATTCTAATAAATTTTTGGCATATTATTGATTGATCTTAATTAATCATATATAAACCCAATATTTAATTTATCAATTTTGTATCTTATATCGATTTTCTGCACCTTTTTTTTTAAATCAAAATTTTAAATGAAAATTCAGATTTACTTAAACCAAAGGAACATTCTAGCCAAAAAGAAAAAGAAAAGATGTCAAGAAAATACAAAACTGACCTGGGTATCGCGTAAAATTATGCACAAGATATATCGGAAATATTTTAATTTACTATATATATATATATATATATATATATATATATTATGTAAATAGTACCATATATTATTAAGTAAGTAACGATGGGTGTTGTTTATCCAAAAAAGTAACGACAAGTGGTATATCGTGATAATTACTTTATTTTCTTTTTTGTAAATAATGATAATTAATTTATTGAACTTAACGTTGAAAATTTAAATCTTGATCTTCAAAATTAAAAATTTAAATAATTCAAAAAAATTAAAAATTTAAATCTATAGCACACTTATTTTTATCTCTACTAAATACTAATTCAAAAGTGTTTCAAACTTATCTCATCTCTCTCTCTCTCTCTCTCTCTCTCTTTTTTAAGCATTCTGAAATTCTCCTTATAAAATCAGATTACGTTCCATGTGCCAAAAAAAAAAAAAAAAAAAAGCCATGACGACTCCCAAACTCTTCTCCGTAGCAACGTTTGCTGTTCTTCTCCTTGCTCTTTTCGCCACAAATAACGTTTTCAACTTCTCTTCTCATGATCGTGCTCATGATCATGATGATTTTGACGACTTTGAATCACTCCCAATAGCCGGAGCTATTGGTCCCGAGAGCTATGCCTTTGATGGGCACGGCGAAGGCCCTTACACCGGCATATCGGACAGTCGGATCCTCAAGTGGCAAGAGAATCAAGGCCGTTGGATTGATTTTGCCGTCACTTCTCCAAACAGGTACTTCCATCTTATTGATATTCTTTAGTCTAGTTTTTAAGGTTCTTATCAAGTTATAGACAGTACACAATTGGCTGCTTTATGATGGAACGAGTTATATTATTATGTACATGTAAATGCACTTCGGTATATTTTAATAATTACTAAAAGTTAGTAATACACAATATCCGTTTAATTTATGGGATCACTTTTTCGGAACCACTTTGGCCTGAATTCTATTGTTGCCTTTAATGTTCTGTATTTATGGAGAAATATATGTATATATACAAACATCTATAACGATATCTCTATATATAGGTAATATGTACAATATCGAAAGTTAGATTCATAATTTTCGTTAGAATATCATCATTAATTTTATATGATTATGATATGATTTGAAATAATTTTATATGAGCCTGATTTAATCTGAATGTTGACTACTATAACTAGTAGAGGATTTTTTTTTTTTTTTTTCATACATAACCTCATACGACCCATATTCAAGTTCCGGCTACGACGATTTTTTTTTTAAATGCATTATATACATACATATATAGGGCTACTATACGTCTATGAATTTGAAAATCCATTTACCAATTTAAGGTAATATCTTGTGTGTTGGATTTTTATTTGGTCATGTTGACAATGAATTAGATCAAATTGTGAGGGATCACACGATCACCATCAGACGGAGCACATTTGCGGGCGTCCCTTAGGCCTGGCATTCCACAAAATGAGCGGTGATCTCTACATAGCCGATGCCTACATGGGGCTGCTTGTTGTCGGGGCTGAAGGCGGCTTGGCCACTGCGGTGGTGACTCAAGCACAAGGAGTTCCACTTGCATTTCCCAACGGCATAGACATTGATGAAGAGAATGGACTAGTCTATTTTACTGATAGCAGTTCTCGCTTCCAAAGGAGGTAAATCATACACAATAATTTGTTACTCTTGCATTATCTTTCAATTAGACAACTAATCGTGCAAAAATTCGAATAAAAAAAAAATAGGCCCTAGACCAATGCTATGGCACAAGATTCGAATTATTATACTATTACATATATTTATTTATGCAACCATGTATAAATTGATGTTACAAAAATTTTATGGTGGGAGCACTCAGCCTTAAATTCTAATAAGTTTATTTTGATTTCATAAAGTATCCATGAGTTCTCTTTCCATCAGCATAATTACTTGGAAGTTGTTAATTAGTGGAGTTCACTTGTGAATTTATCATAATTCCTCCTCCTAAAAGTCCTTATGATCGATCTGTCCTATAAAAAATATGTGTGTGATTACTATGGATACTGAAAAAATAGGTTTTCTTGATTTTAATCCTTGGACTTAAATTAGATATCATCAATTATATGATGTTAGATACTATGAGAGGATTTTTTGGACAGTACCATTACACTGAAACACGTGATTATTAAAACGGTTATTATCGATTGCCTCTTATTGTTGAATCTTCCAAAAATTAAATGTACGGTGCCCCTAATGTTAGTAGCTATTTAAACACAATGAAAGGGTAGAACATATTTTTTTTTTTGTTTTTTTCCCCGAAAAATTACTGGAAACACTACATATAAAAATTTTATCTTTAAATGCTAACTATTACAAACATTTTATGCAATGTTTCAGGAACTACCTTTCTCTTATGCTAAGTGGGGACAGAACTGGAAGGCTAATAAGATATGATCTCAAGAGTAAACAAGTCGATGTCGTGCTTGAAAACCTCTATTTCCCAAATGGGGTGGCAATAAGCCAAAATGGAGATTTCCTCTTGGTTACAGAGACCACAACTAGCAGGATCCTTAGGTACTGGCTCCGAACACCGAAGGCCGGGACCGGCGAAGTGTTTGCACGAGTACCCGGATTTCCGGACAACATCAAGAGGAGCGCAAGAGGAGGATTTTGGGTGGCAGTCTCAAGGGGAAACAAGGTCATGGGACGGATTCTTTCGAATCCGAGTATCCGAAAAATTATCCTCGGACTTCCGTTTGACGTAACGAAGATTTACACGAACCTGACGAAGTCGACAGGAAGAGGGTTGCTGATTAGATTGAGTGAGGAAGGTGTTGTGTTGGAAGTGGTTGAAGACAAGAATGGAGTCAAGTGGAAGTCTGTTTCTGAGGCGGAGGAAAGAGATGGGAATCTTTGGATTGGGTCTATTGATGCACCTTATGCTGGAAAGGTCAGATTAAATGATACAATAGGTCACAAAAAGTACTAGATGTTACATACAAAATTATACACAACATATACATGTACATATATATATATATATATATAGACGCTGCTAATGTTATTGGATTAGTGACTGTTTTAGTTAGGGTTTCTTTTTAGAACACTAGCATCCGAAGTATCTATTTCACTTCTGTGCTTTATTTATTTAACTTCTTAAAAATTCAGGAGAACTAGTACGGGAATTGCCAACATCACTTTTGTGCTTTATTTATTTATTTTCTTAACGAAATTTAGTGTTTCCTTTCAGAACTACTATGGGAGGTTCCTACGTCACTTCTGTGCTTTACATTTTATTTAATCCAACTTTTTACGAAATTTAGGGTCCATTTCGGAGTATTTTTGAAATGAAAAATAATGAGATTTTTTTTTTTGAATTATTTTAAAAGATTTTTTTGAAATTGTATTGCTAGAGAGATTGATTAAAAGGTAATATTGTGTTTGTGTATACTTTTGAAAATATGTGTTGTGTGTATAAATCTTAAAAAATAATAATGGAGATAAAGAAACTATTTTATTTTATTTTATCGTTTCTTAACAAAATTTGAAAACGATTTTTTGTTTTTGTTTTTGTTTTTTGAGTTGATGCAAAACAAATGTCATTTTGCAATTGTTTCCAAAATAACTTTATCAAAAAACGTGTAAAAATGTTTTGAAATTGATATCAAACGGCACCTTGTTTTTTAGCTGTCTTTTTCACTTCATCTTTCCTTTTGGCTACAAAAACTCAGGTTCATTCTTTTTCTTTACAAATACAATCAAATAGAAAAATAATGATTTTAGTAGGAGGATTATTATGTGCATTGCAAATGAGTGTTCCAAACACGTTGTTTTTTTTTTTAAGCCTTGTGTTGGTCGTTTAATAATTTTACTACTTTTCTTGAGAAACGTATACATAAAAATAAACAAGGGTTTACTCAAAAATAAATAAAGAAACAAGGGAAAACCGTTTAGAGTATAAAGCCATTCACTACATAATCAAAAAATACATAATTTTTATTTCCTAACATATGTAATTAAAACAACAATATCACTAATACAAACCTGATGAGTTATGTTCTCAAAAATCACAATTTCCGACGGTCTAGAAAATGGATCCTTAATTTATTTATATTGAGCATATATCCTTGTTTGTATATGTGATTGAACTATCAATTTGTTAAAATAACTTTACCATTTTTGTCAACAGCTTGATAGTTATCATCTAATTTTTTTTTTTCCAAAGGATAAACCATATTGACAATTAGGAATTTAATTTTTGGCCTTAGTTCTAAAATTCGCCTACATGCCTTTTGATTTTATTTATTTTTCTCGTATGGTACAATCCAATACTTTTTCTGTCTTTGTTTATTTTCATTACATATAGTATGTTTATTTATGCGTACTCAGAATATGCATGAATTGGAGTGGGTATGATTCGGAGTCACTACTACAAAATGTAGATTACACGACAGAGATTACACGACGGTTCCAAGAAACCGTCGTGTAAACTTGACTTTACACGACGGTTACAAGAAACCGTCGTGTAAACTTGACTTTACACGACGGTTCTAAGAAACCGTCGTGTAAAGTGTGTTTCGCACACACATTACACGACGGTTTCTTTGAACCGTCGTGTAAAGTCAAGTTTACACGACGGTTTCTTGTAACCGTCGTGTAAAGTGTCGCGCTTTACACGACGGTTCTAAGAAACCGTCGTGTAAAGTGTGTTTCGCACACACATTACACGACGGTTTCTTTGAACCGTCGTGTAAAGTCAAGTTTACACGACGGTTTCTTGTAACCGTCGTGTAAAGTGTCGCGCTTTACACGACGGTTCTAAGAAACCGTCGTGTAAAGTGTGTTTCGCACACACATTACACGACGGTTTCTTTGAACCGTCGTGTAAAGTCAAGTTTACACGACGGTTTCTTGTAACCGTCGTGTAAAGTGTCGCGCTTTACACGACGGTTCTAAGAAACCGTCGTGTAAAGTGGGATTCGCACACACTTTACACGACGGTTCCAAGAAACCGTCGTTTAAAGTGATACTTTACACGACGGTTCCAAGAAACCGTCGTGTAAAGTTTCAATGTGTATTATTAATTCTGTTTTTCCAGCAGCCCTCATTTTATCTCACAGAACTATCGCGCAGCCGCGAAAAATATCACAGAAACCTGCGAATCCACGGCTCCTCTACTACGAACCAACATCTCCTCCTGCGAATCACACTTTGACGGTTTTTTGTAAGTATAGTGATTATTACTTACTCTTCTTTTTAGTTATTCGATTTTTTTTTACTTTTAGTAAATGTCAAAAATGGTATATTTTTTCTTCTTCTTGAAAGAATGATTAATTATTTGTTGAATTTTTTCAATAGCTTCATATATATATATATATATATATATAATGTGGGTTTAAATGCAAAAACTTGATTATTGAATAAATTGTATGATATATTTATTATCGATTTAGGACGGGTTCTTGGAAATGGATCGAAAATGGATGTGGGCTAATAGATTGACAAGAAAATATCGAGATGGTGTTGAAGAATTTTTATCATTTGCCGAAATTCACATGAAGAATGAAAAGATTCGATGTCCTTGTGTGGATTGTGGAAATCATAGATCCCATTCAGTTGATGAAGTTAGAAGACACTTGCTTGCCCGTGGATTATTTGTTCCTACCAAACATGGTATTTACACGGTGAAATGTGTTTTAATCCATCATCGAAGAATAAAGCGAAAGAACCCATTGTTGAGGAAGGGGTAGGAGATAATTTGTTTGATATGGTTAATGATTTGGAAGAACAGTTTGTGCATCGTCCGGAGATTTATTGAATGATTAGATGTTGATTTAAGCAATGGTATGATGTCGAATGCCTTGTATGAGGTGTAGTAAATATACGAAATTGTCCGCTTTGGTCAAATTATGGAACATGAAGGCATCGGGAGGTTGGACAAATTCTAGTTTCACGGCTCTTTTAGAATTTCTAAGAGAGGTTCTACCGGTTGATAATAAAATACCCTCTAGTATGTACGAAGCTAAGAAGACGTTGAGCACTTTGGGAATGGAATATGAAAAAATTCATGCATGTCCAAATGATTGCGCCCTTTACCGAGATGCGTACGCGGATTTGGATGAATGTCCGGTTTGTAAGGAGTCAAGGTGGAAGAAAGGCAAGAATCCAACGAATTGCAGTAAAGGTGTGCCGGCAAAGGTGTTATGGTACATTCCTCCGGCACCACGTCTGCGGCGTTTATTCCGTAATGCCGAGCATGCCAAGAATTTGACTTGGCATCATGATAAACGTGTTGAAGATGGCATGCTTAGACATCCAGCAGATGCACCACAATGGAAGACCTTTGATGCTGATCATCCTGAATTTAGTTCGGAACCACGGAATCTACGTCTTGGTTTGTCGGCAGACGGAATGAACCCACATGGTAATATGAGTAGTAGGCATAGTACTTGGCCCGTCATACTTGTCAACTACAATCTCCCCCGAAGTTGAGCATGAAGCGGAAGTTCTTGATGTTGACATTATTGATATCAGGTCCTCAACAACCAGGGAATGACATTGATGTGTACTTAGCACCACTAATCGATGATCTAAAGAGTTTATGGGAAAAGGGGATCGAGGTTAGAGATGCGTTCCGTCAAGAGACATTCACACTCCGTGCAATGTTGATGTGGACAATTAATGACTTTCCTGCTTATGGTAATCTATCTGGTTATTCAGTCAAGAGTTCTATCGGCTGTCCTGTTTGTATGAAAGAAACATCTTCCATCCGATTGAAGAATGGTAAGAAAACCGTTTACCTTGGTCATAGGAGATTCTTACCACAAAATCATCGATACCGCAAACAGAAAAAGGCTTTTGATGGTAATACAGAAGAAAGAGCCCCTCCGCGGGTTTTGACGGGTGAAGACGTTTATGAGATGGTTAAGGAATTGAAAGTGGTTCTCGGGAAAAGAAAGCGGCGTAACAACGATCCCGTGGTTGATGGACCTTGGAAGAAGCGGTCAATCTTCTACGAACTTCCATATTGGAGGACACTTTTTGTTCGTCATTGCTTGGATGTCATGCATATTGAGAAAAATGTTTGTGAATCAATTGTGGGCACGTTGCTAGACATTCCTAATAAGAGCAAAGACGGTGAAAAAGCACGGTTAGATCTTAAGGATTTGAAGATTAGACCTAACTTGATCCCTACGAAAAAAGGGAATGCAACTTACTTACCTCCGGCGAAGTACACGTTATCGAGACAGGAAAAAAGAAAGCTTTGTGAGTGGCTGTCTTCTGTTAAAGTGCCCAACGGGTATTATTCCAACATCAAAAGGTTGGTGTCTATGAAGGATTTGAGGCTGATTGGAATGAAAACACATGATTGTCATATCTTGATGCAACAGTTATTACCGCTGGCATTACGAGGAGTTTTAACGAAGGATGTAAGATTCGCAATTACCAAATTATGCTCTTTTTTCAACTCGATTTGCTCTAAGGTAATTGATCCATTGACACTAGATTTGCTACAATCAGAGTTAGTTAAGACGTTGTGCTTGCTTGAGAAGTACTTTCCACCCTCATTTTTTGACATAATGATTCATCTAACGGTGCACTTAGTCCGGGAAGTGAAGCTATGTGGACCGGTTTACTTGAGATGGATGTATCCTTTTGAAAGGTACATGAAGGTTTTGAAGGGTTATGTCAAGAACCGAAATAGGCCAGAAGGATGTATAGTAGAAAGCTACATTGCAGAAGAATCCGTCGAATTTTGCTCCGAGTATTTGTCCACCGCGGAAGCGATTGGGTTGCCAAAGACTACAAACATTGACTGGAAAGGACTATCTGTCGGTATTCCATCTTCGGTTGATCGAGGTGAATGGGAAAAAGCTTGTCTCTATACCTTACAAAATAGGGTTGAAGTTGAGCCCTTTATTGAGGTTCACCTACAGGAATTAAGAGATAGCAATCCAAGAAGAGGAAGAAATGAAAAGTTGCTTGTAGATGAACATAATCGGACGTTTCGTCAGTGGCTCCGAAGACATGTCTTACAGAATGACAGCTTTTCACAGGAGTTAATGAACCTCGCTAGAGGACCGTCGACCGTTGTTACACGTTATACATCATACTTCGTCAATGGTTATACATTCTACACGCGCGAAAGAGATGAGAAGCATCCTGTTCAAAATAGTGGTGTTAGTATCCGAGCCAAGTCAATGCATATTTCATCTGCAAAGGACAAGAATCCAGTTTATGGAACTATGAACTACTTCGGGTTTATTGAAGATATTTGGGAACTCGATTACTGTGGGTTACATATAGCACTATTTAAGTGCAAATGGGCCGACAATAATTATGTATGGACCGACAGTGATGGCATCACAGTAGTGGACTTTAGACGATTGGGATACAAAAATGATCCATTCATTATGGCATCACAGGCAATCCAAGTATTTTATACAACGGATCCCAGCAATTTAGAGTTGTTCCTAGTAGTACCGATGCAGCAAAAAATTCTCCATGGTCAAGAAGATGAGGAAGATTGCTCCGACATTCCTCCTTTCACACAGGGATTGCCACCGGTTGAGGAGATTGACGTGCTCGATGATGATGTTTCCCACTTGGTTCGACCGGATATTGAATGGACCCGTGTTGAGCAAGCAAAAAGAAAAAGAAAAAAACTTGAACATTATGCCCTTTATTTTGTACAAAACATTACTTTATTTATATTATATTCCTAATAGTATTATATATTTATTTTGTTATGTTCATTGCTTTATATATATATATATATACCGTGACTATTAATTTCGATCCAAGCCACAACAGTAGTACATATATATGTGAAAATTTGGTAAATAAAACAGGGTTATTAGATAAAGAAGTTTCAGATTTTGGGTAAATGGTATGGAGAATACACGACGGTCCCAGAAGGAACCGTCGTGTATTCTCACGCAGGCGCGCGCCCGCGCGGCGTGGGCGCCCACGCCGCGCGGGCGCGCGCCTGCTACTCGTCAGGCCGAACTAGGCGCGCGCCCGCGCGTCTCATGCCGGTGCCCGCGCCGCGCGGGCGCGCGCCTATGTAATGAATGGTTTTTAGTCGACGGTTTTTTCTTACCCGTCGTGTAATGCTCAAATTTTTAAATTTTCACTTTCATTTCAATTCCCGGACCGTACTTAATACAACTTTCCTCTTCATTTCTGTTCAAAATTTCTCTCGCATCTCCATTTTTTCTTAACACTCTTCCGAATCCGTTTCTGATCCACGATTGCACATTCCGCCGAAAAAAACTAAATACACTTCCTCTTCTTTCTGTTCAAAATTTCTCTCGCATCTCCATTTTTTCTTACACTCTCTATTTTCCAGTACACATACTCACCCGCCATACTTCTCGTTTAAATCCGGTCAATCCGCCATTGCCGTCATTGCCGCGCCGCCTCCTTCTTGCATTGTACGTGCGTGACTAGTCTTTTTCAGAGAAAAGTAAGGTGACTTCGTATATAAACTAAACCACATTTGGTTCTTTCAGGAGTTAAAGAATTCTTGTTGCAAATGAGTGTGTTTGTTTTTAATATTTCTCTTTGTAGCAGAGAAAAATGATTGTGGATCGTTACTTTTTACACTTTACACACATTTATGAACATGTTTTATTTTTCGCACACAACATGCTCGACGGAATGCCATAATGAGTTTTTCTTTTCGAAAAAGAGAAAAGAATTTGATCAATATTGACAGCATAACTATAGCAAGATTACATGAAGTCTTCTAGCATGAAAATACAAAAATAATGCATCAAAACGGCCTATGACCGTCACTTTTAACGACGGACGCCTGGCACCCGTGGGGGCACCGGCGAGCCCGTGGGGGGCGCCTAGCGCCCCCTCGGGCGTACCTAGTGCCCCTCGGTGGGGGCGCCTGGCGCCCGTGGGGGGCGCGCCTGGTGCCCCCTCGGTGGGGGGCGCCTGGCGCCCGTGGGGGACCCTACCGCCTGGGCGGGCATGGGGGGCGCCTGGCCCCACTCGGTGGGGGGCGCTAGGCGCCCTCTCGGTGTGCCTGGGCGCCCGGGGGTGCCTAGCGACCGTTGGTTTTTTAAAAAAATTCAGGTTGTTAAAGTGCCTTTTTATGGACGAATTTCCAACTAAATAAGTTTCTGCACCTTTGCGTTTGGGTGAAAAGTTAATGTATTGTGTGATTCTTAATTAAATTTAAAATGAATCGATTATATTGGTATGACATAATTGTTATTGATTTTCACTTTTTTGCCAATAACTATAGGTAAACGAATACAATGGAACATTCCAAAAAGGGACGAGCACGAAGGATGAACCCGTCGGAGCCCAATGTTGATGGCAAGCGAAAGGCAACTATAATGAAACGTGTCCACATGGCAAGGAAAAGGGGTGAACGAATTTCCGTCACGTTTGACGAGAAAGGACAACCCGAAGGAAAGCACGGTGACGAATTGATGAGTTGGATTGGTGTGCTCGCTCGAGAGCACATTCCAATATGGATACAGGATTGGAGATCTCGTGAATTAGACAGATTGAAAGAAATTGTTTGGAAAGAAACCATTACTTCTTTCACCGTAGATGAAAGCTTTCGGCATTCGTGTATAAATCATGTGGTGAAGCTGCACGGAATTTCCGGCATGATCTATACAAGACGTTTGTCGAGGGAGCTTTAACAGAAGAAAGTGTTTGGACACGGCCGCAAAAAGTTATTGAACTCTACCCTAATATAGAAGAAGAGGATTGGGTGAAATTCGTTCAATATAGAACATCATCACAATTCCAACAACTATCGGATCGTGGAAGCGGAATAAGGACAAACAACGAATACTCATCAAGAGGAGGCCGAGACGGATATAGGAAGCTCGACCAAGAAAAGGTATGTCAAAATTAACGTGTTCATACAAAATCATATGATATTTATAGAACATTATGTCCTCATTTATACTAACAATGTTGAATTACAGTTTAAGAAGACTGGGAAATGGGAAAAAAGAGATAGTTTGTGGCTTGAGCAACAGATAGGCCCTGATGGAGAGTTCAAAGATCCAGCATGTCAAAAAGTTAGCGAGTTGATAGTAAGTTTACAAACTACCAATAAATTTTTACTCACTAGTATATGTACTTACAACCCTTAATCATAAACGAGTTATGTTAATTATCTTGTAGATGGAGTACAACACATAGCAGAGCCAAGGCACTTTCGAATCAGTTGGCACTAGTGATGTGTTGGCGCAAGCATTATCTAGACCCGAACACAAAGGGCGTGTCCGTGGCCAATCAAAGTTCGTAAAGCCGTCTCAGTACTTTAACCTAGATCGAAGTTCGAGTAGAAACAATGAAGTACAATCAATGAGACGTGAAATAGAAGAATTAAAGGCATTGGTGCGTGGTCTATGTGCGAGCAAAGATGTGGTGCCGTCGGTTGATCCCACCAATGTACCAACCGTGGACCAACACAACAGTTTTAAGGCTAGTTGCTCTGCTCAAGAAAAATAACATGGGGGAGTTTCTGATCCGCCACCCATGGCAGTCGAAAGCAATGAGTGTAAGCTCTATATTTTCGATGAAGTGCAGGGTGGACAGTTGCTTGTCGCGTTTGGAAGAGCATGGATGGAGAGCCTTCCAACCGATACGGTGCATGGGATACCACTGGGGGAAGGGAACGTGCGCGTGTCAATCAGTGTGCCAAAATTAAAAAAAGCACAATTACCTATACCGACGTACGAGGCAACAACTGTGGAGGAGGCCATTAATGGGTTTGTTGCTTGGCCTAAAACATTAGTCGAGCTCGACACGAGTATGAACAAGGCGAGTCGAGGGCCTAGTCACGTTCCTGACCCAACAGCTGGAAAAACAAAACGCCAAAAAAGCTTCGAAATAAGACCATCGACTCTCGGACGGAGGTACAACAAGGTGTGCAACAACAACAACAACAACTTTTGTTCGACTTTAACAACATGAACATGGCGATGAGGCCTTTGGCTTTTTATGCACATAGTATCATGCGTGACGGTAATCAGATTGAGATCCCAATACCATCCACCATCATGACTTTTAAAATGCCTGTCTTTCTGAGTTTTGAAGATATTTATGAGTTCATAAATTTACAAGAAATCAGTGCAAATTGTATATTAGTCTACATGAGGTACGACATTCTATCTCTAAAATTTCTATAATCTGGAAATCCTTCTATATCTCAGGTATAGTAACAATTCTGATATGCTTATATGCAGATATTTGGAGGAGCTATGTAGGAGTAACGGCCTCGCTGACAAGTTTGCGTTTGTGTCTCCAACCTTAATCTCACCGGTGAGAACAGATACTGAAGATGCTGGCATGAGAGACCGAGCAGACAATCTTATCAGCTTTTTGCGTGACGGACCAAAAGGCCGGATTTATCTTATGCCACATAACAGAGGGAGACATTGGGTGTTGGGAGTCATTGACCCATGGGAGGACTTCGTCCTTTATTTTGATCCTCTTCGAGAGAAGAAACGAGACGATTTTACGGAGCTAATCAGCGTGTAAGTCAATTTTAATCCGAAAATTTTTTTTAATCTTCTTATTTATTATATATATGTATCTTAATTACTTAATTTCAATTCTACCAATTTGCTAGGGCCCTATCGGATTGGAAGATTATAGCCGGTCAAGGGATTAGAAGGAGACAAGATTATAAAACTATAATCTCGGACCGTCCTTGTCCTCTCCAAGAGGGAAGTAGTGAATGTGGTTATTTTATATTAGGTTTTATGAGGGATATAGTGTTGAATGGAATTGAAGTACTAGAAAGTAAAGAATTTTATACTTCTGAGGATTTGAATTTGATTAGGGGAGAATGGGCTAGCCATGTAATGCAATTCATTAAATCTGATATGTGAACTTGTAATGTAAAAATTTGTATGTATTTTTATTTTGATAGTTGAAGTTACTCTCTTGGATCGTGTATTGGATAACATGCAGGTTAGGCTAGCACGGAAAATCACCAAAAAAACCAAAATAATTTTTTAACTAAGAATATTACACGACGTTTCCGGCCGAAACATTACACGACGGTTCGACAAAAACCGTCGTGTAATCTGTATATATTACACGACGGTTCGATAAAGAACCGTCGTGTAATGTATACATTAAACGACGGTTATATATCGAACCGTCGTGTAATATACTTAAGTACGCATACATTACACGACAGTTCGTATAGGAACCGTCGTTTAATATGTTACATACGACAACTTTACACGACGGTTCGGCCAAGAACCGTCGTGTAAAGTTGTCGCATGTAACATATTAAACGACGGTTCGGCCAAGAACCGTCGTGTAATGTCTATATTACACGACGGTTTGGCCAAGAACCGTCGTGTAATGTCCTTATTACACGACGGTTTGGTCAAGAACCGTCGTGTAATGTGGTTTTGATGACGCCAAGCATGGTGTAACATTGAGATACGACGACGGTAACTGGACCGTCGTCTTATCTTCCACGACACTAGATTACACGACGGTTCGTGAACCGTCGTGTAATCTTTACACGACGGTAAAAAACCGTCGTGTAATCCATAATTTTTACTAGTGGCATGTTATCATATGTGTGTTTGCTATTTTGTAATCTTTTTTTTTTTTTTTTTTTTTTTTTTTTTTTTTTTTTTTTTTTTTCAGCTTGGGGTGAGTATCGGCACTCGGGATTGGAATTAACCCTTTGTATTCGTTCGGATATAAACTATTGCATATTCAACTTAAATATTTTTATTCAAATTTAAAATTTGAATTGTGTCTTCAAATGAAATATGTTGTGTTTAAATAGTTTATTTTTATAATATATTAGTATATGTTAATGTTAAATTTGTTATAAAAAATGTAAAAAAAAAAAAAAACATAATTTTAAGTTATACTCTAATACATAATATTATTTATAATATTATTTCTTCTTTTTGTCATTATTATTATATTTTGAGGCTTGTAAAAGTGAACACTTAGTATTTAAAAAACTAAAAAATGAAATCTTTTTAATAATTACATAATAAAAGTCAAATCAATAATTAATTAAAAACAAATATTAAATTTGACATTGATCCTTAAGGCAAATTTTTCATCAAAATTTAATATTTGATAAATTTAGCATTAAATATAACACTTTATTGGATAACACTTTTTTTTTTATTTAAATATCAAAATTAATCATTGATATAACTTTTTAACATTATATTAGAGATGCTCTAAAAGTTTTTTTTTTTTTTTTTTTTTTTTTTGAGAAAAGGAAGGTAAGTGAGAAAATGATCTCATTATAAAGATTTTCAATAAACAATTGACGTTTCTAGAAGAAGCGCTACAGCTAGTATATATTTTTGGAAGTGAATGTGTTCCTCCGTGATCAGCACGTGCTTTCATTAAATAAAACATGCGTGTCATTCTGTTTACCGATCTCTTTAGCATACACGAATCTAATACCCGTGCGATGAATGGGAAAGGAAAAAATAAATAAAAAAGTTGAGTATTATATAATAAAAATAATTTATTGAGGTAAATATTATAATTATAATAAATATAATTTTGTTAAATTTTTTTAATACTGAACACGCAAAATCAATATGATAATAACACTAATAATAATAAGGTGAAAACAAAAGCAAAAAGAGGGTTTTTTTTTCAATTATACTTATTTAAAGGAAAAAAATTTATATGGGGAAAAAAAGAAGTCAGGGAAAATTTTTGGATTGAAAATAATTTGAAAAATTATTTTGAACATAAATATAATAACAAAATAAATATATATCTTATTTCATGAGTTTAAAAAAAATAGAAACCAAAGACCAAAAAAACAAAAAGGAAAAACTAAAGGAAGTTTTTAATATAGAAAAAAAAATAGAGAAAAAATTGCATATGGAATGATAAGAAAAAAAAGGAGTGTTTAAAAATAAAATAAAAGAAACAAAGTATGAAAAATAAGGAATATAATATATTTATAATAATTTTTAGAATTAAGTTTGTTTTTTTTATATTTATATTTATATTAATATGTCTGAATTGTATATATTAGTATAGACATATATTTACATTTATACATAGAAGAAGTCTTGAGGTAGCAAATTTTTTTCTTGTTGAATAACCAAGTGTCACTCGTGTTGAATTTTCTTCATCTTCTCCTCCGATCTGTTATAATAAAAATTTATATGTGTTAGTAAGATGATGTTTATATTTAATATATAAATTGAAATAAATATTTAATTTATTGTGTAATTATATAGAAAAATAATATTACCTGGTTTCTTTTCGTTTTTTTGTTGGGTCGCTTGGGGATACAATTTCATGATACGATGGGAGAGGTTGATGTCGAGGACTAAAATAATAATATATAAAATTATATAATAAATAATAATATATAAATATATATTAAATTAAATAATCAAAAATCAATATTGAAATATAAATAATAATATACCTTGATTCAACTTTTTCGATGATATGTTCGGTAAAGATCAGTTTTCTTTTGCAGTTTTTTTGCTGCCTATCTGAGGTGTTTCTGGATCAATAGAAATTGATGATGGCGGAAGTTCTTCGAACGACGTTGTTGTCGGTGCAGCTAACAACATTGGTTATATATCATCATCAAATATTTTACAAGGAGTGCATCGATGAACGCACCTCGTAGACGAAATTGGATGACAAATATTTTTGATATGCCTTTCAATTAGTTCAGAATAAGAGGAATAACGGTTGGATCAGTGTATCCCTCTTGGATCGTTAGTATGGAGCAAGATTTGTTTATTAATGATTGAACCGTTTTTCCAAACATGACGATATTCATTCCTCCAGTGTTGTCTTCAATCAGTGCATTAATTTTATACCTATTAAAAAAATTTAATATCTATTTAATTTTTAAATATTTTGATATTGATGTATGAAAAAAAAAAAGGGAAATTTTTTTTTTTATAGAGATAAAATATATTACCAAGTGATTGGCATAGTAGTCAAAATGTCCATGACTATCGCACCACCATGATGTCCCTGATTATTTTAGTTGTCTATAACATCTTGGACATGCATTATAGAACCAACCTTGACGAATATCAAGCTCTGTAATAGTCACTTTAACAGTGAATTTTGTTTCCTGTTTGATAAAATTAAATTAATAATGTTGAGTAAATGATTTATTATATTTATATATAATAATTTAATATTTACCTGATTTTGAAATGGATTTAAAGCTTGAAGTTCAACGACTGTTGTTCGGTTGGCAATCTTTTTTCTTCTAATGATATCATTTGTTTTGTTGATCCAGCAATAAAGTCGATTCCTTGAATAGAATGACTGAATCTATAGAAAATCAATATATTAAATAAAGTTAGTGCTTTTTTGTTAATTAATATATATAAATAAATAAAATACTTTATGAATGACAATTTATAATACCTTTTTTTTTTTTTTTTTTTTGGTTTCTGCAATGTCTGGATTAAGATAATATGAAGAACCATTGGTGCTAGCGACATAAAGTCCACCTGTATATGTATGATTATAATAGTTGGTGATTAATAGTATAATTTTTGTAATTTTTTTAAGTTAAGAGAACTGGATTTTTTTTTTTCTTAATTGTTGTCTATATACTTACCCATATATTGTTTAGCCGTCATTGCTGAAAATGCTACAACAACTGGTTCAGGTATTGTTTGAATTACATTTTCATCAAAAATTTTTGCAAGTTCTCCCTAGAGATTGACACTAAGCGTTTCTTCTCTGTGGAATAAAATGAATACAAACAAATAATATATTAAGAATAAATAATGTAAATTTTAGAAATATATTTTTAATAATAGATTATTTTTAATTACCTGATAGTTTGAATAGCGACACTTCATCTTTTACTGATCTATCATTTATAATAGATTCTTCAATACTTTTGATGGAGATAATGCGACCAATTACATCTAACACAATATAATAATTAGGAAGTCATTAGTTATTATTTTATATAAAATAATTTACTAATTATTAATTATAAATTAACAACTATAGATTTCAAATATGATTACTTGATAGAAGATAATTAATGTCGACTTTTGGTGTAAGTTGGTCGAATTTCACAAAGTTGAATTTGAGCTAAGGTATTTCTGGTATATCGTCCTCAATATTTTTGAAAATAGTGGATCTTGCAAATTGCAACATCGCAATGAGGGGGGCGATCTTATACCTTGGTTTGTTGTTTGCGATGAAGAAGTTGCTGATTTCATATATGCTACCTACTTGTATTTTATTTGCTATGAAATCAGCATCTTTCCCACAAATAAAACCGTGTATTGCCTCATCCTATATTAAAAATATACATTAGTTATATATTAAACAATAAGCAAACATATTTTTTAAACACATGATAATATTAATGAGAAATAAAATGAATTACCTGTTTGTCAACTAATAAACAATCAAGGCTTATTAGTTTTCCGATCTTGTAATCTGTATTTCTCCATAACTGGCATATTCGAGCGCATATTTCTTGATGTGTTTCTCCTAGTTTTAGCACTCGTATTGGACTGAACATTTTCTATAAACAGAAATAATATATATAAATACAAATGTTATTACGTTGTAAAGCTCATTGAAATAAAATCAGTATAACTCTATTTTTTAATAGATATTTATTATTTTTGATGAATATTGTGTAAGATTTCTTTATAAACAATGTTTTTGACATGGTTTGGATATTTATTAATTGAATTATGTATTAAAATATGTAATCCTGTTGGTGAAATCACTCTAGATAAAGCAACATATAATTGACCATGACTAAAAATTTCATCTTCTAAATATAATTCGACTTTATTCAAATATTGACCTTGACTTTTATTTATTGTCATTGCATAACAAATTTTTAAAGGAAATTGTCGTCTTTTTAAAGTAAATGGCCAATTCGATTCACGAACTGTCATTTCTATCCTTGGTATATAAACTTTTTCATTTGTATTATTAGAGTTAATTATACGTCTTTCAACAATTCTATTTGTTAATTGTGTAATAATCATTCTAGTACCATTACATAAATTCATTGATTGACTAAGATTTCACATTAATATAACAGGAATTCCAATCTTAAGTTTTAATTCATGTGGAGGTAAACTATTGAAATTAAGAGTGTGCAAAAATTCAGTGGGATATAAGAGATTTAATTCTTCGATATTTCCAGATGATGAAAAAATAGTATCGCAACTGTAATAAATTTTTGTATCTGTAGGTACTAAGGATAATATATATTTATTTATTTCATCAGTTGTTTTATTTTTAGGTGTAATAATCGCTCGTTGTTTTAAATAATTAATATCTTGAAAATTATTAGGAAAATTATCATATATTATTGTGTAGATTTGTTCAATAGAATTTGAATTGTATTGTATTAAATATTTTTCATGTATTTTAATCCAGGTAGCATCTTCATTTTCTGGATCTTTTATTCCATCTGCTGTTCCATCACCAACATTTAAAATCCATTCTGAAAAATTGGTTATTTCTATTTGTTTTTCAATAGAGTAATTATTTCTTTTTAATCGTATATTTTCTGTTAAAGTAAGTATTCGAAAATATGGCCAAAGATAAGAATTGTTTATAGTTACATCAATAATATTTTCTTTTGTGCCATTTGGGACAACAGGCAATATTTGTCTGAAATCACCACCTAAAATAACTGTCATTCCTCCAAAAGGATGATCAAAATTATTTTTTAAATCCTGCATTGTTTTATCTAAAGCTTCGAAACAATATTTATTAGTCATAGGTGCTTCATCCCATAAAATTAATGTAGTTTTTTCTATTAATTTTGCTAATTGAGTAGATTTTTTTATTTGGCAAGTTGAAAATTCATCGATTAAAAGAGGTATACGAAATCTTGAATGTGCAGTTCGACCTTTTGATAATAATAATGATGCTATTCCAGATGAAGCTACAGCTAATACTATTTCACCATTTGATGTAATTTTACTAATAATAATATTTCATAAATATGTTTTTCCTGTACCTCCATAACCATATATAAAAAATAGATTATTATGTTTATCTTTAATCGCTTTTAAGATTTCGTTATAAATAAAATATTGTTCTTCATTTAAATTTTGTACTAAATTGATGTTTTTTTCTTTTAATTTATATATATCATAATTGAATTCTTCTCTTAAAATATTATTGTTTAGATCATCAAGTAATGATCCAGTTGGAAGTGGAAGATTATAATGTGATAAAAAGATGAATTTAAATTTAATAACTTTTTTAATTCATATAATACATAATTATATAATTCGTTTTCTGGGATTTCAAAATTTGGATTATTAAATAATTGTCTTATTTTGTGTAAAATATCTTCACACATTAATTTCCAATGTTGCTCCTTTTTATGATTCAATAATAATTTTAAGTAATACAATTCACTTGAATCTGGATGAATATAAATGTTCTTCCTATAGTATGACCATTTTGTCGATGAGTCCAAATTTTATTTTTATTATTCCATACCCATTTTGTTGGAAATTCTGTATAAGTAAGTTCTTGAGCATCTTTATTAGTTTTATTAATTTCCATCCATTCTGTTAATATTGTTTTTTGAATTTGTGGTTGACGTTTTATATTTTCAAGTTGTTGATTTTTATTAAATGTGATATTTTGCATATTTGGTAAATGAATAGATAGTCGTTGAACAACTGGATTTTCTATAATGGATTGAAAATTCAAATATTCTCCAAATTGCTTCATAAGGTGTGATATATCGATAATTAAGATAAGTTTTTATTTCATCGACTTCTTTATAAACTGTTGTTTCGTTATTTTCAGTAATAACATTATCTTCAATTACAGTACGTATTCTATCTGGACCTTTTGTAAGATATTTAAATAAATATTTAATTAGCATAGATTGAGAACATATTTCAACATTAATGTGAGCACTATATTTTAAGCATAATGTTCGATTATACGAAACAACATATCTATTATCAAGTTTAATACCTTCTTTTACAATATTAAATTATGTATCTCTACGACGATAAATAACAAAACCATTTTCTTCTATAGTTGTTTTATTTTTATTTGTTTCGGGAATTTTTTTGAACATTTGGAGTTTTTCATACATGGTGCATTTATTTTTGCATATCCACATGGTCCATGTATCATATATTCTGTTATAATTTTATAACCTAAAGGATCTTTATTAGATCTGGTATTTCAACCGAAATAAATTTATCTATTTCTATACCATTATGATATTTATGTTCAGGATATAACCAAAATAGCATATGAAAATGAGACAAACCACGTTTTTGAAACTCCACAATATATAGATCTAGAAAAGGACAAAAGGTAAAAAAAAAATGTTAGTCCTTTTAATTTATTATGATAAAAAATAATAATAATAAGTAATCGCTTTTTTTAATATAAAAAAATTAACTCACCTGCTATTATAGTTCCAAAAATATTACCTGATTTTATTGTAGTTAACAAATGATTTAATTTTAATTTAAATATTCTACTTATAATATCTGGTCTGTCTTCAGATTTTTGTCCTGGAATTATATTTAAACTTCTTTTGATTTCTGGCCATTTAGGATTACATGTAAATGTTAAAAATATATCAGGATTTCCATAATGTCTATAAATCACCATTGCATCTTGATAATTTTGAGTCATATATCTTAGACTTCCAGTATAAGATGATGGTAAAATAATTCTTTTTGCTATCGCTTCTGCGTTTATGTCACTTCTAATTATAGCATCTTGAATACCTTTGTAAATTTCAGATCTTAAATTATTCTGATTTTGTCTAACATAATCTAAACGATCTTCTTCAATAGAAGCATAACCATCTACAATATATTGTTGAAAAAGTCGTCCAGCTCTAAGTAATGTATTTCCTTCATGTAATCTTTGTTGAAATTGAAAAGCATAAAAGGATCTGATTGATATTCGATTTCTACACGTCTATTTACCAGTAAAATTTGGATTCCATTCTATATCAGTTCTATATCCATCTTCTCCACAAGGAAATAATAAGGGATATTGTAATGCCATATAAAATGGGTGAAGTTTGTTGATTCTTTGTAATTCTCCAGTTTGATTATGAATAATAATATCTCTACCATTTTCATATAAACCAAAATCTCAAACAATTAAACAACCTATATCTGTTGAAGTTGGAAGATCATATTGTGTACTATCTCTTTGTCTTCTTCCAATCAATCTTAATTTCATTGATGGTGTTTCATTATTTTTATAAACATCTCTAATGCTCTAAAAAGTTGGACTAACTTATTTGTTTCATCTAACATTAAATTAATTTTTTTACAATAATCTCATTTAAATTATTTTGATCATTATTATTTGAGAAGATTGCTATTCTGTTTTGAATTTCATTATCTGTATCGTAAATATATAATTGAGCAAATTTTGGAGGATTATTGTCAATTGGAAGTAAAGATCCAATTAAATGATGAATTTGTCCATTGATCTTAAAATATATGGTCCAGATGATTTATTAATATCTGATTGAATATTTGCTCCAAATGAAGTAAAGGCAAACATAGAATTATAAACTCTAATATTTTTTTTCTGAAATTTGCACTCAAAGGTCCGCCAAAATAATTTAAAAGTTGATCTAAAATTACAGGTGTTTTTTTTTTTCTTAAAGGTATCATAATTTTCCATTTGACAACACAAAGAAAATTTTGGTGGATATGTATTTTGTCTTTGTTCAATTTTCTAAAATAATGCTCCACAGTATTGACATATACAATTACAATCTCCAATGTCAATATATTCATTATTTAAATCTATATAAAAATATGTGTTAAAAAAAACAGAAAAAAAAGGTTAGTAAAATAATTTTATATAATTTTGTAAAGGGAAAAAAAAAAAAAGGGAATTTGAGGTGAAAGAATTACTTTCTTCATTTGATGATAAGGTATGACCTTCCGAAGATAGATTTGATGTTCCTTCGTCGTTGTTATAAGTTGAACATAATTGAATAAATCTATTTCGAACACCGGTAATAATATCTGTATTTAATTCTTCAAATTGATTCGTTACAAATGTATATTTGTCGATGTGGATGCCTCATTATCATTTGCACACTTTTGGTTTTTAGAACGTTTTGAACGTTTTAAACAATTGTTATTACTATTCATTTTTCTTTTCATTTTGCTTTATTTAAATTCTTTAATATAAATTATCAAAAAATATTATAAAATATTGTTAACAGACAAATATTATTAATAAGAAAAAAAAAACATATACAACTTATTTAGAGCCAACAAAAACAGAAATAGTAATATAATAATAATATTAAATATTAAAATTTAAAGAAAACATTTAGTAATAAATTTTTTTATTCTAAGAAAATGTATTAATACATTTTAAATAAAAAATATAAATAATAAAACAAAAAAAATTTCGAACATTTAACAACAAAAAATTTTAACAACTTAAATGAATATAACTAATAATTAGGAAAAATTATTTAATTTCTAAATAAATATAAAAATATGTTTCATATTTAATAAGTTTAATTACAGAGTACAACATTAACATACAATATTTATAAGAATCTAGTTAATACATAGATGTAAAAATATATTACATATTTAATAAATCTGTTTTTAAAAAAATATTTATGTACAACATTTGTAAGAATTTGCGTACAATTATTATAAGTAAATATTTTTTATCATAAATTTATCACAGGGAGGGAAAAAATTTATTTTATCTGTCTATCTTGTTATAAATTAATATCTAATTACTATATGATTTTATGATATTATAACTTAATTGTGTTAAGTCAATTTTTAAATAAGTTAATTTAGTTCCAAATATTTATTTTTTCATGTAAATTTTTTTAAAATGTAAAATTTTATAATTTCTAGATATTATTTTATTTCTTCAATTTTTATTTTATATAAAATTAAATGAATAGGATATTGTATCTACTTTATAGTTTAATTTATTTATTTTTTATTTTGTTGGAATATATTTCATTATTATTTGATTTTTTGATATTATAATTTTTATATATTAATTTAATTTTTTAAATTAGGTAATTTAATTTCATTTATTTATGAAGATTTTTTTAAAATTTAACATTTTATAATTTCTAAGAATTATTTCATTTCTGCAATTTTGTTTTACATAAATTAAATGAATAAAATATTACTTTTTACTTTATACTTGAATTTATTTAGCCTTTTTTTTGGTATGTATGATATTGTTTGATTAAAAAATTTTATGTACTTGTTAATTAATTCTTTTATTATATTAACTATTGTTTAATTTCTTGACTCATTAAATTTGTCTCAATTTAGTAATTTGTAATTCCTATATGTTAAATTTGTTTTTTTGGTCTCTATAATTTTTTCAATTGAGTATTTTGTATTTTATATGTATTATTATATTTATATAATGTTATATTATTTAATTTAATTGGAATAAATTATTTAACCTTCTTAATATATATGTTTGTAATTACAAACTTTCTAATATTTGTTTTGACCGTACAATTCCGTACGGCAGATGAAAAATTCTTGTTCAAGTTTATTTATTGCCATTATATAATAATTTATGAAAATGTTATGTTGTAATCTACGTGGTTATTTTTTTAATATCAAAAGTTACATTTATTTGATTAAATAATGAGTAAATTATGTTTAATTATGTTCTATAACAAATATGAATTTGTACTAAAATTTTTTTTTTAATATACATTAATAAAAAAAACCTAATTTACCAATTGTTAAGTAATGCCACCTCTTTTTTTTTTTCCTCCGAAACTTCAACTCCTATTTTGTTTGGTAAAAATTTGCATTAACCAGATGAAATAATGAATAAATTCAGTCATGCTAATTAACCATTACATATCCATACAAATAAAAACTATAAAATTTACATAATAAAAAAACTTAAGCCATACAATAAAATTACAATAATTTCTAATCATAAAACTAATTAAATACAGAAATTCTTCTAATAAATTAAATATTACAACAATCTACTGCCAAAAAAAAAAAAGGAAAGGCTCCCGGGTAATAGAGGAAAACAAAAAAAGGGGGGGGGGGAGGAAAATATTAAACAACACAACAACAAATCAAATAAGGATAATAATAGTAATAAAACATCATCAAAACACAGATACTTAATATGCATTATACTGCAAAAAAAGAAAAGAAGAAAGACAAAAAATATTATCAAAACACTATGATATACACTAATCTAAATACATAACTAAATATACAAACATACATAAATATATATACTGCAAAAAAAGACAAAAAATATTTATAATATATTTTATATACGCTCAGATCTCATTAATATTATGTATCAATGCTAACCATAATACAATTCAATATCATCTTTCACGGCTACCAAGTGTGATATTTTGGAATGTGTCGAAAGAAAAGAAGAAAGAACGGCTACAGAATATAAAGACACAAAATGGACGACATAATCGGTGGTGAAAAGCAAAAACCAAAGGGGAAAGAGGGTTTTACAGAGCAAAACTTCTAAGAAGGAGAAACAAAAGAGAAAACGGGAGAGAGAGGAAAAACCAAGAAGTTTAAAATAGAGAGAGAAAACAAAAGAGAAAATGAGCGGCAGAAGAGAGAGGATGACAAAACAAATTCAACGCAAAGTCCAAACACCCATGGCAACCCAAAGATGGTCAAATAGTATAGGCAAATATTCAATCGATAATTACATATTCAACATCATATACCAAATTAAAAAGGAATTTGGTATATGCATCAGTACACAGTTAAACAGAGATCATCATAGCATATAAAAATGTGATCCAAGTCTTTTTTTTTCTTAAATATTTAGACCAATAAAGACGGCAATCAAAGAAGAAGGAAAAAGAAAAAGGACAAAAAAAAGTAACAGATTGTAACATAAAATGGTAAACCAAAAAAAAAAAAAAGCAGGAAAACAAAAACAGAGAGGGGAAAAACCACAATGGAAGAAAAAATCAATCTGTTCACAATATTTTTATCATCAAATATACATATTCACATAATATATATAATCAATAAAAAAATAGGGAAACAAACTATTAACAATTTACAAAATGAAAACAGCAATCAAGACTCATTAAAAGTCTTAAATAAATATAGTATCTAGATAACAGAACAGAGAAGGCTTGGACAGAAGTCAATTAAGATCCAGAAGAAACCACTTAAGGAGGATTTTACAGAAGCATTAATAGTGAAGGGAATGGATGAAGCAATAAATGAACAGAGGTTGTTTATAAAAGAGAGCTAATTAAATGAAAAGAGTCGGTGCAAGAGACAGAGACGGTGAATAATGGTATATGGAGATAACAGATAAACCAAAAAAAATTAGCATAATGACTTGCATTAATGACAGAAGACCAGCCGAAAAAAACGTTCAGTCAAGGTTATGGTGACTGTAACCAACAGACCCCTAACAAATAAGAAAATTACAACAGGGAAAAAAAAAACCAGATAACATAAAAGCATTAAATGGCAAAGAGAGAATTTGCAAACTATAATCATAAGCATATAACTAAACAGCAGAAAAAGTTAGGAATTGGTTCGAATCTAACTATATCATCACATACCACAATTACTAAATTTCTCACTGATTACTTAAAACAGTGTAAAAAATTATGATAATAAAACATCAGGCACACTAAGACAAATATATCAGAAATGCAAAAATATTCAAGAAAATATTACCCGGGGAGGAAAAAGGGAAAAAATTACATATTTAAAAATCAACAGAGAAATTATCCTCAATGTTCCCTCTATACGTCCATTTGTCCATTCTCTCAACACAGTCATCCCAATATGCAGAAACCATTCAGAAAAAATAAAGAAAAAGAAAAAACGAGAAACAATACCGAAATCAAAAAAACCCAAAAAAATAAATTTCAACATACCCAATATTTTCTTTACATTTTTCACTCTACCTTTGGTTTCAAATATGATAAAAACAGAACGATCAGCCAACACTACAAAAAACCCCAAAATCTAGCGTTTGAACACCAAAAACCCAAAGAAATAAAAAGACAGAGAGAGACAAAGCAATAGAAAGAGAGAGAGAAAAACAAAACATAAAAAATAAAGAGACAAATGGACGCCCATAATCGGCGGTGAAAGGCAAAAACCAAATGGGGAAATAGGGTTTTACAGAGCAAAACTTCGAATAAGGAGAAACAAAAAAGAGAAAACGGGAGAGAGAGGAAAACGAGAAGTTTAAAAATAGAGAGAGAAAATAAGAAAAAATGAGCGACAGAAGATAGAGGAAGAAAGGGCAAATAGGGTTTCCAAGGCGGTAATGAAGGGGAAAATAGAGTTTTGCAGAGCAAGCTTCGAAAAAGGAGAAAGAGATAGAAGGAAACAGTAGACAGAGAAGATAGAAAGAGAATGGGCGAGCAGAAGAGATAATGAGAAGGAGGCAATTAGGATTTGAGGGGTATTTT
>CM046373.1:1123600-1141484 GCA_025413025.1 Ficus hispida | reverse complement strand
TCCTGGTTTATCCAATATTCAGCTCTTATTGCTCGACTTACACAGTTGGATACCAGGGTAGGAGGGCTACTGCCATCACTTACTTGCTTAGCGATGTCTGTCCAGAACATCTTCATCATCCTTCTGACTTTTTCTGTTTCGTTCGTACTAATTTCGGGCACAGACGAGCTAATTGCTCAAACTTTTTGACAGCCCCATCACTGTCATCGACCTTTATTTAAGATTCGTGAACTCATCTTATTGAGCGACAAGGATTTCTCTGTTGTAGTACATAGTGCGGAACTCAATCACAAAATCCTACCAGCTCATGGTCGTAACATCTCTGCGCATTTGAACAGTCATCCACCAGTGCCTTGCGTCCTTCTTGAGAGCAAAAGAAGCACATAGAACCTTTTCCTGTTCCGAGAGCCTCATAAAATCCAAAATGACTTTGATATCGATCAGCCAGTTATCGGCTGCTATAGGGTCAGTCGATCCCTCGAACTCAGGCGCTTTCATTTGCCTAAATTGTTCGTAGAGCAAATCTTCCCGTGCTGGAGGTGGGTTTACTTGAACTCCAATGGGTGCTCCTGGAACTTCAACATAACGTTTCAGGCTGAACCTCTGGTACCGGGGGTACTACTGGAGGTACTCTATCATGTTGTAGAGGAACCTCATTAACCTAGGGTCTTTGATTCATTCGAGCGAGTTGCTCTCGAAGTCTATCTATTTCTCGCAGCTGCTCAAGTAATTGCCGTTGTAAATTGGCTACAACGGTTACTAAATCCAGCTCGGGTAAATTTACGGGTACTGTTCTGCTAGGGCGCACCATCCTCTAATTCCTATTAAACCATAAGAAAAGATATTATCATACTATAAATATCCTTTCTTTCATGCATATCTTATCATATTGCACCTCAATACATCATGTCATAACATTATCATACCATAACATAATATCTCATACTTGTACTGTCTTTGTGCATACTTACAAAAAGTACATCATATTTACAATACTGTAAATACATATTCTCTACATCATATTTTATATACATAATCAAAACTGTGATGGAAGTGTGTACCGCTTCACCATCATACACAAGTACAAGCCTATCATAAAAAAGAAATAAGCTACTACAAGTTAGTCCTAAAATCAAAAGATATGTACACAGATCGATCGGTGCCTAGTCAATGTACTCGATCATAACCACGGAGGAAGCATTGGAGTCGGCCTCCCAATCTCCATCATCGAACAAAATTTCCTCCGAGTCATCCTCGAAGTCCTTTACGTCTTCCAGCCAGTCTCCTTGCTCTGGCTCTTGATCCTATTCGTTGCTTGAGATGTCGATAACTGGGGGATCCTCGGGTTGATCTTCTGGAGCAACTATGAAGTCAACGGGATCAAAGTCATCGGCACCCATGTCGACCTCGGCCTCATGTGGCAGCACCTCCTGCAATTGGACTGCTGGAACCGGGTCCTCGGGAAAAACCGGGCCTGCCTCATGAATCGGCTCTCCCATCCCGTGTCATTGACTGGTACCTGGGGATCTCCTCAAAAGCATCGGCCTACATCGCGTGAACACATTCATACTTAATCTTAGTTATATGTCCCCTTTTATAATGCTTGATACTTAGTTATTACAATAACCTAGGGTTTAGGGTCTATCAAACTTAGATCATAACTTACTAGGTTACTAGAGTAACCTAGTTACTAAGTCTACATACATGAATAGTGTTTGTTGGATTACATTAGGTAACCCTTGGGTTTTGGGTCCAATTCAATAACTCGGTATCCTTCTCGTCATAACTTGGTTCAAACTTCTTTTTCTTTCTTCGGAAACTTAGGGTCCTATGTTCGTTTCTTCAAAATCCTTGTTCAACTTACCAAATTTGTAATCTTATGAGTGGGTTTGTAAAAATTATCAAGTGTTAGAAACTACCTTTGAACAGTTTCTCACTGTCATTTATCAGTGATGTGCAGGAAAGTCCTTTTTCCTGCACTGTTTTCAAAAATCCTGTGCAGGAATTTCCTATTCACTGCACAGTTTTTAGAATCCAATTTTATTTAAAAATTTATGTCGAATCTGAAAAAGTTCTCTTCATGAAAGTTTTAGATCTCAAAAAACTCTACAACTTTTGTGTTTTACTTCAAATCAAGTTCGGTCTTTAACCTAGTCATTTACCCTGTTGAACCTGCCTGGCCGTGTATAAAGTCTGGGCATGACTAGGTTCGGATTTTCATAAAAACAAAGGCCGGTGGAGCCTTATTTTTGAAAACTGTCCATATTGTCCCATAGAAAAACCCTTCTCTACAACTTTCATGATTTAAGTTTTTCTAAATTCGGCCTCTAAAGACCTCAAACCGGCTTTCCAGAAAACTGGCCAGTTTTTACCCGAACTGGCAGTTTTCTTGTTTAAGTTGGTTTTACATCCTAATCGTACAATCTAACTCAACCAGCCACTGCGGGAGCCTAAGATCAAACATGTAGCGCATTTCTAGTGTAAAGTTTCATTAAACACGTTATAAATCATATCCATGCAAACCATTATTGATTTTGGATCAATCAAAGTTTGCTTGATTCTAGGTTGCACAAACCATTCAAACTTCTAACCTAGCAACCTATCATGCCATTCTAAATCATGCTTAAACATATTTGGGGACATACAACATTATCAAACATCTAGCATACAAATCATAAATATCAAGCAAGCATAAGTATATAACCATGCAAGCTCATAAATCAAACCACCCTTAAACCTAATCAATCACAAAAACCTAAATTTCTAAACTTGGGCAATAAATTAAATTGAGCTTATGCTCTTACAAATTTAACTTGAAATACACCTAAATTTCAAATTGAAGCTCAATTTAAAAAGTTTAGAGCCAAGGGAGATTTACCTTAATTGAACACCAACTTTGGCTAGGTTTGGCTCTAACTTTCTCTCCCCCCACCCCCCCAAGTCTCCTTCCAACCGGCCTTGCTCCCTCCAATGGGTACCAAAAAGTTTTCAAACTTAGCTTGATGTTTCACAAGAAAACCGAACACCCCTAAAACTTTTTCCTTTGGTTTTCAAAAATTTTCTTTCTTCTTGCTTTCTCTTTAGGTTCGGATTTTTGAGAGGGAAATTGGGCATAGTTTGGCTAGATTTCTCAAATTTGTGAACAAAAAGTCCACCCCCCACTCCACCTATTTATAGGTGATGGGGAACTTTTCCAAATTACCCAAAAGTCCTAAAAAAATTTATTATTTGCTCAAGGGGGATCTTGGGTGGCCGGCCATGTGGTCTAGAACCACCCATTAATTCTTTCCAAATTTTGCTTAATATACAAATGATGTCATAATTCTAAGGTTAGGTGATGTAAGCCTACTTAGGGCTTGTTTGCCTTTTTCCTTAATAGGCAGTCCATTTTTCTGCCAATACAGATATTTCTAGTACTGTGCTCACTAATATACAATACTGTTATATTGCACTGCAGTCAAAAATTTATCTGTATAAAAATGGACTGTACAAAAATTTTCTTTTTGCTTAAAGCCTTTTGGCCCTTGATATCCTATTTAATGTGCTTGATTTTTCAGTGGTGGTTTTAATTCTTATTCATGCTATCTTGTCCGTAATTACGGCTTTCACAGTATATTTTCCATACTACTTATCATATATCAGTACGGTCAAGCCGTTGACTATTTTTCGTCAACCTTTGACTTTCTTGATCAAACTTTGACCAACATAAAATCATGGATTTTTATTCTTCCTTTTCACCCAAAAAGGCGATTTGCTTGACTAAGCAATTCATTATTGAGTCTTATAAGGTCATAAAAACTCACAAAATTAAATAAAAACCCTAATCGGGCTTCCTTATGAATACCTTCATGGTACAACTCAAATTTCTTTTACAAGAAATCGTAACGTTGAAAAATTTTAGTTATTACATAAGCATGCCATCTTCAACACGTTTATCATGGTACCAAGTCAAACGCCGTAGACGCGGCGCCGGAGGAATGTACCATAACACCTTTCCCGACATTCCTTTGCTACCATTCGTTGGCTTCTTGCCCTTCTTTCATCTTGACTCCTTATAAACCGGGCATTCATCCAAATCCTCATACCCATTTCAGTAAAGGGCACAATCATTTGGAAATGCATGAATTTTTTCATATTCCATTCCCAAAGTGCTCAACGTCTTCTTAGCTTCGTACATACTAGTCGGTATTTTATTATCAACCGGTAGAACCTCTCTTAGAAATTCTAAAAGAGCCACGAAACTAAAATTTGTCCACCCTCTTAATGCCTTCATGCTCCATAATTTGACCAATGCGGACAATTTCGTATATTTACTTCACCCGTCATACAAGGGCATCTCAACATCATTCATCATTACTTCAAATAACTCCGGACGATGCACAAACTATTCTTCCAAATCATTAACCATATCAAACAAATTATCTCCTACATCTTCCTCAATAATAGGTTCTTTCCCTTTGTTCTTCGATGTTGGATTCAAACACATTTCACCATATAAATACCATATTTGGTATGAACAAATAATTCCATGGGTAAGTAAATGTCTTCCAACTTCATCAACTGAATGAGATCTATGATTTCCACAATCCACACATGGACATCGAATCTTATCATTCTTCATGTGAGTTTTGGTAAATGACAAAAATTCTTCAACACCATCTCGATATTTTCTAGTCAATCTATTAGCCCACATCCATTTTCGATCCATTTCCAAGAACCCCACCTAAATCGAAATTAAATATCATACAATTCATTTAATAATCAAGTTTTTGTATTTAAAATACTACATATTTAGTTTTCGAATAATACAAATCATACTTTACAAAAAAAAGGGATAATTTACCATTTTAGATATCTACAATACTTCATCAATACAAATCAAATAACTCAAAAGAAGAGTAAGTAATAATCACTATACTTACAAATAATTACTATACGAGAGTGTTGGTATAGTGGACCGTGCCAGTGGAGGAGATGTGGTTTCGCAGGTCTCTGGAATGTTTTTCGCGGCATCACAACAATTCTGTAAGATAAAAGGAGGGTTGCTGGTAGGGAAACAAAAATCCGTAGATTACACGATGGTTTTTAAAAAACCGTCGTGCAATCGAAGGATTACACAACGGTTCTGAGAATTGCTTTTGTAGTAGTGATCAAGATTATATCTTTAAAGCTTGAAAGAATTGCTTTTAGACCTTGGATGAGAGGAAACTTTGCTCTACCCCTCCCACTTAATAGGCGGCCACTTTCTCTCTCTGTTTTTTTTTTTTGAAGGGCCAAAGAGGAAAAAGTTTGAGAAGAGAACTAAAAATAATAAGCTAACTAAAGGTTCAAGTCTTCCACCATCCACCCCTATTAATAGGTGGAATTTTTCAAATTTCCACCATTATTTTTTTTCTTCAACTTTCTTTGAATTGCATATTGGTCCTTAAAGACAATTTTTGCCTTTCAAGTCCCCCCTAATTGCAGGCCATGTGAAGGGTTAAACCACAAAAATCTTTTCATACTAGAACTTATCTACATAATTCTTTCCATAAAATCTATAAATCCAAAAATTTGCATTTATCTTCCATTCTTTCTTGTCAAACGGCCATTTGGAGAAAAAAAAAAACAATAAATCCAAATTTGTATATTTATGCATAATTACTTGGCCTCCAAGTAATGCCATGTTTGGCATTCCTCCTAATACGCAGTCTATTTTCTTAATAATCTAGATAGTACAAATATTGTTTTAACTATCAACAGTCCAGTACTATTGAACTGCAGTCCATAATTTACCTGTACATAACTACACCGCGTATAGGTTTTTTTTAGGACTTGAAGCCACTTAGTCATTATTGTTCCACATATTATTCCTGATTATTCTAGAGCAATCATAATCTTTATTCTCAATTCTGCATCTGTAACAATGGTCGGCCACAGTATAATTTCAATACTACTTATTATACTGTAGTACTGTCTTAATCATGTAATAAGCTATCCTAGTCATTCATTAGTTAGAACAATATCATAAATCATGATTCTGTCTTTTTTACTATAAGGCCTCATACTTGACTTGATAAACTGTCATTGAGTCTTATAACACTATAAGAACTCGAACGTATTCTAATAATCAAATCAGATCATGAGCTTCATATTGACATACATTGTACAGACTTATAACTTTTTTTACGTCTAAGGAAATCACAAGTTTGTTAAAAAAAAATTCGGTTGTTACAACACGTAACGAATTTTGAACAAAAGTCAGGCAATTAGTTATCTTCCACAAGATTTGACACGACTACTAAAAATTAGTAACCTATAAAAGACTTGTATGAGACTTTCTCATAAAAATTGACAATATTAACAAGTGCACTATTGAGTACTAATGTTACTCTTTCTTTTGATATTAACAGGGCTGTGATGCATCAATATTAATCGACTCGACCAAGAACAAGCCCTCAGAAAAATCAGCAGGACCAAACCTAACTGTGAGAGGTTTCGAGATCATCGACGAGGCAAAGAGAAGACTAGAAGCAGCATGCCCTTTAACCGTCTCCTGTGCAGATATCATAACCGTAGCCACACGAGATTCGGTAGCCCTAGCGGGAGGACCAAACTACGCCATTCCAACCGGTCGGCGAGATGGACTTGTCTCAAACCCTAATAATGTCAACTTGCCCGGTCCTTCCTCCTCTGTGTCCTCGACATTTCAAGCTTTTAAGGCCAAAGGGCTAACCCTAAACGAAATGGTAACACTTCTCGGAGCACACACGGTAGGATTCGCTCACTGCAGTTTCTTCCAAGACCGGCTTTCGAATTTTCAAGGGACCGGGGCTCCGGATCCTTCAATGGATCCGGAATTGGTTTCGAACCTGACAAAAATCTGTGGAACTGGTTCCGATTCGAAGACGTTTTTGGACCAGAATACATCTTTTGTGTTTTATAACGAGTACTACAACCAGCTGAAGTTGAAGAAAGGGATTCTTCAAATTGATCAGGAGCTTGCTTCGGATAGAACTACGGCCGGTTTGGTTTCAGGTTTCGGTTCGAGTCGGATCAGATTCGATCAGCATTTTGCAAGTGCAATAATTAGGATGGCGGGTACTAAAGTTCTTGCTGGAAATGTAGGAGAGATTAGGAAGAATTGTAGAGCTTTTAATCCTCGCAAAAGAACGGTTGGGTCTTCTCGTACTCCCCAAAGAAAAAGTTATTCTCGTACTCCGAAAATAAAAAATTCTTCTCGTACTGCTGCTCCTGGTAAGAAGAGAAAGAATCCCCCTCGTATTCCAATACTATTCTAAGAGTTTTCCTCATTTCTCATATGAGTAAGAAAGATATATGTTGATAAATGTATGTTGGAGAAATTATAATAATGTACGCCTGAATTCTAATACATATATAATTGAGAACAATTTGCTCGTTTGAATTTATTTAAGGATTTCAGATAGCTCCTTGAGAAAAGCAGACTTCATGACTTCTTTTTGTCCATTTTACTTTACTTTAATCCACTACTACAGAATGTCGATACCACGACGGTTTTTAACCGTCGTGGAAGATATCCACGATGGTTCTCCAACCGTCGTGGAATCCAGAGCCGTGGAATCTTTTAATATTTGACGACAGTTTTTTTCCCATCGTGGAATAGGTAAAATAGGGCCAAAAAATGGATATTTAGCAACATACCATGATGTTTCACCATAAACAAAACCGGTGGAATTAAATCTAATATGACGGTTTTTATGGGAAACCGTCGTGGTATGTAAAATACCACGATGGTTTAGAATCTCCACTGTCGTGGTAGACCGACGTACCACGACGGTTTATATTGGCCACCGTTGTGGTAGTGTAACATACCACGACGGTGACTTTATGTACAGTTGAAGCCGTCGTGGTATGTAGTATACCTATAAGCCACCGTCGTGTTAGGTTACGTACCACGACGGTGACTCGACAAAACTGTCATCGTAGACCGACGTACCACGACGGTTTATATAAGCCACCATCGTGGTAGTTCTCCTTACCACGACAGTGGCTCTATGTAAAGTTGAAACCGTCGTGGTATATTAGCCTACCACGATGGTTTCTATATGCCACCGTCGTGATAGGTGATGTACCACGATGGTGCATCTATAAACCGTCATGGTATACGTACTTCCACGACGGTTTCTGTTGAAAACCGTCATGGTATGTTGTCAATTAAACAAAAAAAAAAAAAACCAATTCGTTCAATTGAATACCTGTTCATTCATTCATAACAAGAAAAATTACACAGCCAAGAATAAAATAATAACAAAACTGATATGGCAAATAAAATGTCACAATGTACAACAATAATTAATATAACAGCTATACAAAATTTATCTTCATGCTTGCTCAATATTGTATGAAGCGCATGACATATGTAGTCCACTCTTGTCTAAACAAATTCAAATCAGCTTCAGTATAAGAAGTCTTGTTTTGAAGTAAGGCAAGTCCATCGACGGTCAACGTTATTTCTCGCATGAACCCCAATACAAAATAGCCGCACTGCACATTTCCTTATTGTATAGGACATCGAGCAGTCTGAATCAATGTCTGGCAGTTGCGTCGCTTTGTTATTCCTCGTCCCACCGGCAACTTCCAATCGTTTAGTACCCTAACAATTTAACAAATATCAATATATCCGGAACTACAATCTTGGAATGTCAAATCATTAATATGAACATCAAAGAATACTTACAACGTAATTAGCTGTTGAAAATCTTCACCCAGATCGTTTCCAAGAGGATTAAAATAAAGGATCGAGTCATCCCACGGATTAATAACAGCCAATATCCAATGTTGGCCGCTGTTATATGACATGAGAACAAGCCTTCCCCTTGGTGTTGATGTAAACCATGCCAACTTGTGACGAGACCCGACAACAAAAAGGAACACAAGAACGTTCTACAATCAAATTTGGATGGGAGACCTCGACCCGTTGTTTAAATCGTGACACAAACCTTGGTATAGAAGACTGCGACCCAATTCCAACCCACAAACAAGAACCTCGGTATAAGGAAGACGCCATAAATTGTAACGCCCCGACCCGTCCACGTAGGGGCGTACTACGTAAACGTGGGCCGTTACCATACTTGCTTAACTTAAACCTTATACTTAGATACTTAACCTTACAGAAAATTTCAGAAATTTTTTTTTTTCTTTCTTTAAACTTTAAAACTTTATTTTAAAATCACAACTTAAAGACATTGCATATACAACATTGTACATATTCTTTAAAACATATATATACAACTTGATAATTTAAACAATTTGCGGAAAATCTTGCGTAGTGGTATCCCATACCGCCCTTCACTTGCTTCATCGTCTCCATAGCCCACCAAGTAAAGCTGCAGGCATCTACCTACAGTATGGAATATACTGATGAGCTTTCGCCCAGCAAGTACAAACATAATCTCACAAAACACAAGAAATATTGCACAACTTATGCATGAACCAATTATGTCCAATTATGAATCTTTTATGCACTTGAACTTATTATCTTGCTTAACATGTGAGCCCTTAGTGTACGTACCAAAAGCGCGCAAGCCTCAGAACGTCAGGGTTTGCAAGGCCCTTAACAATTCTGGAAAACATGAACATAACCCTTCACGCATCAACGGAAGGTTGATTATCACTTTACCCTCACGCATCAACGAGAGGTTGATAATCATAAACTTGAACTTGTAACATACATGATCCTCCTGCATCAACAGGAGGTTGGTACGACACCTTACTTGACTTGGTTTAGTCTTAGTCTTGTTATTATTTTTTTTTCAAGACTAAGAATCTTTACGTGTGATCTTAATAATCATGATGCAAATGAGACTAGGCATGGCATAACTTGATATAACATAGCATAACGTGACATGACATCGTATAACTTAACATCATAACATAGCATGACATAGTATAACATGGCATTGCATAACATAACATGGCATTGTATAGCATAACATGGCATTGCATAACATAACATGGCATTGCATAGTATAACATGGCATTGCATAGCATAACATGTAATCAAGTCATATATTTGAAAATAGCTTTACTATTTCCCATACTGTAGGTGAGGTTCGATATTTGCCTGGTTTCCTATGCTCTTGAAACTTGATCTAATATTCCGTCAAGGTACATCGACAGGTTCTATTCCTGTTTCAATTAGGGTGTAAGATAAGGATTAGCCTATCTTACCGTAAATCTTTTCATGCAATGTTGGTATCCTTAACCAACCTTTAATAGTAACCCTAGTCATATGTCCCTCCTATATTAATTTTATTACCTCATGATAACTTGTTTGGTTACTTAGAGTAACCTTAGGGCATCCGGCCCAATACAAACATGAATAGTGTTAGGTTATCATCCTAACCTATGCCTTGTCATTTTTATTCATAATCTTTTGGGTTTTAGGATCAACCCAATTTTTTTTTATACCTTGTTGTGTTACCTTGAGTTGTAACGACCCGCCTAGCACAGGCCGTTACCATACATACATACATACATACATGCATACTTATTTATTTGGCGTAAGCAGCGGAATTTTTTTTTTTTTTTTTTATACAGTGCGGATACTTGCAATATATAACGATGTTTGCATACAATTTAATTTACGTAATAAAAATCAAAACGCGAAGCGGTTATCATCCCCACATTCCACAGCTCGCCCTGCCTCGCTCGCCACCTTGCACCATCAGTTGCCAGTAGGTTGCTTACCTACAGCATAGACGTAAGTCACGTGAGCTTTCGCTCAGCAAGTACAACATATATATCCGCAACAATTAAACATAAACATAACTCATCATACATGACTTTTCATAGCATACACATCATACTTAACTCATACATAACATACATATCATGTCACATCATCGCATAATATATGCATGAACCAATTATGCTCTTATTATGCCATCGTATTCATTCTTAACTTATCTTACTTATGGGCCCCTTATCATAAGTGTACGTACCGGGCGCGCTCTATGGGCTTACTCTTGCCATAGTTCAACCCGACCTGACGCGGGTCGGTACGACACAGACAAGCTTGCTTGCCATCATACTTACTTTTTATGAACTCATACTTGTTCTTATTAGTGAACATGCTTCGTGATGTCACTATTCATAATTATGCTCATATCTTAATATCATGTCATAATCTCATGCTCATAATCATATTGTAAACATAACATCATTTCATCATAAACATCAAACATACTTGGCAAGTATACAACAAAAGCCTATGCTGTAGGCGGAGTTGTACTTACCTTTAGTACTATGTCCCGAGGTATGTTGATCCAATTCAGGATGCCTCAGCAGGCTATCTCCTGCTACATCAGAGGACACAGAGTAAGAATTTAGTTATTACGGAATGTTGGTAATCAAACCAACATTCATGCCTAGTCATAGTTATATGTTTCCCCCTTTTCTTAAACAAACCCGGATACTTCCTCTGTATCGCGGATACCCCTAAGGTTTAGGGTTTACTTCACTTAACGTGTACTTTGATTGGTTACACCAAGTAACCTTGGCTAAACAGCCATCTTTAGTAGTGTTGGACTACTGTTTTTAAATCTTGGGCCTATGCCTTCTAATAAACAACTCAAAGGGTTATTTCCGATAACCTGAGTTTTTAAGCCCGACTAGTCATTTTTACTATTATATTGGGTTACGTTGGATAACCCTTGGGCTTAGGGCCCAAACCAATAACGCGGAACCTTTTCCGATTATGGTTCATTTAAACGTGCTTAAAAAAACTCTACCTTTTCTTTGGAAAAACTTAGGGTTTTAAGAGCATTTGTTAAAAAACGTAGAACGGGTCTTTGTAAAAATTAGTAAAAGCAGAAACTGCCTTTGGAACAGTTTTTCACTGAGAATTAGTCAGTGGATATGCAGAAACGTCCTTTTCCTGCACTGTTTTAAACATTCCTGTGCAGGAATTTCTTGTTCACTGCACAGTTTTGAAATCCAATTTTCTATTTAAAAATCGAAGCAGAATTTGAAAAAGTTTTCTTCATGAAAGTTTTAAAGCATTAAAAATCCTAAAACTTTCGTTTTGAACTCGAGACCCAAATCGGTCTCTAACCCGTTCGTTTGCCCTGTTAAACTCACCTGGCCGTGCTTAGGGTCTGGGCATGGTCAGGCTCGGTTTTTCTTAAAAAAAAGGCTATTGGAGCCTTATTTTTAAAAACTGTCCTCGCTGTCCCACAGTAAAATCCCTACTCTACAACTTTTGTGTTTTACGTTTTTCCAAAATCAGCCTCTAAGGGCCTCAAATTTCGGTTTCCAGAAAACTGGGCAGATCTAACCCGAATTGGCAGTTTTCGGTATTTTCTTGGTTTCTCGTCCTAATTCGTGCACACTACCTCAACCGAACTCAGCGGGAGCCTAGAATCAACATTCAGTGTTTTTATAACGTCCCAATTTAACTTGCATGCAATTTAAACCCGTCCATGCAAGTCAATCACAAAATGGCAGCTTATAGGTTTTAGGGTTTGCATGGTTTTGGCTAATCATCAAACCATTTGTATGCATGATCATTCTAGCATCCTAACTAAATTTTTACAGCAAGCATAATCAGATTTTGGGGAACATATAACTTACTAAACTTTCTATTATGCAACCCTAATCATTAACAATCATAAACATAATCAAAACATTGCCTAAACTACTAAATCAACCACCCTTAATACCTAATCAAGCACACTTAAAAATCTGACCTAAATCAGAAAATTAAATTGAGCTTATGCTCATTACAAAATAGCTTGTAATACATTTAAATCTCCAATTTAGAACTTGAATTGAGAGATTTAAGTGCCAAACGAATTTTACCTTAATCCGAGTGGAAATGGGTTTGGTTGGCTCGATCTTTCTCCCTTCCCTTCTCCTTGGTGCAGCCGGCCCTAGCTCCACCTAATGAGCTTGAAATTTTCCAGCCTCCTAGTGCATGCACCAACCAAGTTTCCAGCCAAGTTTCACAGCAATCAGCCACTTCCTCACTAGTTTTCCACCTCAAAATTTCGCCCCCCTTGCAGCAGCCACACAACCGGCCACTATGGCTAGTTTGGCTCCAAAAATTTTTTTCAGCTTTCTAGCTTGATTCCTAGTGCAAACCGAACCCTCCTAGGACTAAATTCTTGGTTCCCCAAACTTTTTCTTTCTCTTTGGCAGCTCCTAATATGGTCGGATTTTGTGCTGAAATTTGGCCAAAGTTTGCCTAAATTTTCACATTTTTGTGAATAGAATGCACTCCTATTTATAGGCAAATTTGAACTTTTCAAAATTGTAAAATAGTCCCTCAAAGTTAGCCAATTTGCACAAAAAGGGGGTGAGGTGGCCGGCCATTCCAAGTCTAGAACCAACTAATTCTTTCCAAAATTTTCATTAAATCAAATTAATGATGTCATAATTAAAAAGCTATGTGACATCATTAAACCCTTGTTTGGCCTCATTCTTGATTAAACAGTATACTTTAATACCAAACAGATATGGTTGGTACTGTGGTCTTTGATTCACAGTACCAATTAATAAAATACAGTCCAAAATTTATCTGTCTAATAATAGGCCATACGAAGAATTGTCTTTTCGTTTCTAGCCTTTTGGCTTTTAATTTCCTATTTAGTGTGCTTGATTTTTCTATGGTGGTTTTGAATCTAACTCAAACCATTTTATCTGAAAAATGGGTTTTCCGCAGTATACTTCCTATACTGCTTACCATTCTTTGATATCGTCAAAGAATTGATCTTTCTAGCAAATTTTTGGCTTTCTTAGGTCAAATGTTGCTTATCCTGGCAACATGAACTTATTTGGTCAACTTGACGATTTTCGGTCAAACGTTGACTTTCGGGTCAACTTTGACTTTCGTAAAAATCATGGCGTTTTCATACCTTTTTCCTCAAAAGGTCGTATGCTTAACTAAGCAATCATTTTTGAGTCTTTTACAAACATAAAAACTCATAATTCTGAATAAAAACCCTAAACCGGGCTTTTCATAAATACCTTCATGGTACAGTTTAAATTTCTATACAAGAAATTGTGACGTTGTAAAATTCTAGTTCTTACAATCTACCCCCCTTAAAAATTTTCGTCCTCGAAAATTAGAACAAATCAGGGTAGTTCTTTCTCATCTCATCTTCCAACTCCCAGGTTGCTTCTTCAACCATGTGGTTCCGCCACAATATTTTAACCATGGGAATGGTTTTGTTCCTTAAGACCTTCTCTTCCCGATCCAGAACTCGAACTGGCTTTTCTTCATAGGTTAAGTCCGTATGAACCTCCACTGGTTCCTGACTAAGCACATGGGAAGGGTCTGACACATACTTCTTGAGCATCGACACATGGAAACATTATGCATCGAAGCTAACTCAGGCGGTAGGGCAAGCTTATAGGCGACTTTTCCAATTCGTTCGAGAATCTCAAATGGTCCTGTATACCTCGGACTAAGCTTTCCCTTTTTACCAAATCGCATCACTCCTTTCATAGGAGTGATCTTGATGAACACCGCATCTCCCACCTGAAATTCCAAGGGCCTCCTACGTTTATCGGCATAACTTTTCTGTCTGCTAAAAGCTATGTCGAGCCTCTGCTTGATCATCTGAATATCCTCAGAGGTCTTCTTGATGAAGTCTGTGGTGTGCAGCTGCTTCTGCCCCACTTCCTGCCAGTGAATAGACGATCGACATTTTCTTCCATACAATGCTTCAAATGGAGCCATACCAATCGAAGCATGATAACTGTTGTTGTAGGAGAATTCGATCAATGGTAGCTTCTGATCCCAGTTTCCTTTGAAATCCAGCACACATGATCTGAGAAGAGTGTCTGGATGGTCCGTTCCGATTGACCGTCAGTTTGGGGGTGAAATGCCGTACTGAACTTCAATTTTGACCCCATAGCATTGTGAACACTAGTCCAAAATCGAGAAGTGAAGCGTCCATCACGGTCCGAAATGATCGATTTTGGTACTCCATGAAATCTGACGATCTGGGATACATAGATTTCAGCCAATTTCTCCACTGAGAAGTGACCTTAATCGTAATAAAGTGGGCTGATTTGGTTAATCTATCCACAATAACCCAAATCGAGTCATTCCCATTTGAAGTTCTGGGTAGCCCTACTACGAAATCCATAGTAATTTGCTCCCATTTCCATTCAGGAAGCTCTATCTTCTGTAGCTCTCCACCTGGATGTCGATGTTCAGCCTTAACTTTCTGACAAGTTAGGCATTTCGATACATATTCTGCTACCTCATTCTTCATATTGGGCCACCAATAACTCAGTCGAAGGTCTTTATACATCTTGGAAGCTCCTGGATGTACTGAATACGGCGTCTTGTGTGCTTCTGACAAGATCTGGTCCTTAAGAAATTCAAAGTTAGGAACACAAATCCTTCCTTTGAAGTACATAGCACCATCTTCGGAGACTCTAAACTCCTTGTTTTTCTCATCAAAGAGTTGTGCTTTCAGCAAAGAAGAATCTTTCCTTTGATGTGACTTGATGGTTTCCATAAGATTGGACTGGAGGGATAGAACAGACAATCTTCCCGTTATCAATTCCAAATTGAACTCGGAAATCTCCTTTTGTAGTGGTCTAGGAAACATTCCAATAGACATCAGCATGCCTACGGATTTTCTGCTTAAGGCATCTGCTACCTTGTTCGCCTTTCCAGGATGGTAAAGGATCTCACAATCATAATCCTTCACAAGTTCCAGCCATCTACGTTGTCTCATGTTGAGCTCCTTCTGAGTGAAAATATACTTGAGGCTCTGGTGATCGGTGTAGATTTCACACTTGTTCCTGTACAAGTAGTGTCTCCAGATCTTAAGTGCGAAAACTACTGCCGCGAGCTCCAAGTCATGCGTGGGATAATTCCTTTCGTGAATCTTCAGCTGTCGGGATGCGTAAGCAACTACCTTCCCATTCTGCATCAAGACGGCTCCTAATCCATTTTTAGAAGCGTCACTATAGATCACGAAATTTCCTGCATCTACATCAGGAATTATCAACACAGGTGCACTTGTCAATCTCCTCTTGAGCTCTTGAAAATTCTCCTCACATTTCTGAGTCCATTCAAATTTCTTTTCTTTACGGGTAAGAGCGGTGAGGGGTGTAGCGATCTTAGAAAATCCCTCGACGAACCGTCGGTAGTAACCAGCTAATCCAAGGAAACTCCTTATTTCCGTAACATTTTGGGTGCTGGCCACGCACTAACCGCCTCAATCTTAGCAGGGTCCACTGAAATTCCTTCTTTTGATACTACATGACCAAAAGTGGACTTTTTCCAGCCAAAATTCACATTTCGTAAATTTGGCATATAGCTGGTTTCGTCTAAGCGTCTCCATCACCAATCTAAGATGACGCTCATGCTCTTCTTTGGACCTTGAGTAGATCAAAATGTCGTCAATAAAAACAATGACGAACTTATCCAGGTACTCTTTGAAGACTCTGTTCATAAGGTCCATGAATGCGGCTGGGCATTGGTTAGCCCAAATGGCATAACCAAAAACTCATAGTGCCCGTAACGTGTTCGAAAAGCCGTCTTGGAGATATCTGACTCCTTGATCCTGAGCTGATGGTAGCCTGATCGTAGATCGACTTTCGAGAATACTACCGCTCCCCTAAGTTGATCAAAAAGATCGTCAATCCTCGGAAGGGGTACTTATCTTGATCGTAATCTTGTTAAGCTCACGGTAGTCTATACACATTCGTAGTGATCCATCCTTCTTCTTTACGAACAACACTGGTGCTCCCCATGGGGAGTAACTTTGTCGGATGAATCCTTGTCTAGCAATTCTTGTAACTGCACTTGTAGTTCCCTAAGCTCAGCAGGTGCCATACGATAAGCGCTTTCGATATCGGTGCAGCTCTAGGCAGCAATTCGATTTCGAACGAAATCTCGCGTTCCAGCGGAAGTCCTGGTAAATCTTTCGGAAAGATATCCACATATTCCTTTATGATGGGAACATCTTCCGGTGCCAATTCCACTTCACAATCTTTATCCACCATGTTAGCTAAATATCCTTGGCAGCCATTAGCTAACATTTTCCAAGCCTTCATCGCTGAAACCAGTTTAGTTGCTGAGTTCCGGGATGGTCCGTAGAAATTGAACTCCTCCTTTCCGTATGGATTGAATGTTACACAGCGCTTTCGGCAGTCGATCCTGGTCGTATTTACCCAAGAAATCCATTCCTAAGATCACATCGAAATCCTGTAACTTGATTGTGATGAGATCTACAAACAATTCTCGCCACAGATAGTCACGGAAGCATTTCGTATCCAAGAATTGGACACAAAATCTCTCCGGACGGCAAAGAGGTTTTGAAGGTTGATCTAAACTATTCACACCTCTTCCTAACTTCTGGGCGAACTCCAGGGATACAATGAGTGAGTAGCTCCAGAATCAAACAAGGCGATAGCATCATAGGTGGCGATAGAAATCTGACCTGTCACCACATGTGAAGTCCCAGCTTCAGCATCACCTCTGGTGTAAGCGTATATCTGGCTTGAGTTCAGAGCCTTAATCTGCCTTGGGTGATCGAGGATCCATCAAGCCTAGCTTGACAGCATGCAACTGACTGTTCGTATTTCGGCTTGGTATGGAGGATTCTGCCTTGATTGTTCAGAGGCAATTCTTTGCGTAATGCCCCTCCTTGCGCACAAGAAGCAGGCATTTGACCCCATTCTACAATTCCCGGATGTTTTCTTCCACACTTGGCGCATGCCGGGTAGTCAGTATTATTACCTCATTTCCTCTATTATTCCTCTTCTGAGGGTAATTCTTTTGTTGTCCCTGACCCGAGAAATTTCCTTTCTCTTGTCCTCCCAAACTGTTTGGAACTTGGGCAGGGTTACTGACTTGTCCTTTCGGGGCGTTTCAAATTCTGACGGGGCTGCGTCG
>CM046373.1:1058042-1123500 GCA_025413025.1 Ficus hispida | reverse complement strand
TTTAAATAGTTAGGTAAGGCTCGGATTTCATAAGAAGTGTTGCAGTTTTGAGTTAATTGTTTGCATATTACATGTTTGATTAAATGCTCTTTGTATGATATTTAGTTTTAGAGTGAATTAAATTGTTGGGTAAATGTTTGTATATATATTACATGTTGATTAAATGCTCTTTGTGTGATATTTAGTTTTAGATTGAATTAAATTGTTGGGTAAGGCTCGGATTTGGGCATTTTTAGGATAAAAAGTCAAGATTTTGTGCGTTATATGTTTGTATATTAATGTGTTTTGGTGCACGGCCTTTGTAATGATTTAATGTCATTCATGCTTTGTTTATAACGACGAACCAACTCACCAAGATTCAATGCTGACGAAGATGGAAAACGAAGAGCAACTCTCCTTAAAAGAGTGCACGTTATTAGGACAAAGGGAGAACGAATTCAAGTTTCATTTGACGCGAAAGGGCAACCAATAGGCAAGGGAGGTGATGAATTACAGAGTTGGATTGAAGTGCTTGCTCGGGAGCACATCCTAATTTGGATTGCTGACTTTAGAAGTGCCGATTTGGAACCGAGGAAAGAATGAGTGTGGTTGGAAGTTGTAACTTCATTCACTGATGACGAATCGCACAGAAAACAAGTTTTGAAGTCCTGTGGGAGTCAGCGAAGGGTTTTAGATATGATCTTTACCAAGTCTTTGTTAGGAATAATATTCATGAAGAAACTGTTTGGCAATGACCGGCTAAAGTGGTTCAAAATTACCCAACCATCAGCCAGGACGATTGGGAAAGGTTTATTACCTATCGACGGACGATCGATTTCAAGAGGCTATCCCAACAAGGAAGTGAGATAAGGAAAAGAGCAAATACGGATCTATTACAGGCCGAGATAGATATAGAAAACGTGATCAAGAAATCGTACATTAATTAATTGGCCAAAAAGCTTCAAGTCCATTTAGGTTAATTGACATTACGTGTTTTATTTATGTTTACTAACTTTAATTACTAAATTGCAGTTCAAGAAGACGGGGGAATATGCTGCCCGACATTTTATTTGGCGAGACACGCGGCTCAAACCCAATGAAGAGTACAAGAATCCGTCGGTTAAAATTATTGGTGAAACAATAGTAAGTATACAGATTCTATTTCAAATATGGAGTAAGATTGTCTCCATTATGTTTACGGGCTCAATAACATATTGTGTAATTGTTATAGGACGATTTAACACAACAAGAGACGCAAGGAAGCTTCGAATCCGTGGGTACATAGGACATTTTGACCAAGTCTTTGGGCAATGCCGAGCATTCTGGTCGTCTTCGTGGGCAATCAAAATTTGTCAAGCAAGCGCAATACTACAATGCCATGAATATATCAAGGGAGAATCCTAAAGTCTCCTATATGAAACGACAGTTGGCTGCATTGGAAAGAACAGTGCAGGAACTTTGTGCGAAGCACGGTATCAACCATGAGACGATGGCTGAGGACGCAACCGCACCTATTGTTGATCAACACAACAGTTTCAAGGCTAGTTGCACCCTCAATGAGAAAAAATCCGACACGTCGGATCAGCAGCCCATGCCTAATGCAAGTAAGGAATGCCAGCTTTTCTTGACTAATGTCATTAATGGTGGAGATGTTCTGGTTGCAATGGGCAGGGCATACATGGACTGTGTTCCAACCGACATAGTCCATGGGATTCCTTTAGGCGAGGGGAATGTGGGAGTGACAATTAGTGTCCCAAAATTAAAACATGCACTCCTTCCGATTCCGACGGATGAAGCCACCTATATTGAAAAGGCTATCGGGGGGTTTGTTGCGTGGCCAAAAAAATTAGTCGTCCTTCAAACCAGTTTAAGCCAGGCCAGTCGAGGTCCCAGTCAAGCTCCCGAGCCTACTGCAAAGGGAACCAAACGAATAAAGAAGAGAGTCGGGAGGAAGAAACCACAGTCAGAACCGGAGGTACAACAGCAAACTGGTGAAGAAGTACTGACATTTGACTTTGGTGAAATTCCCGTTGATATGAGACCGCTGGTTACTACGCACAAGTTCCTTAAGTGACGGTACCCAGATTACATGCCCACAACAACAGTCCATCAATGGTGATGACATGCCCATATATATTGGGTATGAAGATGTTATACCATTTCATAACCTTAAAGAAATCAGTGCAAGCAGTATAATGGTTTACATCAGATAATGGTTTTTTCCTTAAACAAGACTTATTATTCCAATTAGCTTGAAAGATACATATATATGTTGATTTTAGGGAAACAAGTTTGACTTAATTATTTTGCAGCTATCTAGCGGATTGTTGTGCAAGAGCAGGAATGGATCAGTGTTACGAGTTTATTTCTCCATTCCTTGTCTCGCCAGTGCAACAGAATGTAGATCACGTAGCGTACATTCCAGAGAGAGCCAACAATATCATCCGGATCATAACAAACACACCTGATGAGGACTTGGCAAGCACAAGAGCATAAATGTTGATCTTATTTCAGTTCTAGAAGAATGTAGCCAAAAGCTAAGTTTAATTTTAGCAAGTTAAATTGGGTTGTAAGCTTGCATACCAAATTATTTAACTTTCCTTCTTTAGGAGTGATTCTTTAGGTAATGGCTGATAATAAAGCCAATTTAATTATTTTGTTTTATTTTTTCTTTCTAGTTGTAGAAGTGATTTAGGAAGAATAGGTTAGTTTCCTGATTTGTTTTCCTTTTGGAATTAAATCCAAATTTATTAGAGCATAATTAGGAAAAACATATTTGTATTCAACAGCCTATAAAAAGGCATGTTTTGAAGCTAATGAGAAGTTTTGGAATTCAAAAAATGTGAGAGAATGTGAGAGAATTTTCTCTTCGGTTCTTTGACAAACCATTTGAACTTATCGGAGTTTTCCATGACATTCACTATCGACTTATCAAATGGATTTCCATCACCGTTTGTGGCGTCTTCCTTATACCGAGGTTCTTGTTTGTGGGTTGGCATTGGGTCGCGGTCTTTTATACCAAGGTTCGTGTCACGATTTAAACAACGGGTCGAGGTCTCCCATCCAAATTTGATTGTAGAATGTTCTTGGGTTCCTTTTCATTGTCGGTTCTCGTCACAAGTTGGTGTGGTTCACATCATTTGGTATCAGAGCTTCGGTTCTAGTCTCAGGTTTGCCTATCCTTTAAATTTTCTTTTTGTTGAAATTCTAGTTTATTTCAGTTCCTGATAGTTCAAAAAAAAAAGAAAAAAATTTCGAATTAAAAAAAAACGTCAAAAAAAAAAAAAGAAAACAGAAACAGAAAATGAGTCTGTAAAAAAAAGATAAGAAAAGAAAAGTAGACGAAGAAAACATCGTCGCAGATGCCCTTTTTCGCTGGTGATGAACTTCAATTTGAGGACAAATCATTTTCAAGAGGAAGGGAATGATGAGGACTTGGCAAGCACAAGAGCATAAATGTTGATCTTATTTCAGTTCTAGAATAATGTAGTCAAAAGCTAAGTTTAATTTTAGCAAGTTAAATTGGGTTGTAAAGCTTGCATGCCAAATTATTTAACTTTCCATCTTTAGGAGTGATTCTGTAGGTAATAGCTGATAATAAAGTCAATTTAATTATTTTGTTTTATTTTTCCTTTTCTAGTTATAGGAGTGATTTAGGAAGAATAGGTTAGTTTCCTGATTTGTTTTCCTTTTGGAATTAAATCCGAATTTATTAGAGAATAATTTAGGAAAAACATATTTGTATTAAGCAGCCTATAAAAAGGCTTGTTTTGAAGCTAATGAGAAGTTTTGGAATTTAGAAAATGTGAGAGAATGTGAGAGAATTTTTTCTTCGGTTCTTTGACGAACCATTTGAACTTCTCGGAGTTTTCCGTGACGTTCACTATCGACTTATCAAACGGATTTCTATCACCATTTGTGTAATATCCGAAATTTTGATGACTCTAGATTTCCTTAGAAACAAGGAAAACCTAAGTCTGGATCAAGATTGGAATGGAATAACAGTATAAGTTTGAGTTCTCATTTAACTAGTAACGAGACTCAACAATAGACTACTTAGCCAAGTATAAGGCGTTTTAAGGAAAATGACGTGATGAAATTTCATAATTTCATGTTGGTCAAAGTTTGACCAAGAAAGTCAAAATTGACCAAAAAGTCAATGGATTGACTAAGAACAGTCAAATGTATGACTGTACAGTAATAGGAAAAGCAATATTGGAAATATACTGCGAAAATTGTCTTTTCGGACAAGATAGCTAGAATAAGCTATGAGATCACCCTAGAAAAATCAAGCACACTAAGTTGGATATCAAGGGCCAGATGGCTTTAAGAAATAAGAAAAAAATTTTATACAGTCCGTTTTTACACAGATGAATTTTGGACTGTAGTACAGTATAAAAATATTGTGTTTAAGTAAACACAGTATTAGAAATATCTGTGTAGCAGAAGAATGGACTGAATATTGAGGAAAAGCCAAACAGGGCTTAATATGGATGACATCATCCTATCCTTAATTTATGACATCATAATTGGATTAAATAAGCTTGGAAAGAAAGCAAGGAAGGCTCTAGAAGAGATAACATGGCCGGCCACCTCAGGGGCAAAAATGCCAAAATTTTATCTTTAGGGGTTAAAGTGAAAATTTTGGAAAATTGATGATGTAAGCAAAGCGATGTCATCAAGATGATGTCATCAAGGTGAGATAAGCTTGGCTTGATCTCCAAGTAAGGGGCCGGCCACCTAGAGGGCATAAATGCAAGAATTTTAACTTTCGGGGCCAAAATGTAATTTCTGAAAAATAGGTGATGTGAGCAAGATGATGTCATCAAAATGATGTCATCATTTGCTTGGAGAACAAGGTGATGGCCGGCCAACATGCCACTTGGAAGGTCAAATTGTAAATATTTTGTCTTTTGGGGGCAAAAGTGTAATTTTGGAGAAAAATGATGATGTAAGCATGAGGTAAGCACATGATGTCATCAAGATGATGTCATCATGATGAGGTAAGCAAAACTTGGGCTCCAAGGCAACCAATGGCCAGCCAACACTTGTAGGGGTCAAAGTGCAAATACTTTTGCTTCAAGGACTAAAGTACAATTTTGGAAAAGAAATTAAATCCAAATTCAAGGACTTTTTAGCAATTTTGAAAGTTAAAAATCAGCTATAAATAGGGTGAAGGGGGGTCGGATTTCAGCTCAAAAAAATTGGGAAATGTCCCAAAACTATGGCAAAAATTTTCCCTCACCCATTTTCTCTCTAAAACCGACCCTAGGAAGAGCAAAGTCAAGTTGGAGGCCGGGTTTTTGAGCTTGTGGTGATCTGATTTTGGCGCAAGAGTGGCTGAAAAATTTTGGACTCCACTAGTCAAGGAGGAGGCCGGACGTAGTGGTAGCAAGGAGGGACCAAGGGTGAACCAAATCTAGCAAGCCAAACTTTGGGTGGAAGCTAGGTAAAATCCCTTAAACCCTACACTTTTCATTTAAATTTCAATTGAGAAATTTAAATGTATTTCAAGCAAAGTTTGTATGAGCATAAGCTCACTTTAATTCCCTGCCTTAGCTAAGAAAGTTAGAGTATGTGCTTGATTTAATTGGGGGTTATGGTTTGGTAGTTTCTATGTGCATGCTATGTGTTTGTGATATGGTTAGGGTTTGTTTTTATATGTTGATGCATGATGTGAATTTTAATTTGCATGGTGATGTTAGAAATTGTGATTAAAGAAAATTTATGCTAGAAAACCGCTGCATGTGTGTATTAGAGCTCCCGCGGTGGCTGGTTGAGCTAGATTCCACGTCTAGGACGTAAAACGAATTCTAAACCGAAAAACTGCCAGTTCGGGTGCCAACTGGCCAGTTTCGGGAAAAGTGAAATTTGAGGCCTTTAGAGGCCGAACTGGGTAAAACTTAAAACATAAAAGTTGTTCAGGATGGTTTTTCCTAGGGGACAACTCGGGCAGAATCCCAAAATGAGACTCCAATGGTCTCTGTTTTTACAAAAATCCGTGGGTGGTCTGCCCAGACCCAGTTTACAGGATCAGCCAGTTTCAAACAAACACTGGCGCAAATAAAAGCAGAACTGGATTTTTGTCAAAACATGAAAGTTTTAGGATTTTTCGAGATCTAAAACTTTCGTGAAGATAACTTTTTCAAATTCAATTCAGATTTTTAAACTAACACGGATTTCTAAAGAGTGTGCAGGAAACAAGAAATTCCTGCACAGGATTTTCTAAAACAATACAGGAAAACTGTATTTTTGCACCAACACCAATGTTTTGACTGTGGGAAACTACTCCAAGGGCAGTTTTCAACAGTTAATAATTTTTACAAACCTTTTTCAAAGAATTACAATTTTCAAAGTTAAACTAGAGTTTTTGTAAGAAATAAACAAAGAGAACCAAGTTTTTCCAAAGCAAAGAGAAAAACAAGTTTTTGGATTCAAAAGTTATCTTACTTTTGGTAACAAAACAATGATGGACGGTAACCGGGAAGGATACCCGAGTTACGGGACGGGGTCCAAAATCCAAGGATTACTTAGGATAATCGGACTAAGTTTGACTACCTCAAGGGTTACTCAAGGTAACACAACAAGGTATAAAAAAAATTGGGTTGATCCTAAACCCAAAAGATTATGAATAAAAATGACAAGGCATAGGTTAGGATGATAACCTAACACTATTCATGTTTGTATTGGGCCGGATGCCCTAAGGTTACTCTAAGTAACCAAACAAGTTATCATGAGGTAATAAAATTAATATAGGAGGGACATATGACTAGGGTTACTATTAAAGGTTGGTTAAGGATACCAACATTGCATGAAAAGATTTACGGTAAGATAGGCTAATCCTTATCTTACACCCTAATTGAAACAGGAATAGAACCTGTCGATGTACCTTGACGGAATATTAGATCAAGTTTCAAGAGCATAGGAAACCAGGCAAGTATCGAACCTCACCTACAGTATGGGAAATAGTAAAGCTATTTTCAAATATATGACTTGATTACATGTTATGCTATGCAATGCCATGTTATGCTATGCAATGCCATGTTATGTTATGCAATGCCATGTTATGCTATACAATGCCATGTTATATTATGCAATGCCATGTTATACTATGTCATGCTATGTTATGATGTTAAGTTATGCGATGTCATGTCACGTTATGCTATGTTATATCAAGTTATGCCATGCCTAGTCTCATGTGCATCATGATTATTAAGATCACACGTAAAGATTCTTAGTCTTGAAAAAAAATAATAACAAGACTAAGACTAAACCAAGTCAAGTAAGGTGTTGTACCAACCTCCTGTTGATGCAGGAGGATCATGTATGTTACAAGTTCAAGTTTATGATTATCAACCTCTCGTTGATGCGTGAGGGTAAAGTGATAATCAACCTTCTTTGTTTTTTCATTCCTTGCAAACCCTGACGTTCTGAGGCTTGCGCGCTTTTGGTACGTACACTAAGGGCCACATGTTAAGCAAGATAATAAGTTCAAGTGCATAAAAGATTCATAATTGGACATAATTGGTTCATGCATAAGTTGTGCAATATTTCTTGTGTTTTGTGAGATTATGTTTGTACTTGCTGGGCAAAAGCTCATCAGTATATTCCATACTGTAGGTAGATGCCTGCAGCTTTACTTGGTGGGCTATGGAGACGATGAAGCAAGTGAAGGGCGGTATGGGATACCACTACGCAAGATTTTCCGCAAATTGTTTAAATTATCAAGTTGTATATATATGTTTTAAAGAATATGTACAATGTTGTATATGCAATGTCTTTAAGTTGTGATTTTAAAATAAAGTTTTAAAGTTTAAAGAAAGAAAAAAAAAATTTCTGAAATTTTCTGTAAGGTTAAGTATCTAAGTATAAGGTTTAAGTTAAGCAAGTATGGTAACGGCCCACGTTTACGTAGTACGCCCCTACGTGGACGGGTCGGGGCGTTACAGTTTGGTATCAGAGAGGTATCCTGCCAGCCTACTTCACTTTGCTTCACATCGTTTCTGCAAGTGCCCAAGTAAGTTAATTTAATTTCTTTGATTAGAAATGTGAGGAATTAAGAACTAGAATTAGAAGATGGTTCATCGTGTGTACGAACGAACAAAATTTTTTTTTTGCAAGAGTCTAATCTTGCAACTATAGTGACTAAATTATAACGATAATTGCTAGAATAGCAATAAGGAAAAGAATAGGCTTTGAGATCGTATAGCCTATCGCTTCATCTCGGGTATAGTGATATTAAAGAACTTTTCCTTCTAAGGAATGGATCAATACCATGGAAGTTAAGTTTCCTGATTGTGAAACTTTTGCCCCTTACGAGTATTATTAGATACGGGAAAAATTTTTAAGATGCCTTAGTTTGGGGGTAGCAATATGCCAATACGAGTTGGATGCTACCAAAACAATTTAGTAGGCTATGATAATGGTGATGACTATGAGTCTGACAATGAAGTTAATAAGATTGAGATCGATAGCAACAACTTTTAATCGACATATAATGGTTTGACTAATGTCGACTATATACGACATTTTAAGCAATAGAAATTATGAAATAATGGGAAGTTTTAGATATTCCCTAGAGTTATGATTATGCCTTTGTGTTATAAAGGAAACGCTGAAGGCACAAGAGAAATTTCTACTGGCTAACAAGTGGCTAGTTGATACAAGGATACCTTTCAATGCATCACTCGAACAGTAATATGTTTCAATAATACTATTTATTATTGTTTTCCATGATTCACTTGGAAAAAGATTCCAAGAAATTATTTTTATGTATGGTGCTTGATCTTATGCTTATTAGAACCAACCCATGTTATGAAAGGGCCATCATATTATGGTCATCATGTTATGTAAGGGCCAATCCTTGAGGAAGAAAAATATTTCCAAGATAGGGGCCACCATGAACAGAAAAGGGTTATAATAGCACAAGATTAACATTGTACCAGAGGGTCCTCAGTTTCAGCAAATTGAAAGAAAAATATTTTCAATATGATATATTCGCTGAGCCTCAAATAAAGTTAAAGAAAGTATCTTAAATATAAGATACAATACGCTTTTCAAGTATGGAAGGTTATATATGCTTTTCAAATATAGCAAGTTATATGATATACTTGCTCAGTTTTTCATGTAAATAGTTCTTGTGATGCATATGTGAGGACATGAAAACATAAGAGTATGAGGATATGAATTATGAGGATATAGAAGAAGATTATGGTTCTATATAAGAGACATGATCCCATTAAGATGTTAAAATGGGAACATGAACAAGTTATTCAATCTAAAGTAACTTGTGAAGAATTGATGGTGGATTGAAGAAAAGCCATTTAGGATTATACGAATTTTCGAGGACGAAAATCTTTTAAGGAGGGTAGAATGTAATATCCGAAATTTTGATGACTCTAGATTTCCTTAGAAACAAGGAAAACCTAAGTCTGGATCAAGATTGGAATGGAATAACAGTATAAGTTTGAGTTCTCATTTAACTAGTAACGAGACTCAACAATAGACTACTTAGCCAAGTATAAGGCGTTTTAAGGAAAATGACGTGATGAAATTTCATAATTTCATGTTGGTCAAAGTTTGACAAAGAAAGTCAAAATTGACCAAAAAGTCAATGGATTGACTAAGAACAGTCAAATGTATGACTGTACAGTAATAGGAAAAGCAGTATTGGAAATATACTACGAAAATTGTCTTTTCGGACAAGATAGCTAGAATAAGCTATGAGATCACCCTAGAAAAATCAAGCACACTAAGTTGGATATCAAGGGCCGGATGGCTTTAAGAAATAAGAAAAAATTTTATACAGTCCATTTTTACACAGATGAATTTTGGACTGTAGTACAGTATAAAAATATTGTGTTTAAGCAAACACAATATTAGAAATATCTGTGTAGTAGAAAAATGGACTGAATAGTAAGGAAAAGCCAAACAGGGCTTAATATGGATGACATCATCCTATCCTTAATTTATGACATCATAATTGGATTAAATAAGCTTGGAAAGAAAGCAAGGAAGGCTCTAGAAGAGATGACATGGCCGGCCACCTCAGGGGCAAAAATGCCAAAATTTTATCTTTAGGGGTTAAAGTGAAAATTTTGGAAAATTGATAATGTAAGCAAAGCGATGTCATCAAGATGATGTCATCAAGGTGAGATAAGCTTGGCTTGATCTCCAAGTAAGGGGCCGGCCACCTAGAGGGCATAAATGCAAGAATTTTAACTTTCGGGGCCAAAATGTAATTTCTGAAAAATAGGTGATGTAAGCAAGATGATGTCATCAAAATGATGTCATCATTTGCTTGGAGAACAAGGTGATGGCCGGCCAACATGCCACTTGGAAGGTCAAATTGTAAATATTTTGTCTTTTGGGGGCAAAAGTGTAATTTTGGAGAAAAATGATGATGTAAGCATGAGGTAAGCTCATGATGTCATCAAGATGATGTCATCATGATGAGGTAAGCAAAACTTGGGCTCCAAGGCAACCAATGGCCAGCCAACACTTGTAGGGGTCAAAGTGCAAATACTTTTGCTTCAAGGACTAAAGTACAATTTTGGAAACGAAATTAAATCCAAATTCAAGGACTTTTTAGCAATTTTGAAAGTTAAAAATCAGCTATAAATAGGGGTGAAGGGGGTCGGATTTCAGCTCAAAAAAATTGGGAAATGTCCCAAAACTATGGCAAAAATTTTCCCTCACCCATTTTCTCTCTAAAACCGACCCTAGGAAGAGCAAAGTCAAGTTGGAGGCCGGGTTTTTGAGCTTGTGGTGATCTGATTTTGGTGCAAGAGTGGCTGAAAAATTTTGGACTCCACTAGTCAAGGAGGAGGCCGGACGTAGTGGTAGCGAGGAGGGACCAAGGGTGAACCAAATCTAGCAAGCCAAACTTTGGGTGGAAGCTAGGTAAAATCCCTTAAACCCTACACTTTTCATTTAAATTTCAATTGAGAAATTTAAATGTATTTCAAGCAAAGTTTGTATGAGCATAAGCTCACTTTAATTCCCTGGCTTAGCTAAGAAAGTTAGAGTATGTGCTTGATTTAATTGGGGGTTAAGGGTTGGTAGTTTCTATGTGCATGCTATGTGTTTGTGATATGGTTAGGGTTTGTTTTTATATGTTGATGCATGGTGATGTTAGAAATTTTGATTAAAGAAAATTTACACTAGAAAACCGCTGCATGTGTGTATTAGAGCTCCCGCGGTGGCTGGTCGAGCTAGATTCCACGTCTAGGACGTAAACGAATTCTAAACCGAAAAACTGCCAGTTCGGGTGCCAACTGGCCAGTTTCGGGAAAAGTGAAATTTGAGGCCTTTAGAGGCCGAACTGGGTAAAACTTAAAACATAAAAGTTATTCAGGAGGGTTTTTCCTAGGAGATAGCGCTGGCAGAATCCCAAAATGAGACTTCAATGGTCTCTGTTTTTATAAAAATCCGTGGCTGGTCTGCCCAGACCCAGTTTACAGGATCAGCCAGTTTCAAACAAAAACTGGCGCAAATACAAGCAGAACTGGATTTTTCTCAAAACACGAAAGTTTTAGGATTTTTCGAGATCTAAAACTTTCGTGAAGATAACTTTTCCAAATTCCATTCAGATTTTTAAACTGACACGGATTTCTAAAGAGTGTGCAGGAAACAAGAAATTCATGCACAGGATTTTCTAAAACAATACAGGAAAACTGTATTTTTGCACCAACACTAATGTTTTGACTGTGGGAAACTACTCCAAGGGCAGTTTTCAACAGTTAACAATTTTTACAAACCTTTTTCAAAGAATTACAATTTTCAAAGTTAAACTAGAGTTTTTGTAAGAAATAAACAAAGAGAACCAAGTTTTTCCAAAGCAAAGAGAAAAACAAGTTTTTGGATTCAAAAGTTATCTTACTTTTGGTAACAAAACAATGATGGACGGTAACCGGGAAGGATACCCGAGTTACGGGACGGGGTCCAAAATCCAAGGATTACTTAGGATAATCGGACTAAGTTTGACTACCTCAAGGGTTACTCAAGGTAACACACCAAGGTATAAAAAAAAATTGGGTTGATCCTAAAACCCAAAAGATTATGAATAAAAATGACAAGGCATAGGTTAGGATGATAACCTAACACTATTCATGTTTGTATTGGGCCGGATGCCCTAAGGTTACTCTAAGTAACCAAACAAGTTATCATGAGGTAATAAAATTAATATAGGAGGGACATATGACTAGGGTTACTATTAAAGGTTGGTTAAGGATACCAACATTGCATGAAAAGATTTACGGTAAGATAGGCTAATCCTTATCTTACACCCTAATTGAAACAGGAATAGAACCTGTCGATGTACCTTGACGGAATATTAGATCAAGTTTCAAGAGCATAGGAAACCAGGCAAGTATCGAACCTCACCTACAGTATGGGAAATAGTAAAGCTATTTTCAAATATATGACTTGATTATATGTTATGCTATGCAATGCCATGTTATGCTATGCAATGCCATGTTATGTTATGCAATGCCATGTTATGCTATACAATGCCAAGTTATGTTATGCAATGCCATGTTATACTATGTCATGCTATGTTATGATGTTAAGTTATGCGATGTCATGTCACGTTATGCTATGTTATATCAAGTTATGCCATGCCTAGTCTCATGTGCATCATGATTATTAAGATCACACGTAAAGATTCTTAGTCTTGAAAAAAAAATAATAACAAGACTAAGACTAAACCAAGTCAAGTAAGGTGTCGTACCAACCTCCTGTTGATGCAGGAGGATCATGTATGTTACAAGTTCAAGTTTATGATTATCAACCTCTCGTTGATGCATGAGGGTAAAGTGATAATCAACCTTCCGTTGATGCGTGAAGGGTTATGTTCATGTTTTCCAGAATTGCTAAGGGCCTTGCAAACCCTGACGTTCTGAGGCTTGCGCGCTTTTGGTACGTACACTAAGGGCCCACATGTTAAGCAAGATAATAAGTTCAAGTGCATAAAAGATTCATAATTGGACATAATTGGTTCATGCATAAGTTGTGCAATATTTCTTGTGTTTTGTGAGATTATGTTTGTACTTGCTGGGCGAAAGCTCATCAGTATATTCCATACTGTAGGTAGATGCCTGCAGCTTTACTTGGTGGGCTATGGAGACGATGAAGCAAGTGAAGGGCGGTATGGGATACCACTACGCAAGATTTTCCGCAAATTGTTTAAATTATCAAGTTGTATATATATGTTTTAAAGAATATGTACAATGTTGTATATGCAATGTCTTTAAGTTGTGATTTTAAAATAAAGTTTTAAAGTTTAAAGAAAGAAAAAAAAAATTTCTGAAATTTTCTGTAAGGTTAAGTATCTAAGTATAAGGTTTAAGTTAAGCAAGTATGGTAACGGCCCACGTTTACGTAGTACGCCCCTACGTGGACGGGTCGGGGCGTTACATTAATGACCCGCAAAAGCGAAGCCTTTGACAAGTTCAAAGAATTTCGGGCTGAAGCGGAGAAGCAATTAGGAAAGTTCATTAAGACACTTCGATCGGATCGAGGTGGGGAATACCTATCGGATGAGTTCTTAGGATATTTGATAGAGAATGGGATACAATCCCAATTAACTGCACCTGGTACTACTCAACAGAATCGTGTAGCTGAGAGAAGAAATAGGACCCTATTGGATATGGTCCGGTCTATGATGAGTTATTCCATATTACCTTTGTCATTTTGGGTACATGCCATACAAACTGCATGCTATCTTCTGAATAACGTTCCCTCCAAATCGGTTCCTAAAACTCCTTACGAGTTATGGATGAGTAGGAAACCTAATTTGAATCATATTCGAATTTTGGGTTGTCCGGCACACGTCCTGGATAAGGAAGCGAAGAAATTGGAGTCACGATCAGAAGTATGCTTGTTTGTTGGCTATCCAAAAGGGACAAAAGGTGGTCTGTTCTATAATCCGAAGCAAAATAAAGTCTTTGTTTCTACACATGCAACATTCCTGGAGGAAAGTTATATGGAAGACTTTAAACCTCGTAGCAAAGTGGTGCTTGAGGAGATGACTTCGGATTTGGAAATTCCTAAAGTCACAGAAAACCCTGTGAAAAAAACACTAGAGAATCAACAACCACGGGAGCTTCGTCGTAGTGGGAGGATTATCAGGGAACCTGAAAGGTACATGTTCAATGGTGAAGTTTTTGAAGCAGAATCCATAGAACATGTTGATCATCCGGCTACGTACAAAGAAGCTATGGAGGATGTTGATTCTAGTCTTTGGCAAAAGGCTATGAACACCGAGATGGAATCTATGGATTCCAATGGGGTCTGGAAACTTGTAGACTTACCCCAAGGCATAAAACCGATTGGGTGTAAGTGGGTATACAAGAGGAAAAGAGGTGTGGATGGGAAAGTGGAAACTTTCAAGGCAAGACTTGTAGCAAAGGGCTATACGCAGAAAGAAGGAATCGATTATGAAGAAACCTTCTCACCTGTAGCAATGCTCAAGTCAATCCGCATTCTTTTATCTATTGCGGCTGCTCTCGATTATGAGATCTGACAAATGGATGTCAAGACAGCTTTCTTGAATGGCTCTCTTGAGGAAGATATCTATATGATACAACCAGACGGGTTCAAGGCAAAGGGCCAAGAAGATAAGGTATGCAAGTTGCTTAAATCCATTTATGGATTAAAGCAAGCATCTCGTTCTTGGAATATTAGGTTTGATCAAGCAATCAAAACCTATGGATTCGAACAAAACATTGATGAACCATGTGTTTATAAATGTATCAAGAACGAGAAAGTGGTTTTCCTAGTACTTTATGTGGATGATATATTGCTTATTGGAAACGATGTGGCAATGTTATCATCTGTCAAAGTTTGGTTAGCCAAACAGTTTGACATGAAGGACTTAGGAGAAGCTAGTTATGTTCTTGGAATTCAACTCTTTAGAGATAGAAAGAACAAAACGATAGCACTCTCCCAAGCTTCATACATTGATAAAGTACTTGAAAAGTTTTCTATGAAAGATTCCAAGAAAGGTGCCCAACCTTTCAGGATTGGAATCAAGCTTTCTAGAGATGACTGTCCCAAGACATCGGAAGAAAGGGAGCGTATGAAAAATGTACCTTATGCATCTGCGGTAGGTAGTCTAATGTACGCTATGTTATGCACAAGGCCTGACATTTGTTTTGCAGTTGGTATGGTAAGTCGATATCAGTCGAATCCAGGACCGAACCATTGGGCTGCGGTCAAGCATATACTCAAGTATCTACGGAGAACGAGGGATTATACTCAAGTATCAAAGGAAGCGGTATGGCTCCGCAGGTTCCTTAGTGACCTTGAGGTCGTTCCTGGTATGGATAAAGCTATGGTGCTTTACTGTGATAACAGTGCAGCAGTAGCTAATACCAAGGATCCTAGGCATCATAAGAGGAGTAAGCACATTGACAGAAAATATCACATCATCAGAGGCTTTGTTGAGAGTGGAAATGTGACGGTTTGCAAAATCGCATCAGAGGACAATCTTGCTAACCTGTTCACGAAGACTTTGTTGGCCAGAAGATTCGTAGAACACGTTGAAGGCATGGGATGCGTAATATGTCACATTTACTCGCTTAGGGCAAGTGGGAGATTGTTGGGATCTATATGTGCCCTAAGGATAGAAAATCAATATTATGGATTTTCTGTAAATATGACATTTTGATATTAATAAGAGGAGGTTATTCATGTTTAATAAGTTGTGTCCTATTTACTTTCATTTGTTGATTGTATGGTTGAGCAAACATAAAATACTCCTTGACTGTTGGAAATATATCGGAATACCATATGTATACGGGGTATACATAGAAGACATGGTAATTTGATAACAGTCAAAATAAATATTCCGCAATCGATGGAATAAGATTTGGGGATCTTATTCATGATAAGATTGTACAAGTTGTCTACTTCCTTTGAGGGATGGTTTGTCTTGACCATCGGATTGGTTCCGAGTGGAAACTTTAATGTATACCAGTATTGAGGTATGACATTGGATTGGACCTAAAGTGTTAATTGATTTGGTTTAATAATTCCGTTTATAAGAATCAATGAAGCTTTGATTATCATTCTGTATTAATCTTAATCCTGAAATGATTACTTGAGTTCGTATCCATGACTTATGTACTTTAATGCACTACAGGTGAGACACTGTTAATTTATGGTCAATATACTTGTGTTTTGGGTGCATGACTTATGGATAGAGAAATCAAGATTCATAGATATGGAATCCATAGCTATCTTAACGATAGTACATGTTATCTACTTAAAGGCATTATTCGGGGATTGAAAGATAGTATAACAAGATCTTGGCCATCGGTTTACTTTGTGTTCTCTGATGGTTTACCAATTGTATGGTTTTACAATTGGTGGTTCTTTCAATGGAGAATAATGAAACTTTAAGTTAAAATGATTGAAAAGGTAAAACGGAAAAAGTCCTAAATTCAATCATGGATAACATATGGGGATTAAACAAGCGATGAATAAATCATGGAAGAAGCACTGCGTGAGAGAGCTTTCGTAATACGGTATGTAAACAGGAGTTCAGCTTCAAACTTTTAGTGGAATAGTTTTGAAGTTGATAATTGATGAATAATTAGTCTGGGATTAATTTTTCACAATTATAGGAGCCTCTTTACATATTTCCATCGGATCCCTCTACTAGCTCATATAGTTCTAAATAGCGTCTCAGGATTTGTTCCTAAAGAGATCGGTAAATTTAAATGGAATTTTGTAATGTCTATTAAGACATGGTACTCTCTAACATGCAATCCGGAAAAGGATTGGACATGTAGGATTTGTGTAGACAAATAATATGATTTGTCAACACGTGATTGATTAACTTGAATTTTGGAAATAAGATTGTGTTTGAATTATTTAATTTTGGAAAACAAAATTTTTCTCTCCTAATCTAAAAGAGGTGCACGGTTTTAGATAGGTGGAGAGAAGAAAATTTTGTTTCAAAATTGTTCAAATATATTCCTAACATTAAATTATTAATTGATTTAAATAATGGAGATTATTTGATGAATTTTTTTTCTTTAAATATGGTGCACGGATTTTTGAGGAAAAAAAAATTCAAATATTTCATTTATTTAAATTAATTAATATGGTTGATGTTTGTGGAAAATATTAATTTAAATGAGTGAATCTTATTTAAATTCAAAAAGGGTTTAAAAGAAATTTGAATCTAGATAGGACTAGGATCTTTTCACTAGTCTAGATTCTTGATTTAAAATTTGAACCACCAATCTAGATTTATCCTAAAGTGGCCGAATTTTTTGGAGGAGATTTCCTCTTGAAAAAACGTTTCTAGGTTCAATGAATCTAGCCCTAAAGTTGTATGATCTTTTGGTTCAAAATTTATCCAGAAAAATAATTATTAATTATTTTTCAAGAAGGAATTAAATTTTGAAAAGGATTAGACTTCTATATAAAGGCTAGGAATTCTTGAGAAACTAATTTTTGATAATTTTCAAAGGGGAAAATGTTTTTGTGAGTGAAAGAAAAAAATAATTTGGGTTTCTTCTACTTCACAAAAATTCGGCTATCTTGTGAGAAAGAAAAAGAGAGAAAATTCCATTGATTCAAAATTGTGAGGAAGGTTAAACCGAGTGATAATTTTCATAGGAGGTTAACCGGTTCCTATTTTGTAGTTTTGAAGAAAGAAGTTGGATCGTATTCTCAACGAGGAACATCGGAATTGAGAAGGAGGGATCTAGACTTCGGAAAGCATTACCGATCAATTGGATTCATAGAACGTGTGCCCACACACACTCTGAGACGTGGAACTCGAGAATAGTAGAGAAGACACGTTGGTCAAACGCTCTAGTGATTCCGGAATTCGAGAAATAAGGTACGCTTGATCATGAATTTAATTTATTGTTATATGCATCATGAGATTCTTTTCGAAACGGCATAAAAAAATTTTAAAACTTCCGCTGCGCCGTAACTCCGATATCGGATCCGTTTTTTCCAACATCATATCCGTTAAATCCTTTTCATACATTCAATTATACAATTGAAACTCGTTTGGTGAAGTTCACCAAACTTGGTTTTCTAGGGTTTTTTTGAACCCTAGTTCAACATACAAGCATTCAATATAGCAATCAGCCATTAAACAGCATTCATAAGCCTATGGGGACATACATCAAATACCTAGTGGTCACACATATCATCTACTTAATTTCTAAAGCATACATTCCAATACAAGCATCAAATCATAGTATAAGCTTACTAAAACCTAAATCAAGCACATTCTACTTAAACCAAGCAAGCCAGGACATAATTAGGGAGCTTAAGCTCTTATAACATAAGCTGAAAATACACTTAAATAGCTCAAGAAAACTGAATCAAAAGCTTGGGAAATTAGAGGGTTACCTCTAAACCAAACAGAAAACCACTAGCTAGAGTTTCCGAAAACTGTTTTTCTAGATTTTCCGCACTAAAAATCCGACCACACACACTTGGGTTTTGCCGTCTATGGAGTTCGGTTGAGAGGGAGAGAGTGAGTAGACAAATGGCGAAATTTTTGGGGTGTTTTCTAATAAAAATCAACCCCCCCCCCCCCTCCCCCCCACACCTACTTATAGGAAAAATTTAAATTTCTTTCTTGAATTATTTTTATTCATTAAATTGCTCTCCAAACCCTACAAAAATTTATTTACTGAAAAGTCCTCTATAGGTGGCCGGCCATTAGTGAAGACTTGTGGTCCAAGTTTGTTCTTGTAATACTTTCCACATTTTCCAAGAATTCACAAAATAACATAATTATCTTGTGATGAGGTGTCCAATACCTAGGCTCCGTTTGGCTTTAAATCATAAAAGCAGTCTATTTTCACACTAATACAAATATAACAAATATTGTTTTCAACTAAAACAGTATTGTCATATTAAACTGCAGTCCAAAATTTATCTGTATAAAATTGGACTGTGTTTAGGTTTTTCTTAGAACTTAAGGCCAATTAGTCCTTCTTGCCTTAAATATTGTGCTTGATTTTTCTAACATAATTCTGTTCCTTAAACTTGCTTATCTATCCGTAATGATGGTTTTTCACAGTATAATTCCTATACTGCCTGTTATTCAACAGTACCATCATAGTTTGACTTTTTGGTCAAACTTTGACCATCATATATCATAAATTTCTATCATACCATAAATTATTCTGGTTAAACTTTGACCAATCATAAAATCATAAATTCCTATCATCTCTCAAATTATTCTGATCAAACCCTAACCGGAATACTATCGTAAATTCCTATCATACCTCAAATCATTCTGGCTAAACTTTGACCTGAATACAAATCATACATAAATCCTAATTCTGATAACTCAGATCAGGTAAATTCATATACTTATAATACAAATTTTGATTCCTTAAGAAACAAGAAATCATAACTTGTAACAAGGTCGGTTATCATAATCTTTCCCCCTTAAAAATTTTCGTCCTTGAAAATTAAAACAAGTGGGGATAATTCGCTCTCATATCCTCTTCAAGTTCCCATGTTGTTTCTTCCACATTGTGGTTTTGCCACAATATTTTAGCCATGGGAATTGTCCTATTTCATAAGACCTTTTCTTCCCGATCTAGAATCTGAACTGGATTCTGTTCGTATGTCAAGTCGGTTTGAACCTCGATCGGTTCTTGACTTAACACATGGGAAGGATCAGATACATACTTCTTAATATCGAAACGTGGCAAACGTTATGCACATAAGCTAATTCTAGCGGCAAGGCAAGCTTATAAGCTACTTTGCCAATCCTTTCCAAGATTTCGAATGGCCCTGTGTATCTTGGACTAAGTTTTCCCTTCTTGCCAGATTTTATAATCCCCTTCGGAGAGCAATCTTAAGGAAAACATAGTCTCCAACTTGGAATTCTAAGGGCCTTTGACATTTATCGGTGTAGCTTTTCTGACGGCTAAAAACTACGTTGAATCTTTGCTTAATCTTCTTAATATCCTTCGAAGTCTTTCAGATAAAATCCGTGGTTTGAAGTTGTTTCTACCTAACTTCTTGCTAATGGATAGGAGATCAACGTTTCCTTCCATACAACGCTTTAAATGGGGCCATACCAATTGAGGCATGATAACTATTCTCATAAGGAACTTGATCAAAGGTAGCTTCTGATCCCAGCTTCCTTTGAACTCCAAAACATATGATCTTAACACATCTTCCAGTGTCTGGATGGTTTGTTCTGATTGGCCATCCATTTGGGGTGAAAAGCTGTACTAAACTTTAATTTTGACCCCATTGCGGTGTGAACACTCGTCCCAATCGAGAGTTCAAACATCCACCACGATCCGAAATGATCGATTTTGGCACTTCATATAACCTAACAATTTGAGATACATAAATTCCAGCAAGCCTTTCTGCCGAAAAAGTGGCTTTGATGGCAATAAAGTGGGCTGATTTGGTTATTCTATCAATAATAACCCAAATCGTATCCTTCCTACTTGCAGCCCTGGAAAATCATACTACGAAATCTATCGTAGTTTGCTCCTATTTTCACTTAGGAAAACTCAATTTTCTAATGATCTTTGCTTGGATGGTGATATTCAGCCTTCACTTTTTGACAAGTTAGCCATTTTGACACGAATCCTATGGTTTCATTCTTCATATTTGCCACCAAAATTCTACTTAAGATCCTTGTGCATCTTGGAAATTCCGAGATGTAATGTGTATGGCATTCTATGTGCTTTCAACATAATCCCTTTCTTTAGAGATTTTCAAAGTTAGGAATACATATCCCTTCTTTGAAATGAATTACCTCATTCTTAAAGGTCTTAAATTCCTTATTCTTTCCATCAAAAAGTTGTGCCTTTTGCATAAAGGAATCCTTTCCTTGATGCAACTTAATGGATTCTAGGAGATCAGACTGAAAAGTCAAAATAGATAACTTTTCAGTTATCATCTCTATGTCAAGGTCAGTAATTTCCCTTTGAAATGACTTAGGCAGTGTTCCCATAGACATCAGCATACTAGCTGATTTTCTACTTAAAGCATTTCCTACCCTGTTTACCTTTCCAGGGTGGTCAAAGGATCTCACTATCGTAGTCCTTTACGAGTTTCTAACCCTCTTTGCTGCCTCATGTTGAGCTCTAAATCATACGTTGTACAATTTCTTTTATGAGCCTTTATTTGCAGTAAGGCATAAGCAACCATCTTTCCTTTTTGTATCAGGACAGCCCCAAGTCCAACCTTAGAGGCGTCATTAAAACTTACAAAATTCTCTTCTTTGGGCATCATATGTCTTTAAAAATGAACCTTTTCTAACCAAAATCCACACTTTGTGAATTTGGCATAAGGTTGATTCCTTCTTAACGTCTCCAATACCATCCTAAGATGATACTCATGTCCCTCTTTGGACCTTGAGTAAACTTAAATATCGTCAATAAAGATGATAACAAACTCATCGAGATACTTCTTGAACACTTGGTTCATAAAGTCCATAAAAATGACTGGGGCATTGGTCAATTCAAATTGTATGACTAGAAACTCATAATGCTCATATCGTTTTCTAAAAACCATCTTAAACATATCCATCTCCTTAATCTTGAGCTGATGGTATCTTGATCACAGATCCTTTTTAAGCATACTACTACTACTTCCTTGGGTTGATCAAAAGATCATTAATTTTCGGAAAGGGATACTTATTCTTGATCATAACCTTGATCAGTTCATGATAATCGATGCATCTTCGCAACGATTTATCCTTTTTCTTAGAATATAAGATTGGCACTCCCCACGGAGAATGACCTTGTTGGATAAAACCTTTGACAATCAGTCCTTGTAACTACTCTTTGACATTCCTTAAGCTTGGCTAATGCCGTACAGTAAGACATTTTCGATATCGGTGCCGCTTTAGACAACAATTTTATCTCAAAATAGATTTTCTCGCTCTAGCGGAAATCCGGGTAAATACTTTGAAAAAATGTCCACGTATTTCTTTATAATAGGGACATTCTATGATGTTAGCTCCACCTCTTGATCTTTGTCCACTATGTTAATTAAATATCATCGGCATCCATTAGCTAACATCTTCCAAGCTTTATTGCCGTGACTAGCTTAGTCATTGAGCTCCGAGATTGATCGTATAAACTAAACTTTCCCTTAAATACAATGCTTTCGACAATCAACCTTAGCGTTGTACTTTGCCTAGGAAATCCATTCCTAGGATCACATCAAAATTTTGAAGCTTGATCGCAAGAAGATCCATATAAAATTTTCTGTCACAAATGACTATTGGAGCACTTCGTATCCAGTAGTCAGACAGAAAATTTTCTCCCGATCGGAGAAATATTCTAATAGATTACTCGAAACTACTAACTCCTAGTCCTAATTTCTGGGCAACTCTATTGATACAACGAATGAGTAGCGCACCAGAATCAAACAAGGTAATAGCGTCATAGGTGGTGATAGAAATCTAATCTACTACCACACACGAGGTTCCAGCTTCGGCATCCCCCTTAGTGTAAGCATAAATCCTTGCTTGGGGTTCCGAAGCCTTTAGCCTTCCTTACATGAACGAAGGTCCTTCGATCTTTACTTGGGCTGTGTGAAACTGACTACCCGAATTCCTGTTGGGAAACTGGGGTTCTGACTCTAGCTATTCGTGGTACAATTCCTTGCATAGTGGCCTTCTTTGCCACAAAGATAGCAAGCGTTCGATCATGCTCTACATACCCCCAAGTACTTCCTTCCATATTAAACATATATGGGATAGTCATTGATATTACCCTCATTCCCTCTATCGCTCTTCTTTTGAGGGTAATCTTGCTGCTACCCCTGACCAGTAACATTCCCCTTTCTTTTGTTCCTCCAAAACTGTTTGGAACCTTGAATAGAGTTACTGGTCTATCCTTTTGAGTATGACTCTAGATCTTGTTGGGGCTGCAGCTGCTTTTCCATAGCCTTATCTTCCTTCTTAGTCTTAAAATATTGAGCCGTGGCTTCCATATCTTGGTTAATCCAGTACTTAGCTCATATCGCCCAACTTATACAGTTGGATACCAGGGTTGGAGGGCTACTGCCAGCACTAACTTGCTTCGCAATATATGTCCTTAACATTTTCATTCGGTACTAGCTCCGGACATAAATGAACTAGCTGTTCGAATTTCTTAACAGTTTCTAGTATCGTCATCGTTCCTTACTTAAAACTAGTAACTTATCTTGTTGAGCTGTCAGGATTTTTCCATTGTAGTACATCGTGCTAAATTTGACTACAAAATCCTGCCAACTTATTGCCATAACATCTCTATGCATCTGTACGGTCATCCATCAGTGCCTTGCGTCCTTCTTAAGCACGAAGGAGGCACAGAGAACCTTCTTTTGCTCCGTAAGTCTTACGAAATTCAAAATCACTTGGATGTCAATCAATCCAAATATTGGCGGCTATAGGATCGGTAGATCCCTCAAACTCAACCGCCTTCATTCTCCTAAAGCGTTCATACTACAAGTCTTCCTGAACTAAAGGCGGGTTCACTTGTATTCTTATGGGTGCTAACGGGACTTCAGCATCCCGTGGAACCTCCGGTACTTGGGCTACTACTGGGGGTACTTGGTTCATACGAGTTATCTACTCACGACGTCTATTCATCGCTTGTTGCTTATTCAAGCAACTGATGTTGTAGCGTAACTACAACATTTGCAAGATCCGGCTCTTGCCGATCTTGGTTTGCTCTAGCGCGTGTACGTACCATATTCTAATTCCTATTAAGTAAAGATATTATCATACTCCTAATATCTTTTCTTTCATTCATAACTTATTGTAACGACCCGCCTAGCACAGGCCGTTACCATACATACATACATACATAATCGCATTCATACTTTCTTACATTTTTAGCGTAATCTGCGGAATTTTTTTTTTATAGTACGTACGAATGGAAAGGCGATAAACGATCGGAAAACAATATATAAAACGATGTTTGCGATTTGGATATTAAATACTGTACATAAATTGAACAAAACGCGTGGCGGCGAAATATTCCACTCACTTCACAGTTCACCCTGCCCCGCTCGCCATCTTGTATCAAAAATTACTAACAGGTTGCTTACCTACAGCATAGACGTAAGACACGTGAGCTTTTGCTCAGCAAGTACAATATAATTATCCGCGACAAGAAAACATACATAACATACTTAACTAATCATAGCATCCTCTTCCCTAATCATGCATGAACCAGTTATGCTTCATTATGCTTACATGTTCATTTATAACTTGTCATTCTTAACTTGGTTATCTTGCTTATCATGCTTATCTTACTTATCTTACTTATCTTGCTTATGGGCCCCTTACATAAGTGTACGTACCGGGCGCGTAACTATGGAGTGGTTGGGGCGGCCAGTCCATTTCCAACTCAAACCATAGTCCAACCCGACCTGTGAGCGGGTCGGTACGACACAGGCAACTTGCTTGCCATCATACTTGTCTTTTCGTTATCTCTTATTTAAAATTTGTGAGCATGCTTCGTGATGTCACATATTCATGAGATAAAATCATATCATGCTTCATAGACATATCATACATCATGTCATACTGAAATCATAGCACATAATATCATTGCATCACATCACATAAACATTTTCCTAATGTCATGCATATCTAACATACAATCACATCCCATCTATATCATTCATACTTGGGCAAGTATACAACAAAAGCCTATGCTGTAGGCGGAGTTGTACTTACCTTGTCTCTTATGTCTGATACCGAGCTGTTCCAGATCGGGGCGTAATAGCAGATTATCCCCTGCTATTACAAATGACATAGGGTAAGGATTCTGAAAATCCTATTCTTAAACTGTTGGTAATCAACCAACATTTACTTACTTCCTAGTTGTATGTCCCCACATCATTATCTTGGAAAAAAATATCGTAAACGGATTACTATTCGTAACCCCGTAAAAAACCCTCGAATAAAGGGTTGAAATTAAATGACTTGATCCTTTATTGGGTTACATTGGATAACCCTTGGGCTTTGGGCCCAAACCAATAACTTGATTAAAAATCCTTCTTGCTTTGTTTTTAGGAAACTTAGATTTTTCTTTCAAAAATCCTTGAAATCAAATGAGTAGGTTTTATAAATTGTTAAAGGCTGAAAACTGCCATTGGAATAGTTCTAGCAGTCAAAACATTGGGTTTAGTGGAAAAATACAGTTTTTCTGTTCTATTTTAGAAAATCCTGTGCAGGAATTTCCTGTTTCCTACACAGTTTTTGAAATCCAATTTTTATTTAAAAATCCAGATCGAATCTGAAAAACGTTTCTTCATGAAAGTTTTTTATCTTGAAAAACCCTAAAACTTTCATGTTTTGGTCAAAACCCAGTTCGGAACTTAACTCATTCGTTTACCCTGTTAAACTGTCCTGGCCGTGCATGGAAACTGGGCATGGTCAGGCTCGGTTTTCCATAGAAACGAAGGCCGTTGGAGCCTTATTTTGAAAAATTTCCATGCTGTCCACTAGGAAAAATCCTACTCTACAACTTTCATGTTTTAGGTTTTACCAGATTCAGACTCTAAGAGCCTCAAATTTAGGTTTCCAGAAAACTGGTCACCTTGGACCCGAATCTGGCAGTTTCTTGTTTCAAATTGGTTTTGCGTCCTAATCGCGCACACTACCTCAACCGACCACAGCGGGAGCTTAACATCAACACACAGTGCTTTTTCTAACGTAAATTTTCTTTAAACACATTTTAGAACACAGCCATGCAAACCATTATTCTTTTATAGAATTCAAGGGTTTGCCTAATTTCAACCTACATTAACCATGCAACCTAATTAGTCATTCTAGATCAACTTAAATTCAATTAGGGGACATATAACCCTATGCAGCAGCTAACATACAAGCCACAATAATCAAACAAACATCAATTAAATCATGCATAGCTTAATAAATTCAAACCACCCTTAAATCCTAATCAAGCACATATCTAACTTTCTAAACTAAGGCCAATAATGAAAATTGAGCTTATGCTCATACAATTGACAACTGGAAATACAATTAAATTTCAAATTGAACCAAATTGAAAAAGCTTAAGGCCATGGGAGAGTTACCTTTCTTTACCCTAAGAATGGTTAGGGTTTGGTCCAAGAATTTTCTCCTTTCCTTGGCTCCTTGGTGAATTCGGCCTCCCCCTAGCCTACCCGAAAATTTTGGTTTCTCTTGGCTGCTGATTCTCACCAAAAATCCGACCACTCCCCCTTGCTCCCAACCATTTTTTCTCACCCTTTTCCAGCTCACCAAGGACCGGCCACTTGGCCAAATAGGTCCCCAAATTTTTTTCAACTCTTTTTCCTTGGTTCCTAGATGAAATCCGAATTTTACCCAATGATTCCCACACTTGGATTTTGGTTTTTGTTTTGTTTTTCTTGGCTGATCAAGGATGGTTTTTGGGGCTGGAAATGGGCAGAACTTCACTAGATTTTCTGATTTTTTTGAATAAAATGCACCCCTATTTATAGAGGTTTTGAAACTTTGCCAAATTGCAAAATAGTCCTCCAAAAATCAGCTTTTTACACATTAGGGGGGTGAGGTGATGTCACCCACCTTAGAGCTTGTTTGGCTTGTTTCTTGATAAACAGTCTAACTTTGAGCCAAAACAGATATTACAAATACTGTGTTCATCATTACACAGTATTGTATACTGTTTTGCAATCCAAAATTTATCTGTCTTAAAATGCACTGTACGAAAATTTTTCTTTTTGCTTCGAGCCCTTCGGCCCTTAATAACCTATTTAATGTGCTTGATTTTTCTATGGTGGTTTTAGATCAAATTCTAACTATTTTACTCTTAAAAATAGTTTCCGCAGTATATTTCCAATACTGCTTAACATACTTCATTCCCGTCACATAGTTGACTTTACGGTTCAACCTTGACTTTCTTGGTCAACTTTGACCTTCTTGGTCAACTTTGACCTCCTTGGTCAACTTTGACTTTCTTGGTCAACTTTGACTTTGTAACGACCCGCCTAGCACAGGCCGTTACCATACATACATACATAGATAATGGCATTCATACTTACTTACTTACTTAGCGTAAACAGCGGAAATTTTTATTTTATTTTTATACATATAGCGCGTCCGAAAGGAAAGGCGATATACGATCGGTAAGTAATATATAAGACAATGTTCGCAGTCGAATATTAAATACTATACATAAACGAAACAAAACGCGTGACGGCAAATTATCCCACTCACTTCACAGTTCACCCTGCCCCGCTCGCCATCTTGTATCAAAAATTGCTGACAGGTTGCTTACCTACAGTATAGACGTAAGACACGTGAGCTTTCGCTCAGCAAGTACAACATAATTATCCACAACAAGAAAACATACATAACCTACTTACTAACATAACATGCTTAACCAATCATATCATATTCTATTCTAATTACATAACACATACATACATGTAAATAGATTGGTCATTACAAAAGAAATCATAAACTTGTAAATAGATTGGTCATTACAACTTCTATCTAATGTGTTGATATTGTATGTATAACAATGTCAGAATATGTACGATATGTAAATTATAGTATGAATAAGATGTGTTTATGTAAGATATGACATGATGATACGATTTATGATATGGTTTATGTTATGAGAAATTATGATGCTATGATACGATGTGATTATACTATAAATAAGAATGTTCATGATAAATTATGACAAAGTTTTATGATAAGATATGAATAAACGAAAAGATATTTGAAGAATAACAATATCTTTATTGTAACGACCCGCCTAGCACAAGTCGTTACCATACATACATACATACATACATACATTCGTGCATTCGTGCATTCATACTTACTTACTTACTTAGCATAAACAGCGGAATTTTTTTTTAAGGAGTACTAATCGAAAGGCGATATGTGGAATAAACGAGGTTTGAAGTTCGAATATCGAATAATATACATAATGAAACAAAACGCGTAGTGGCCTCATATCCCACATCCTTCACAATTCAGCCTGCCCCGCTCGTCATCTTGTATCAAAAATTGCCGGTAGGTTGTTTACCTACAGCATAGATATAAGACACGTGAGCTTTCGCTTAGCAAGTACAACATAATTATCCGCAACAATAAACCACACAAAACATTTCTCAATTCATCGTAACATATTCTACTTTAATCATGCATGAGCCAATTATGCTTCATTATGCTTGCTTGTTCTTTCATAGCTTGTCATACTTATCGTGCTTATCTTGCTTAACTTGCTTATGGGCCCCTTACATAAGTGTACGTACCGGGCGCGTAACTATGGAGTGGTTGGGGCGGCCAGTCCATTCCCAACTCAAACCATTGTCCAACCCGACCTAACGCCGGTCGGTACGACACAGGCAAGCTTGCTTGCCATCATACTTGTCTTTCATAACTTCATATTTGATCTTACTCTTCTTTAGAATTAGTGAACATGCTTCATGAGGTCACACATTCATAAGACATAATCATACCATACTTCATTTCATAACTTAATGCATCATAAACATACCGTACGTCATAACATAATAAGATAATAACACATAGCATCATCACATCACATCTGATAAGCATTTCCTAACATCAAACAAGTCCAACATACATTCACATCACATACTAATAGCATTCATTCATCATAGTTGGGTAAGTATAGAACAGAAAGCCTATGCTGTAGGCGAAGTTGTACTTACATCGAATGCTATGTCCAATGTGATGCCGCTCCTGCTCGGGGCGCAATAGCAGATTACCTCCTACTATTACAACGGACATAGTGTAAGGATTCTGAAAATCCTACCTTTAAACTGTTGGTAACTTAACCAATATTCTTTTCACCTATGGTTATATGTCCCACCCTATCGATCATGAAACATCATATATGGGTTGCTATAAGTAACCCCATAAGTAACCCTCTTGCTTAGGGTCTTAACCAAATGACTTAGTTGTTTATTGGGTTACGTTGGATAACCCTTGGGCTTCGGGCCAAACTTAAAAACTTGGGTTGAAAAACACTTCTTTTCCTTTTACTTTGAAAACTTAGGGTTTTCTTCAAAATTTCTTAAAATCTTAAGAGTGGGTTTTAAAAATTGTTAAGGGCTGAAAACTGCCATTGGAACAGTTTTAGCAGTCAAAACATTGGGTTTAGTGAAAAATACAGTTTTTTTCTGTTTTTGTTTTAGAAAATCCTGTGCAGGAATTTCCTGTTTCCTACACAGTTTTTGGAATCCAATTTTTATTTAAAAATCCAGATCGAATCTGAAAAACTTTTATTCATGAAAGTTTTTGATCTTGAAAAGCCCTAAAACTTCCATGTTTTGTTAAAAACCCAGTTCGGACTTTAACTTACTCATTTACCCTGTTAAACTGTCGTGGCCGTGCATGGAAACTGGGCATGGTCAGGCTCGGATTTCCATACAAACGAAGGCGGTTGGAGCCTTATTTTGAAAAACTGTCCACTCTGTCCTCTAGAAAAAACCCTACTCTACAACTTTCATGTTTTAGGTTTTACCATATTCGGCTTCTAAGAGCCTCAAATTTAGGTTTCCAGAAAACTGGTCAGTTTAAACCCGAATCTGGCAGTTTCTCTTGTTCAACTTGGTTTTGCATCCTAATCGCGCACACTACCTCAACCGACCACAGCGGGAGCTTAAATTCAACATGCATCATTTTCTAACATAATTTTCCTTTAATCATACTTTAAAACACAGCCATGCAAACCATCATTCAAATTGGGGTTAACTAGGGTTTGCATAGCTTCTAAATTGCTTAATTCGTTTCAAATCAACCATGCAACATTTTAACACCAAAACAGAACATACTTAAGCCTATTAGGGACATATAACCTTATCAATCATCTAACATGAAATCAACATAATCAAGCAAGCATCAACATAAAAATCATACAAAACTTAATAAAATCAAACCACCCTTAGATGCTAATCAAGCACGTAACCTAAATCCTAAAATAGGGCAATAATGAAAAATTGAGCTTATGCTCATACAATTGTCAACTTGAAATACATGTAAATTTCAAATTGAAACCAAATTGAAAAGCTTAAGGCTATGGGAGAGTTACCTTTCTTAACCCCAAGAGATGTTAGGGTTTGATCCAAAAATTTTCTCCTTTCCTTGGCTCCTTGGTGCAACCGACCTCCCCTAGCCTACCCAAAAAATTTTTGTGTCACTTGGTTGCTGTTTCCTACCAAAATCCGACCACTCCCCCCTAGTTCCCAAACACTTTTCTCACCCTTTTCTTGCTCACCACCAACCGGCCACTTGGCCAAGATTGGACTCCAAAATTTTTCCAACACTTTTTCTTTGTTCCTAGGTGAAATCCGAACTTCACCCACTAATTCCCACACTTGGATTTTGATTTTTGTTCTATCTTTCTTGGCTGCCTTGGGTTCAGTTTTGGAGCAGAACAATGGGCAAAACTTAGCTAGATTTTCTGATTTCTTTAAATAAAATGCTCACCTATTTATAGAGGTTTTGAAACTTTTCAAAATTACAAAATAGTCCTTCAAGAATCAACTTTTTACACTTTTGGGGGGTGAGGTGGCCGGCCATACTTGGTCAAGAAGTCTCCAAATTCTTTCCACAATTTACTTAAATCCATAATGATGCCATAATTTGTGGATAAGGTGATGTCATCCACCTTAGGGCTTGTTTGCCTTTGTGTCTTAATAGACAGTCCAACTTTGTACCAAAACAGATATTGCCAATACTGTGGTCATTAATCCACAGTATTGGATACTGAATTGCAGTCCAAAATTTATGTCTTAAAATGGACTGTACAAAAAATTCTCTTTTTACTTAAAGTTCTTTGGCCCTTAATTTCCAATTTAATATGCTTGATTTTCTATGGTGGTTTTAAATCTAATTCTAACTATCTGATCTGAAAAAATGGTTTTTCGCAGTACATTACCTATACTGCTTAACATACTTGCATCTCATCACATAGTTGACTTTTCTAGTCAATCTTTGACCTTCGGGTCAACTTTGACTTTCTTGTCAATTTTGACTTTCTTGGTCAACGTTGACTTTCCATAAAATCATAGAATTTTTCTATCATTTCAATCAAAAAGGTTATATGCTTAGCTAAGCAATCATATTTGAGTTCATGAAGTCATAAGAACTCATAAAACTCAGTAAAAACCCTTGGTCGAGCTTTTTCATGAATACCATCATGGTACAACATAAAGTTCTATACAAAGAAATCTTAAGTCAAATTTCTAGTTCTTACATTTATCGTGATTAGATAAGGAATAGAAGATGTCACGCCTGTAAGAACTATAAATTTCAACGTTTTGATTTCGTATATAGAAACTTGAATTGTGCCATTAATGGTATTTATGAAAAAGCCCGGCTTAGGGTTTTTATTGAATTTTATGAGTTCTTATAAAACCATAAGACTCAAAAATGATTGCTTAGCTAAGCACATGATCTTTTGAGTTAAAAAGATAGAAAAATTCTATGACTTTATAGAAAGTCAAAGTTGACCAAGAATGTCAAAGTTGACCAAGGAGGTCAAAGTTGACCAAGAAAGTCAAGGTTGACCCGTAAAAGTCAACTATGTGACGGGAATGAAGTATGTTAAGCAGTATTAGAAATATACTGCGGAAACTATTTTTAAGAGTAAAATAGTTAGAATTTGATCTAAAACCACCATAGAAAAATCAAGCACATTAAATAGGTTATTAAGGGCCGAAGGGCTCGAAGCAAAAAGAAAAGTTTTCGTACAGTGCATTTTAAGACAGATAAATTTTGGATTGCCAAACAGTATATAATGCTGTGTAATGATGAATACAGTATTTATAATATCTGTTTTGACTCAAAGTTAGACTGTTTATCAAGAAACAAGCCAAACAAGCCCTAAGGTGGATGACATCACCTTATCCTTTAATTATGACATCATTATGGATTTAAGTAAATTTTGGAAAGAAATTAGGAAGGTTCTAGACCAAGCTTGGTCGGCCACCTCACCCTCCTTTTGTGCAAAATGTTAGTTTTTGAAGGACTATTTTGCAATTTTGAAAAGTTCCAAAACCTCTATAAATAGGGGTGCATTTTATTCAAAAAAATCAGAAAATTTGGAGAAGTTCTGCCCATTTTCCAGCTCCAAAAACCGTCCTTGATCAGCCAAGAAAAACAGAACAAAAACCAAAATTCAAGTGTGAGAATTGTTGGGTAACATTCAGATTTCATCTAGGAACCAAGGGAAAAGAGTTGAAAAAAATTTGGGGACCCATTTGGCCAAGTGGCCGGTCCTTGGTGAGCTGGAAAAGGGTGAGAAAAACTGGTTGGGAGCAAGGGGGAGTGGTCGGATTTTTGGTGAGAATCAGCAGCCAAGAGAAACCAAAATTTTCGGGTAGGCTAGGGGGAGGCCGAATTCACCAAGGAGCCAAGGAAAGGAGAAAATTCTTGGGCCAAACCCTAACCATTCTTAGGGTAAAGAAAGGTAACTCTCCCATGGCCTTAAGCTTTTTCAATTTGGTTCAATTTGAAATTTAATTGTATGTCAAGTTGTCAATTGTATGAGCATAAGCTCAATTTTCATTATTGGCCTTAGTTTAGAAAGTTAGATATGTGCTTGATTAGGATTTAAGGGTGGTTTGAATTTATTAAGCTATGCATGATTTAATTGATATTTGTTTGATTATTGTGGCTTGTATGTTAGCTGCTGCATAGGGTTATATGTCCCCTAATTGAATTTAAGTTGATCTAGAATGACTAATAAGGTTGCATGGTTAATGTAGGTTGAATTATGTAACTTTGGAAATTAGGCAAACCCTTGAATTCTAGAAAAGAATAATGGTTTGCATGGCTGTGTTCTAAAATGTGTTTAAAGAAAATTTACATTAGAAAAAGCACTGTGTGTTGATGTTAAGCTCCCGCTGTGGTCGGTTGAGGTAGTGCGCGCGATTAGGACGCAAAACCAATTTGAAACAAGAAACTGCCAGATTCGGGTCTAAGGTGACCAGTTTTCTAGAAACCTAAATTTGAGGCTCTTAGAGTCCGAATCTGGTAAAACCTAAAACATGAAAGTTGCAGAGTAGGATTTTCCTAGTGGAAAACATGGACAGTTTTTCAAAATAAGGCTCCAACGGCCTTCGTTTTTATGGAAAACCGAGCCTGACCATGCCCAGTTTCCATGCGCGGCCAGGATAGTTTAACAGGGTAAACGAATGAGTTAAGTTCCGAACTGGGTTTTGAACAAAACATGAAAGTTTTAGGGTTTTTCAAGGTCAAAACTTTCATAAAGAAAAGTTTTTCAGATTCGATCTGGATTTTTAAATAAAAATTAGATTTCAAAAACTGTGTAGGAAACAGGAAATTCCTGCACAGGATTTTCTAAAACAAAACAGAAAAACTGTATTTTTCATAAAACCCATTGTTTTGACTGCTAAAACTGTTCCAATGGCAGTTTTCAGCCCTTAACAATTTATAAAACCTACTCATGAGATTTCAAGGGTTTTTGAAAGAAAAATCTAAGTTTTCTAAAAACAAAGCAATAAGGGATTTTTAACCAAGTTATTGGTCTGGGCCCAAGGTTATCATAACCCAATAAAGGACCAAGTCTTTCGATTTCAACCCTTATTTCGAGGGTTACTTACGAGGTTACAAATAGTAACCGTTTACGATAATTCAAGGTAATGTTGTGGGACATATAACTAGGAAGTAAAGTAAATGTTGGTTGATTACCAACAGTTTAAGAATAGGATTTTCAGAATCCTTACCCTATGTCATTTGTAATAGCAGGAGATAATCTGCTATTGCGCCCTGATCTGGAACAGCTCAGCTTCGGACATAAGAAGACAAGGTAAGTACAACTCCGCCTACAGCATAGGCTTTGTTGTATACTTGCCCAAGTATGAATGTATAGATGAGATTGATAGTATGTTAGATATGTATGATATTAGGACAATGTTATGTGATGTGATGCAATGACGTTATGTGCTATGATTTCAGTATGACATGATGTATGATATGTCTATGATGCATTAAGTTATGTTATGAAGCATGATATGATAATCTCATGAATCACAAGCATCACAATTTTGGATCAAGAAAGGCAAAAGTAGCCAATTTGGCAAAAAACGGCCAATACACAAATTATAAAAAAAAGCAGCTGATGACATGCAGTTCATAATACCTAAAAAGATATAATGACAAATAATCAAAACAATAACTTTGGTCAAGAAAGCAGTTGTAACGACCCGCCTATCACAGGCCGTTACCATACATACATACATGCATACTTATTATTGGCGTAAGCAGCGGAAATTTTTTTTTTTTTTTTATAATGCGGATACTGAATATAATATAAGATGTTTGCATACAATTTAATTTACATAATAAAAATCAAAACGCGAAGCGGTTATCATCCCCACATTCCACAGCTCGCCCTGCCTCGCTCGCCACCTTGCACCATCAGTTGCCAGTAGGTTGCTTACCTACAGCATAGACGTAAGTCACGTGAGCTTTCGCTCAGCAAGTACAACATATATATCCGCACAATTAAACATAAACATAACTCATCATACATAACTTTCATAGCATACACATCATACTTAACTCATACATAACATACATATCATGTCACATCATCGCATAATATATGCATGAACCAATTATGCTCTTATTATGCCATCGTATTCATTCTTAACTTATCTTACTTATGGGCCCCTTATCATAAGTGTACGTACCGGGCGCGCTCTATGGCTTACTCTTGCCATAGTCAACCCGACCTGACGCGGGTCGGTACGACACAGGCAAGCTTGCTTGCCATCATACTTACTTTTTATGAACTCATACTTGTTCTTATTAGTGAACATGCTTCGTGATGTCACTATTCATAATTATGCTCATATCTTAATATCATGTCATAATCTCATGCTCATAATCATATTGTAAACATAACATCATTTCATCATAAACATCAAACATACTTGGCAAGTATACAACAAAAGCCTATGCTGTAGGCGGAGTTGTACTTACCTTTAGTACTATGTCCCGAGGTATGTTGATCCAATTCAGGATGCCTCAGCAGGCTATCTCCTGCTACATCAGAGGACACAGAGTAAGAATTTAGTTCTTACGGAATGTTGGTAATCAAACCAACATTCATGCCTAGTCATAGTTATATGTTTCCCCCTTTTCTTAAACAAACCCGGATACTTCCTCTGTATCGCGGATACCCCTAAGGTTTAGGGTTTACTACACTTAACGTGTACTTTGATTGGTTACACCAAGTAACCTTGGCTAAACAGCCATCTTTAGTAGTGTTGGACTACTGTTTTTAAATCTTGGGCCTATGCCTTCTAATAAACAACTCAAAGGGTTATTTCCGATAACCTGAGTTTTTAGGCCCGACTAGTCATTTTTACTATTATATTGGGTTACGTTGGATAACCCTTGGGCTTAGGGCCCAAACCAATAACGCGGAACCTTTTCCGATTATGGTTCATTTAAACGTGCTTAAAAAAACTCTTCCTTTTCTTTGGAAAAACTTAGGGTTTTAAGAGCATTTGTTAAAAAACGTAGAACGGGTCTTTGTAAAAATTATTAAAAGCAGAAACTGCCTTTGGAACAGTTTTTCACTGAGAATTAGTCAGTGGATATGCAGAAACGTCCTTTTCCTGCACTGTTTTAAACATTCCTGTGCAGGAATTTCTTGTTCACTGCACAGTTTTGAAATCCAATTTTCTATTTAAAAATGAAGCAGAATTTGAAAAAGTTTTCTTCATGAAAGTTTTAAAGCATTAAAAATCCTAAAACTTTCGTTTTGAACTCGAGACCCAAATCGGTCTCTAACCCGTTCGTTTGCCCTGTTAAACTCACCTGGCCGTGCTTAGGGTCTGGGCATGGTCAGGCTCGGTTTTTCTTAAAAACAAAGGCCATTGGAGCCTTATTTTTAAAAACTGTCCGTGTTGTCCCACAGTAAAAACCCTACTCTACAACTTTTGTGTTTTACGTTTTTCCAAAATCAGCCTCTAAGGGCCTCAAATTTCGGTTTCCAGAAAACTGGGCAGATCTAACCCGAATTGGCAGTTTTCGGTATTTTCTTGGTTTCTCGTCCTAATTCGTGCACACTACCTCAACCGAACTCAGCGGGAGCCTAGAATCAACATTCAGCGTTTTTCTAACGTCCCAATTTAACTTGCATGCAATTTAAACCCGTCCATGCAAGTCAATCACAAAATGGCAGCTTATAGGTTTTAGGGTTTGCATGGTTTTGGCTAATCATCAAACCATTTGTATGCATGTTCATTCTAGCATCCTAACTAAATTTTTACAGCAAGCATAATCAGATTTTGGGGAACATATAACTTACTAAACTTTCTATCATGCAACCCTAATCATTAACAATCATAAACATAATCAAAACATTGCCTAAACTACTAAATCAACCACCCTTAATACCTAATCAAGCACACTTAAAAATCTGACCTAAATCAGAAAATTAAATTGAGCTTATGCTCATTACAAAATAGCTTGTAATACATTTAAATCTCCAATTTAGAACTTGAATTGAGAGATTTAAGTGCCAAACGAATTTTACCTTAATCCGAGTGGAAATGGGTTTGGTTGGCTCGATCTTTCTCCCTTCCTTTCTCCTTGGTGCAGCCGGCCCTAGCTCCACCTAATGAGCTTGAAATTTTCCAGCCTCCTAGTGCATGCACCAACCAAGTTTCCAGCCAAGTTTCACAGCAATCAGCCACTTCCTCACTAGTTTTCCACCTCAAAATTTCGCCCCCCTTGCAGCAGCCACACAACCGGCCACTATGGCTAGTTTGGCTCCAAAATTTTTTTCAGCTTTCTAGCTTGATTCCTAGTGCAAACCGAACCCTCCTAGGACTAAATTCTTGGTTCCCCAAACTTTTTCTTTCTCTTTGGCAGCTCCTAATATGGTCGGATTTTGTGCTGAAATTTGGCCAAAGTTTGCCTAAATTTTCACATTTTTGTGAATAGAATGCACTCCTATTTATAGGCAAATTTGAACTTTTCAAAATTGCAAAATAGTCCCTCAAAGTTAGCCAATTTGCACAAAAAGGGGGTGAGGTGGCCGGCCATTCCAAGTCTAGAACCAACTAATTCTTTCCAAAATTTTCATTAAATCAAATTAATGATGTCATAATTAAAAAGCTATGTGACATCATTAAACCCTTGTTTGGCCTCATTCTTGATTAAACAGTATACTTTAATACCAAACAGATATGGTTGGTACTGTGGTCTTTGATTCACAGTACCAATTAATAAAATACAGTCCAAAATTTATCTGTCTAATAATAGGCCATACGAAGAATTGTCTTTTCGTTTCTAGCCTTTTGGCTTTTAATTTCCTATTTAGTGTGCTTGATTTTTCTATGGTGGTTTTGAATCTAACTCAAACCATTTTATCTGAAAAATGGGTTTTCCGCAGTATACTTCCTATACTGCTTACCATTCTTTGATATCGTCAAAGAATTGATCTTTCTAGCAATTTTGGCTTTCTTAGGTCAATGTTGCTTATCCTGCAACATGAACTTTTGGTCACTTGACGATTTTGGTCAAACGTTGACTTTCGGTCAACTTTGACTTTCGGGTCAAACTTTGACTTTCGTAAAAATCATGGCGTTTTCATACCTTTTTCCTCAAAAGGTCGTATGCTTAACTAAGCAATCATTTTTGAGTCTTTACAAACATAAAAACTCATAATTCTGAATAAAAACCCTAAACCGGGCTTTTCATAAATACCTTCATGGTACAGTTTAAATTTCTATACAAGAAATTGTGACGTTGTAAAATTCTAGTTCTTACAATCTACCCCCCTTAAAAATTTTCGTCCTCGAAAATTAGAACAAATCAGGGTAGTTCTTTCTCATCTCATCTTCCAACTCCCAGGTTGCTTCTTCAACCATGTGGTTCCGCCACAATATTTTAACCATGGGAATGGTTTTGTTCCTTAAGACCTTCTCTTCCCGATCCAGAACTCGAACTGGCTTTTCTTCATAGGTTAAGTCCGTATGAACCTCCACTGGTTCCTGACTAAGCACATGGGAAGGGTCTGACACATACTTCTTGAGCATCGACACATGGAAAACATTATGCATCGAAGCTAACTCAGGCGGTAGGGCAAGCTTATAGGCGACTTTTCCAATTCGTTCGAGAATCTCAAATGGTCCTGTATACCTCGGACTAAGCTTTCCCTTTTTACCAAATCGCATCACTCCTTTCATAGGAGTGATCTTGATGAACACCGCATCTCCCACCTGAAATTCCAAGGGCCTCCTACGTTTATCGGCATAACTTTTCTGTCTGCTAAAAGCTATGTCGAGCCTCTGCTTGATCATCTGAATATCCTCAGAGGTCTTCTTGATGAAGTCTGTGGTGTGCAGCTGCTTCTGCCCCACTTCCTGCCAGTGAATAGGCGATCGACATTTTCTTCCATACAATGCTTCAAATGGAGCCATACCAATCGAAGCATGATAACTGTTGTTGTAGGAGAATTCGATCAATGGTAGCTTCTGATCCCAGTTTCCTTTGAAATCCAGCACACATGATCTGAGCATATCTTCCAGTGTCTGGATGGTCCGTTCCGATTGACCGTCAGTTTGGGGGTGAAATGCCGTACTGAACTTCAATTTTGACCCCATAGCATTGTGAACACTAGTCCAAAATCGAGAAGTGAAGCGTCCATCACGGTCCGAAATGATCGATTTTGGTACTCCATGAAATCTGACGATCTGGGATACATAGATTTCAGCCAATTTCTCCACTGAGAAGGTGACCTTAATCGCAATAAAGTGGGCTGATTTGGTTAATCTATCCACAATAACCCAAATCGAGTCATTCCCACTTGAAGTTCTGGGTAGCCCTACTACGAAATCCATAGTAATTTGCTCCCATTTCCATTCAGGAAGCTCTATCTTCTGTAGCTCTCCACCTGGATGTCGATGTTCAGCCTTAACTTTCTGACAAGTTAGGCATTTCGATACATATTCTGCTACCTCATTCTTCATATTGGGCCACCAATAACTCAGTCGAAGGTCTTTATACATCTTGGAAGCTCCTGGATGTACTGAATACGGCGTCTTGTGTGCTTCTGACAAGATCTGGTCCTTAAGAAATTCAAAGTTAGGAACACAAATCCTTCCTTTGAAGTACATAGCACCATCTTCGGAGACTCTAAACTCCTTGTTTTTCTCATCAAAGAGTTGTGCTTTCAGCAAAGAAGAATCTTTCCTTTGATGTGACTTGATGGTTTCCATAAGATTGGACTGGAGGAATAGAACAGACAATCTTCCCGTTATCAATTCCAAATTGAACTCGGAAATCTCCTTTTGTAGTGGTCTAGGAAACATTCCAATAGACATCAGCATGCCTACGGATTTTCTGCTTAAAGCATCTGCTACCTTGTTCGCCTTTCCAGGATGGTAAAGGATCTCACAATCATAATCCTTCACAAGTTCCAGCCATCTACGTTGTCTCATGTTGAGCTCCTTCTGAGTGAAAATATACTTGAGGCTCTGGTGATCGGTGTAGATTTCACACTTGTTCCCGTACAAGTAGTGTCTCCAGATCTTAAGTGCGAAAACTACTGCCGCGAGCTCCAAGTCATGCGTGGGATAATTCCTTTCGTGAATCTTCAGCTGTCGGGATGCGTAAGCAACTACCTTCCCATTCTGCATCAAGACGGCTCCTAATCCATTTTTAGAAGCGTCACTATAGATCACGAAATTTCCTGCATCTACATCAGGAATTATCAACACAGGTGCACTTGTCAATCTCCTCTTGAGCTCTTGAAAATTCTCCTCACATTTCTGAGTCCATTCAAATTTCTTTTCTTTACGGGTAAGAGCGGTGAGGGGTGTAGCGATCTTGGAAAATCCCTCGACGAACCGTCGGTAGTAGCCAGCTAATCCAAGGAAACTCCTTATTTCCGTAACATTCTTGGGTGCTGGCCACGCACTAACCGCCTCAATCTTAGCAGGGTCCACTGAAATTCCTTCTTTTGATACTACATGACCCAAAAAGTGGACTTTTTCCAGCCAAAATTCACATTTCGTAAATTTGGCGTACAGCTGGTTTCGTCTAAGCGTCTCCATCACCAATCTAAGATGACGCTCATGCTCTTCTTTGGACCTTGAGTAGATCAAAATGTCGTCAATAAAAACAATGACGAACTTATCCAGGTACTCTTTGAATACTCGTTCATGAGGTCCATGAATGCGGCTGGGGCATTGGTTAGCCCAAATGGCATAACCAAAAACTCATAGTGCCCGTAACGTGTTCGAAAAGCCGTCTTGGAGATATCTGACTCCTTGATCCTGAGCTGATGGTAGCCTGATCGTAGATCGACTTTCGAGAATACTACCGCTCCCCTAAGTTGATCAAAAAGATCGTCAATCCTCGGAAGGGGTACTTATTCTTGATCGTAATCTTGTTAAGCTCACGGTAGTCTATACACATTCGTAGTGATCCATCCTTCTTCTTTACGAACAACACTGGTGCTCCCCATGGGAGTAACTTTGTCGGATGAATCCCTTGTCTAGCAATTCTTGTAACTGCACTTGTAGTTCCCTAAGCTCAGCAGGTGCCATACGATAAGGCGCTTTCGATATCGGTGCAGCTCCAGGCAGCAATTCGATTTCGAACGAAATCTCGCGTTCCGGCGGAAGTCCTGGTAAATCTTTCGGAAAGATATCCACATATTCCTTTATGATGGGAACATCTTCCGGTGCCAATTCCACTTCACAATCTTTATCCACCATGTTAGCTAAATATCCTTGGCAGCCATTAGCTAACATTTTCCAAGCCTTCATCGCTGAAACCAGTTTAGTTGCTGAGTTCCGGGATTGTCCGTAGAAATTGAACTCCTCCTTTCCGTATGGATTGAATGTTACACAGCGCTTTCGGCAGTCGATCCTGGCGTCGTATTTACCTAAGAAATCCATTCCTAAGATCACATCGAAATCCTGTAACTTGATTGCGATGAGATCTACAAACAATTCTCGGCCACAGATAGTCACGGAAGCATTTCGTATCCAAGAATTGAACCACAAAATCTCTCCGGACGGCAAAGAGGTTTTGAAGGGCTGATCTAAACTATTCACACCTCTTCCTAACTTCTGGGCGAACTCCAGGGATACAAATGAGTGAGTAGCTCCAGAATCAAACAAGGCGATAGCATCATAAGTGGCGATAGAATTGACCTGTCACCACATGTGAAGTCCCAGCTTCAGCATCACCTCTGGTGTAAGCATATATCCTGGCTTGAGGTTCAGGAGCCTCTAATCTGCCTTGGGTGATCGAGGGTCCTTCAAGCCTAGCTTGGACAGCATGCAACTGGCTGTTGGTGTTCCGCTTGGGTATGAGGATTCTGGCCTTGGTTATTCAGAGGCATTCTTCGCGTAATGCCCCTCCTTGCCGCACAGAAACAGGCATTGACCCCATTCTACAAATCCCGGTGTTTCCTTCCACACTTGGCGCATGCGGGTAGTCAGTATTATTACCCTCATTTCCTCTATTATTCCTCTTCTGAGGGTAATTCTTTTGTTGTCCCTGACCCGAGAAATTTCCCTTTCTCTTGTTCCTCCCAAACTGTTTGGAACCTTGGGCAGGGTTACTGACTTGTCCTTTCGGGGGCGTTTCAAAATTCTGACGGGGCTGCGTCGGCTTTGCCACGGCTTTTTCATCCCTTTTTGCCCTGAAGATCTGAGCCCTTGCTTCTTTATCCTGGTTAATCCAGTATTCGGCCCTTATCGCACGACTCACGCAGTCGGATACCAGGGTAGGTGGGCTACTGCCAGCGCTAACTTGCTTGGCGATATCTGTCCGGAACATCTTCATCATTCTTCTAACTTTTTCTGTTTCGTTGGGAACCAGTTCCGGACACAACCGGGCCAAGTGTTCAAACTTCTTGACAGCCTCCATTACTGTCATTGATCCCTGTTTCAAACTGGCAAACTCGTCCTGTTGGGCTGCCAGAATTTCCCTATTGTAGTACATGGTGCGGAATTCTGCCACAAAATCTTGCCAGCTCATGGCGGTAACATCTTGCCGCATCTGTACCGTCATCCACCAGTGTCTGGCGTCCTTCTTAAGTGCAAAGGAAGCACAGAGAACCTTTTCCTGTTCTGATAATCTCATGAAATCCAAAATGACCTGGATATCAATCAGCCAATTATCTGCTGCAATCGGGTCCATCTGTCCTTCAAATTCAGGCGCCTTCATTCGCCTGAATCTCTCGTATAGTAGATCTTCCCGCACTGGTAGATTCACTGGAACTCCAGCCGGTGCTAAAGGAACCTCAACGTTCCGTGGAATCTCTTGTTGCACCTCCGGTTGAACTTCTGGCACGGGAGGTACTCTATTCTGTTGAAAAGGAACCTCTTCAGCTTGAGGTCTCTGGTTCATCTGAATTAACTGTTCTCGCAATCTATTTGTTTCTTGCTGCTGCTCCAGCAGCTGCCGTTGCAAATTTGCTACTATAGTTGCGAGATCCGGCTCGGGCGGATTTTCAGGCACTGCTCGTCGTGGACGAACCATTATCTATCTCCTATTAAGACATAAGAAAAGATATTATCATACTGGAAATATCCCTTCTTTCATACATTTATCGTCATACATAACATAATTCTTCATATCATAACTTATTCATCGTATCATGGCACATAACAACTCGTAACATGCCTTTCATCATCGTATCATAATATTTCATAACTGAACTTCCTTTTTGTATTCTTACAAAAAGTACATTATATTCACAATTTCGTAATTACATTTTGATACGATTTCTGTACATATAGGGCCAAAATTTCGGATGGAAGTGTCTAACACTTTCTCATCATACATCAGTACAAGCCTATCATCCAAAAATATAAGCTAGTACATATCAGTCAAAATAAAAGCAAAATACATACACATGATTAGCCTAATCTACAGGCTCGATCGAAACTACGGAGGATGTATCGGAGTCTGAGTCATCATCTCCGTCATGCAATGGGATCTCCTCGGGGTCCTCATCAAAATCCTCCTCTAGCCAGTCCTCAGGCTCAAACTCTGGCCCTGGCTCCATATCATCCTCATCATCGCTCGATATGTGATGATTGGGGGGTCCTCTGGCTGAACCTCTGGAAGGACTATGAGGTCATCCGGCTCCAAATCATCGGCTGCCATATCAGCCTCGGCCTCCTGGGGAGGCACTGCCTGTACTGGCTCGGCTGGAATCGGGTCCTCAGGAAAAACTGGACCAGGCCCGAAAAATGGCTCTCCCATCCCAGCGTCGTCGACTGGAGCCTGCTGATCATCCGCAACTCCAGCGGCCTGCATGGCGTGCACTACAGCCTCTGCCTCTAAGATATCAGCTATCAAGTGCTCTACGGTCGAGCCAGGTACCGGCATAGGGACGTACTGTAAGATCGGCTGAGGCAGTCCATCACGAAATGTCTGGAGTGCAAACGCCATAGAGTTATCCAAGTCCTGAGGGACATATGGCAACATCTCCTCCTGAAACCGTCGGCAATAATGGCTCATGGACTCTTCTGGGAAGGCATGCCAGACGACTGCGAAACTGAGGTATCGAGAATGATACATCTGTCGATACATCGCCGGGTCACGATGGGGTCCACCTGCCCCCTCATCCGGAATCGGTCCGTATCGTGCAACTAACAATGCACGGAAGTGCGCCCAAGTCCGACTCGGCAAAGATCGCTCCCCAATAGTCATCCACCATAGCCGAACATCCACTGCTAGACATCGGCTCGCTAAGGAGACCTGTAGTCGCTCCTCAATATGGCAAAGATGGAAGATCTGCTCCATGTCGTATAGCCACGCGGCTAACGACACCGTCCGTCTAGTGCCGTCAAAAAGTAGCGGGCGTGACTCGTAAAATGACGCCACCGCACGTCGATCCCCATCTGCGCCAGCGGGATCCATAATGCGAGTCTAACATAACATAATTACATAATCAATAATTACTTATTCATAAAAATAAAATTACTTACAATGATGGCAGCGACGGCAGGCATACTGTGAAATTGGGTAGCAGGGAACCGCTCTGATACCAACTCTGTAACGACCCGCCTAGCACAGGCCGTTACCATACATACATACATACATACATGCATACTTATTTATTTGGCGTAAGCAGCGGAAATTTTTTTTTTTTTTTTTTTATACAGTGCGGATACTTGCAATATATAACGATGTTTGCATACAATTTAATTTACGTAATAAAAATCAAAACGCGAAGCGGTTATCATCCCCACATTCCACAGCTCGCCCTGCCTCGCTCGCCACCTTGCACCATCAGTTGCCAGTAGGTTGCTTACCTACAGCATAGACGTAAGTCACGTGAGCTTTCGCTCAGCAAGTACAACATATATATCCGCAACAATTAAACATAAACATAACTCATCATACATAACTTTTCATAGCATACACATCATACTTAACTCATACATAACATACATATCATGTCACATCATCGCATAATATATGCATGAACCAATTATGCTCTTATTATGCCATCGTATTCATTCTTAACTTATCTTACTTATGGGCCCCTATCATAAGTGTATGTACCGGGCGCGCTCTATGGGCTTACTCTTGCCATAGTTCAACCCGACCTGACGCGGGTCGGTACGACACAGGCAAGCTTGCTTGCCATCATACTTACTTTTTATGAACTCATACTTGTTCTTATTAGTGAACATGCTTCGTGATGTCACTATTCATAATTATGCTCATATCTTAATATCATGTCATAATCTCATGCTCATAATCATATTGTAAACATAACATCATTTCATCATAAACATCAAACATACTTGGCAAGTATACAACAAAAGCCTATGTTGTAGGCGGAGTTGTACTTACCTTTAGTACTATGTCCCGAGGTATGTTGATCCAATTCAGGATGCCTCAGCAGGCTATCTCCTGCTACATCAGAGGACACAGAGTAAGAATTTAGTTCTTACGGAATGTTGGTAATCAAACCAACATTCATGCCTAGTCATAGTTATATGTTCCCCCTTTTCTTAAACAAACCCGGATACTTCCTCTGTATCGCGGATACCCCTAAGGTTTAGGGTTTACTTCACTTAACGTGTACTTTGATTGGTTACACCAAGTAACCTTGGCTAAACAGCCATCTTTAGTAGTGTTGGACTACTGTTTTTAAATCTTGGGCCTATGCCTTCTAATAAACAACTCAAAGGGTTATTTCTGATAACCTGAGTTTTTAAGCCCGACTAGTCATTTTTACTATTATATTGGGTTACGTTGGATAACCCTTGGGCTTAGGGCCCAAACCAATAACGCGGAACCTTTTCCGATTATGGTTCATTTAAACGTGCTTAAAAAAACTCTTCCTTTTCTTTGGAAAAACTTAGGGTTTTAAGAGCATTTGTTAAAAAACGTAGAACGGGTCTTTGTAAAAATTATTAAAAGCAGAAACTGCCTTTGGAACAGTTTTTCACTGAGAATTAGTCAGTGGATATGCAGAAACGTCCTTTTCCTGCACTGTTTTAAACATTCCTGTGCAGGAATTTCTTGTTCACTGCACAGTTTTGAAATCCAATTTTCTATTTAAAAATCGAAGCAGAATTTGAAAAAGTTTTCTTCATGAAAGTTTTAAAGCATTAAAAATCCTAAAACTTTCGTTTTGAACTCGAGACCCAAATCGGTCTCTAACCCGTTCGTTTGCCCTGTTAAACTCACCTGGCCGTGCTTAGGGTCTGGGCATGGTCAGGCTCGGTTTTTCTTAAAAACAAAGGCCATTGGAGCCTTATTTTTAAAAACTGTCTGCGCTGTCCCACAGTAAAAACCCTACTCTACAACTTTTGTGTTTTACGTTTTTCCAAAATCAGCCTCTAAGGGCCTCAAATTTCGGTTTCCAGAAAACTGGGCAGATCTAACCCGAATTGGCAGTTTTCGGTATTTTCTTGGTTTCTCGTCCTAATTCGTGCACACTACCTCAACCGAACTCAGCGGGAGCCTAGAATCAACATTTAGCGTTTTTCTAACGTCCCAATTTAACTTGCATGCAATTTAAACCCGTCCATGCAAGTCAATCACAAAATGGCAGCTTATAGGTTTTAGGGTTTGCATGGTTTTGGCTAATCATCAAACCATTTGTATGCATGATCATTCTAGCATCCTAACTAAATTTTTACAGCAAGCATAATCAGATTTTGGGGAACATATAACTTACTAAACTTTCTATTATGCAACCCTAATCATTAACAATCATAAACATAATCAAAACATTGCCTAAACTACTAAATCAACCACCCTTAATACCTAATCAAGCACACTTAAAAATCTGACCTAAATCAGAAAATTAAATTGAGCTTATGCTCATTACAAAATAGCTTGTAATACATTTAAATCTCCAATTTAGAACTTGAATTGAGAGATTTAAGTGCCAAACGAATTTTACCTTAATCCGAGTGGAAATGGGTTTGGTTGGCTCGATCTTTCTCCCTTCCCTTCTCCTTGGTGCAGCCGGCCCTAGCTCCACCTAATGAGCTTGAAATTTTCCAGCCTCCTAGTGCATGCACCAACCAAGTTTCCAGCCAAGTTTCACAGCAATCAGCCACTTCCTCACTAGTTTTCCACCTCAAAATTTCGCCCCCCTTGCAGCAGCCACACAACCGGCCACTATGGCTAGTTTGGCTCCAAAAATTTTTTTCAGCTTTCTAGCTTGATTCCTAGTGCAAACCGAACCCTCCTAGGACTAAATTCTTGGTTCCCCAAACTTTTTCTTTCTCTTTGGCAGCTCCTAATATGGTCGGATTTTGTGCTGAAATTTGGCCAAAGTTTGCCTAAATTTTCACATTTTTGTGAATAGAATGCACTCCTATTTATAGGCAAATTTGAACTTTTCAAAATTGCAAAATAGTCCCTCAAAGTTAGCCAATTTGCACAAAAAGGGGGTGAGGTGGCCGGCCATTCCAAGTCTAGAACCAACTAATTCTTTCCAAAATTTTCATTAAATCAAATTAATGATGTCATAATTAAAAAGCTATGTGACATCATTAAACCCTTGTTTGGCCTCATTCTTGATTAAACAGTATACTTTAATACCAAACAGATATGGTTGGTACTGTGGTCTTTGATTCACAGTACCAATTAATAAAATACAGTCCAAAATTTATCTGTCTAATAATAGGCCATACGAAGAATTGTCTTTTCGTTTCTAGCATTTTGGCTTTTAATTTCCTATTTAGTGTGCTTGATTTTTCTATGGTGGTTTTGAATCTAACTCAAACCATTTTATCTGAAAAATGGGTTTTCCGCAGTATACTTCCTATACTGCTTACCATTCTTTGATATCGTCAAAGAATTGATCTTTCTAGCAAATTTTTGGCTTTCTTAGGTCAAATGTTGCTTATCCTGGCAACATGAACTTATTTGGTCAACTTGACGATTTTCGGTCAAACGTTGACTTTCGGGTCAACTTTGACTTTCGGGTCAAACTTTGACTTTCGTAAAAATCATGGCGTTTTCATACCTTTTTCCTCAAAAGGTCGTATGCTTAACTAAGCAATCATTTTTGAGTCTTTTACAAACATAAAAACTCATAATTCTGAATAAAAACCCTAAACCGGGCTTTTCATAAATACCTTCATGGTACAGTTTAAATTTCTATACAAGAAATTGTGACGTTGTAAAATTCTAGTTCTTACAGCATTAGTCGGGCAATTAGGGCTGAGTATTGGATTAATCAAGATAAGGAGGCGAAGGCGCAGATATTTAAGGCTAAGAAAGAGGAGAAGGCTGTGGAGAGGCAGTTGCAGCGTAGGCAGAACCAGGACGCTTATGCAAAGGGCCAGACTAGTAATGTGGCCCAGCATGCTAAGCAGTTCGGAAAGAACAAGAGAAAGGGAAATGCTGCCATTCAGGGGCAGCAAAGGAATTACCTTCAAAAGAGAAGTAACCGAGGGAATGAGGGTAATAATAATAACTATCCAGTGTGCGCTCAATGCGGGAAGAAGCACCTGGGAATATGTAGACTGGGGTCCAATGCTTGCTACCTTTGTGGCAAGGAAGGTCATTACGAGAGGAATTGCAACCTCAACAATCAGAACCAGAACCCCCAGTACCCGCATAGGAATGCGAGCGGTCAGCTGCATGCGGTGCCAGTTAAGACCGAGGACATCTCGGATGCACCAAGGAGGCTAGAGGCTCCTGGACCCCAAGCTAGGATTTACGCCTACACCAAAGGGGATGCCGAGGCCGGAACTTCTCACATGGTGACAGGTCAGATTTCTATCGCCACCTACGACGCTATTGCCTTGTTTAATTCTGGTGCCACCCATTCATTTATATCAATGGAGTTTTCCCATAAATTAGGAAGACGCGTCGATAGCTTTAAGCAACCGTTTAGGACGTTCCTTCCATCAGGAGAGATTTTGCTATCCGATGTTTGGATGCCAAGTGTTCCTGTAGTTATTTGCGGTCGAGAGCTTTATGTTGATCTCATCGCAATTAAACTTCAGGATTATGACGTTATTTTAGGAATGGACTTCTAAGGGAAGTACAACGCTAAGATAGACTGTCGAAAGCGTTGTGTTATGTTTGGTTTGCATGATGAGGAGGAATTTAAATTTTACGGCCAGTCCCGTAACTCCTCAAGTAGGTTAGTATCGGCACTAAAGGCGTGGAAAATGTTGGCTAATGGATGCCAAAGATACTTAGCCAACATGGTGGACAAGGAGAAAGAAGTGGAGTTAAAGCCGGAATATGTTCCCATTATCAGGGAATATATGGATGTCTTTCCAAAAGAATTGCCCGAACTTCCTCCGGAGCGGGAAATTTCTTTTGAGATAGACTTATTGCCCGGAGCTACACCGGTATCCAAAGCGCCTTATCGTACGGCCCCAGCTGTGTAATACCCGGATTTTTATGAACCTATGATTTCCTTTTAGACAAGGAAAATCCCAAGTTTGAATCTTGTAAGTCGATATGAAACTCACGATCTGAGTTAAATATCAGTATAAGTTTGAGTTCTCGATTAAACGGTTACGAGACTCAATAATAGATTACATAGCCAAGCATTAGGCCTTTTAAGGAAAAACGGGAAGAAAAACTCTATGATTTCATGTTGGTCGAAGTTTGACCGAAAAAGTCAAAGTTGACCAAAAAGTCCAAGGTTGACCAGGAAGGTCAAATAGATGAAGGTGCTGAGATACGGCAAAGCAGTATGGAATTATACTGTGGAAAAACCTTCATTACGGTCGAATAAATAAGAATAAGCTATGAGACCACCGTAGAAAAATCAAGCACAATTTGTAGAGCGATAAGGACAAAATAGTTTTAAGTCCTAAGAAAATCCGATACACAGTCCAATAATTATGCAGATGAATTCTGGACTGTAGTCTAGTATGACAATACTGTTTTGGTGAAAAAACAGTATTGATATTATGTAAGTTGGTAAGGAAATGGACTGCAGGATTATATTATTGGATTTTTAGTACCAAGTGGATAATTATGCACGAAATGGAAGCCAAGTGGCTCCGCCATAGTTGGCGACCTACAGGGACTAAATTGCAAATATTTTGTCCGTAGGGGCCAAAGTGAAATTTTAGAAAAGTAAGTAATGATGGATTAGTATCTAATTATAGAATCATGGAAATTCCTAACCAAGGCTCCAACTAGGCCAAAAATTGGTTACAAGCCTAGTTACATTGGAATAAGGAATTAAGAATAAGATTAGCATGAAAAGATATTTTTGGTTGGTGTCTACATGCATGGCCGGTTCTTCTAGGCTTGGTGAACAAGCAATTGGCTTGATGATGTCATCAAGATGATGTCGTCAAAATGATGTAAGCGAATGATGTCACGGGGGTGATGTAAGCCAAACTTGGTGAGCAAGTAACTTGCCCACCAAGGATTCCTAATGGCCGGTTCTTTGTGTGCTTGGAGAACAAGTATTTGGCTTGATGATGTCATCAAGGTGATGTCATCAATGTGATCTCATCAAGATGATGTCATCAAGGTGATGTCATCAAAGTGATGTCATCAAGGTGATGTCATCAAAGTGATGTCATTAGGTGATATAAGCAAAACTTGGTGAGCAAGTAACTTGCCCACCAGGGATTCACTATGGCCGGCCACCTAGGAGGGTAGATGAGCAAATATTTTGCTTTTAGACCCTTATATGCAATTCTAGAAACTATGATTTTCACCTATAAATAGGTGATGTTGGTTCACAAATTTGAAGTAAGTTTTGTAACATTAGCTAAACTATGGCAAAATTTTCCCTCACTTTTCCACCTAAAGGCCGAGCCATAGAAGAGAGAAAAATAGAAAGAAAAGTGAGCTAGAATGTTCGGATTTTCAAGTAGGAACTCAAAGAAAAAGTTGAGAAAAAATTTGTACCCATTGGAGGCCAAGTGGTCGGCCATGGGATAGGAAGAGAAAGAAAAGAGAAAAATGAAGAAAAGTGGGTTTTAGGATAGCCGGATTTTGTAGGGAGAACCACCAAATGACCAAAAAGTTTTGGTGCTAATTGAAGGAGCAAAACCGGTTATAGGCAGCCAAGGAGATAGGGCAGAAAAATGAACCACACTCCTAGCCTAGCCTTGTGTTCAATCAAGGTAATCTCCTTTAATCATAAGCTCTTCGATTGAGTTTTAAATTTGGAGATTTAAATGTATTTCCAGTATTGGATGTAAGAGCATAAGCTCACTATTTATGTCAATGCTCTAGTTAAGTTTTCTAGCATGTGCATGATTAGGGTGGTGGTCTCTAGTTTATGGTTTTGATGCATGTTTGCAAATATGCCTACCATGTGTTTGTTGTATGTTCCCATAGGTTTAAGATTGAATGTATGATTATGTGAATGTTAAATTTGAACGTTAGAAACGTTGCATGTGTGGCTTTAGGCTCCCGCTGTGGTCGGTTGAGGTAGTGTGTACGTTTTAGGACGAGAAACGAAATTAAGAACCAAAACTGCCAGTCTCGGGTCAAGACTGGTCAGCGTTCTGGAAATGGTAATTTGAGGCCCTTAGAGGCCGAATTTGAAGAAACTCAAAACTAAAAAGTTGTAGATAATGGTTTTTCCTAGAGGATAGCATGGACAATTTTTAAAAATAAGGCTCCAAAGGCCTCGGTTTTTATTAAAATCCGAGCCTGACCATGCCCAGAATTTATGCACGGCCAGGTGAGTTCAACGAAGAATAAGGGCATGTTAAATTCCGAACTGGGTTTTCCTCAAAACACGAAAGTTGTAGCATTATTCGAGATATACAACTTTCATGAAGAAAGTTTTATCAAATTCTGAACAGATTTTAAAGTAAAATTTGGATTCTAAAAACTGTGCAGGAAACAGAAATTCCAGCACAGGATTTTCAGAAAAACAATACATAAGCAGGAAATTCCTGCTCATGCACAGGATTTTCTAAAATAATACAGGAAAACTGTGTTTTTCACCAAACTCAATGTTTTGACTGTGAGAACTGTTCCAATGGCAGTTTTTAGTCCTTAACAAATTTTATAAGTCAAGCAAAGGGTTTTTAAACCGAACTCACCAAATTTTCCAAGATAAAGGAAAAAGAGATTTTTAAAGCCAAGGTTAAGTAGCAAGACGATAACGAATGATAACCGGGAAGGATACCCGAGTTATTGGGCTTGACCCCCAAAACCCAAGTTTGACCATAGAAGGTTGACTTTGGTTGACCAAGTTTGACCAAGGTTTATCACCTCAAGGGTTACCCAACATAACCCAATGAGATACCAAAATTATGATGAACTAAGATCTAGGGTTATTTGTAATAACCCAATGGATTATGGATCAAGAATGTTAAGACATGGGCCCAAGGTTAGGATAGTAACCTAACCCGACCTGTATGGTTGTGGGCTTAGCAATGAGGTTACTTATAGTAACCAAATAAGATATTTTGTATAGGAGGGGACATATAACTAAGACTATGAACGCATGTTGGTTAGGTCACCAACATTTTTCGGTAATGACCATAGACCCTTACCTATGCCCTTCATTCAAGCAGGAGGTAGCCTGCAACTGTATCCGGACGTGGAGCAGCATAACCCTGGACATAGTAGACGAGGTAAGTACAAACCTCACCTACAGTTTGGAAAATAGTAAGCTATTTTCAAATATATGACTTGATTACATGTTATCCTATGCAATGCCATGTTTTGTTATGCAATGCCATGTTATACTATGTCATGCTATGTTATGATGCTAAGTTATGCTATGTCATGTCACGTTATGCTATGTTACATCAAGTTATGCCATGTCTAGTCTCATGTGCATCATGATTATTAAGATCACATGTAAAGATTCTTAGTCTTAGAAATATAACAAGACTAAGACTAAACCAAAATAAGTAAGGTGTCGTACCAACCTCCTGTTGATGCAGGAGGATCATGTATGTTACAAGTTCAAGTTTATGATTATCAACCTCTCGTTGATGCGTGAGGGTAAAGTGATAATCAACCTTCCGTTGATGCGTGAAGGGTTATGTTCATGTTTTCCAGAATTGTTAAGGGCCTTGCAAACCCTGACGTTCTGAGGCTTGCGCGCTTTTGGTACGTACACTAAGGGCCCACATGTTAAGCAAGATAATAAGTTCAAGTGCATAAAAGATTCATAATTGGACATAATTGGTTCATGCATAAGTTGTGCAATATTTCTTGTGTTTTGTGAGATTATGTTTGCACTTACTGGGCGAAAGCTCATCAGTATATTCCATACTGTAGGTAGATGCCTGCAGCTTTACTTGGTGGGCCATGGAGACGATACAGCAAGTGAAGGGCGGTATGGGATACCACTACGCAAGATTTTCCGCAAATTATTTAAATTATCAAGTTGTATAAGGATTATGTACAATGTTGTATATGCAATGTTTTTAAGTTGTGATTTTAAAATAAAGTTTTAAAGTTTAAAGAAAAAAAAATTTATTCTGAAATTTTTCTATAAGGTTAATTATTTAAGACTAAAGTTTAAGTTAAGCAAGCATGGTAACGGCCCACGTTCTCATAAGACGCCCCTGCGCGGAACGGTCGGGGCGTTACAGTTTGGTATCAGAGCGGTATCCTGCCAGCCTACTTCACTCTGCTTCATATCGTTTCTGCAAGTGCCCAAGTAAGTTAAGTTATTTTCCTTTTATTAGAATTAGTTAATATATGCTAAATGGTCACACGAAGGATGATATCCATGATACTTTTAATTTTATGGGATGCGTTACCGCGATCCTCAAATTTATCATGATGTGTATGTGATGGATAAGGTTACGATGTGATGTGAAGAGATCATGATAAGTTATGATGTTTCCAAGATAGGACATGATAAGATATGAAGGAAAGAATGGATATACGAAATGTGAGGAATAAGGAACTAGAATTGAAAGATGGTTCGCCGTTCGTACGAACGAACCAAATGGTTGCAAGAGCCTAATCTTGTAACTGTAGTAGTTAAGTTATGATCGTTAGAATAGCAATAAGAAATGAATAGGCTTTAAGATCATATAGCCTATCGCCTCATCTCAGGTATAGTGATAGTAAGGAACTTTTCCTTATAAGGAATGGATCAATACCATGGAAGTTAAGTTTCATGATTGTGAAATTTTTTTCCCATAAGAGTATTATTAGATACGGAAAAATTTTTGATGATGACTATGAGTTTGTCAATGAAGTTAATAAGATTGAGATCGATAGCAACAACTTGGAAGTCGACATATAATGATTTGACTAAGGTCGACCATGTACAATCCTTTAAGTAATGAAAATTATGCAATGATGGGAAGTTTTAGATATTCCTTAGAGTTATGATTATGCCTTTGTGCTATAAAGGAAATGCTGAAGACACAAGAGGAATTTCTACTGGCTAACAAGTAGCTAGTTGATTTAAGGATACCTTTCACTGCATCACTCGAACAGTAATATGTTTTCAATAATACTATTTATTATTGTTTTCTATGAAAAGAAGATTCAAAGAAGTTATTTTATGTATGGTGCTTGATCTTATGCTTATTAGAACCAACTCATGTTATGTTATGGGCCGGAAACCTTGAGGAATAAAGTTCCAAGAAAGGGGCCATCATGAAAAGTAAAGGGCCGAAAACCTTGAGGAATAAAGTTCCAAGAAAGGGGCCATCATGAAAGGAAAAAAGGGTTCTAATAGCACAAGATTAACATTGTACCAGAGGGTCCTCAGCTTCAGCTAAATTGAAAGAAAAATATTTTCAATATGAAATATTCACTGAGCCCTCAATTACAGTTAAAGAAAAGTATCTTAAATATAAGATACAATATACTTTTCAAGTATGGAAAAGCTATATGATATAATATGCTTTTCAAATATGACAAGTTAAATGATATACTTGCTAAGAAATTTATGTAGATAGTTCTTGCGATGCAGTGTGAAAGAATGAAAGTATGATGATAAGGACATGAAAGTATGCATGAAAGCATGAAAGTATGAGGATAAGAATTATGATGATGTAGAAATAAGATTATGGTTCTATATAAGAGACATGATCCTATTAAAAGTATTAAAATGGGAATATGAACAACTTACAATGGATTGATAGTGGATTTGAAGAAAAGCCACTTAGAAGTATACGAATTTTCGAGGACGAAAATCTTTTAAGGAGGGTAGATTGTAATACCCGGATTTTTATGAACCTATGATTTCCTTTTAGACAAGGAAAATCCCAAGTTTGAATCTTGTAAGTCGATATGAAACTCACGATCTGAGTTAAATATCAGTATAAGTTTGAGTTCTCGATTAAACAGTTACGAGACTCAATAATAGATTACATAGCCAAGCATTAGGCCTTTTAAGGAAAAACGGGAAGAAAAACTCTATGATTTCATGTTGGTCGAAGTTTGACCGAAAAAGTCAAAGTTGACCAAAAAGTCCAAGGTTGACCAGGAAGGTCAAATAGATGAAGGTGCTGAGATACGGCAAAGCAGTATGGAATTATACTGCAGAAAAACCTTCATTACGGTCGAATAAATAAGAATAAGCTATGAGACCACCGTAGAAAAATCAAGCACAATTTGTAGAGCGATAAGGACTAAATAGTTTTAAGTCCTAAGAAAATCCAATACGCAGTCCAATAATTATGCAGATGAATTCTGGACTGTAGTCCAGTATGACAATACTGTTTTGGTGAAAAAACAGTATTGATATTATGTAAGTTGGTAAGGAAATGGACTGCAGGATTATATTATTGGATTTTTAGTACCAAGTGGATAATTATGCACGAAATGGAAGCCAAGTGGCTCCGCCATAGTTGGCGACCTACAGGGACTAAATTGCAAATATTTTGTCCGTAGGGACCAAAGTGTAATTTTAGAAAAGTAAGTAATGATGGATTAGTATGTAATTATAGAATCATGTAAATTCCTAACCAAGGTTCCAACTAGGCCAAAAATTGGTTACAAGCCTAGTTACATTGGAATAAGGAATTAAGAATAAGATTAGCATGAAAAGATATTTTTGGTTGGTGTCTACATGCATGGCCGGTTCTTCTAGGCTTGGTGAACAAGCAATTGGCTTGATGATGTCATCAAGATGATGTCGTCAAAATGATGTAAGCGAATGATGTCAAGGGGGTGATGTAAGCCAAACTTGGTGAGCAAGTAACTTGCCCACCAAGGATTCCTAATGGCCGGTTCTTTGTGTGCTTGGAGAACAAGTATTTGGCTTGATGATGTCATCAAGGTGATGTCATCAATGTGATCTCAACAAGATGATGTCATCAAGGTGATGTAAGCAAGTGATGTCATCAAGGTGATGTCATCAAAGTGATGTCATTAGGTGATGTAAGCAAAACTTGGTGAGCAAGTAACTTGCCCACCAAGGATTCACTATGGCCGGCCACCTAAGAGGGTAGATGAGCAAATATTTTGCTCTTAGACCCTTATATGCAATTCTAGAAACTATGATTTTCACCTATAATAAGGTGATGTTGGTTCACAAATTTGAAGTAAGTTTTGTAACCTTAGCTAAACTATGGCAAAACTTTCCCTCACTTTTCCACCTAAAGGCCGAGCCATAGAAGAGAGAAAAATAGAAAGAAAAGTGAGCTAGAATGTTCGGATTTTCAAGAAGGAAATCAAAGAAAAAGTTGAGAAAAAAATTGGTACCCATTGGAGGCCAAGTGGCCGGCCATGGGAGAGGAAGAGAAAGAAAAGAGAAAAATGAAGAAAAGTGGGTTTTAGGATAGCCGGATTTTGTAGGAAGAACCACCAAATGACCAAAAATTTTGGGTGCTAATTGAATGAGCAAAACCGGTGATAGGCAGCCAAGGAGATAGGGCAGAAAAATGAACCACACTCCTAGCCTAGCCTTGTGTTCAATCAAGGTAATCTCCTTTAATCATAAGCTCTTCGATTGAGTTTTAAATTTGGAGATTTAAGTGTATTTCCAGTATTGGATGTAAGAACATAAGCTCACTATTTATGTCAATGCTCTAGTTAAGTTTTCTAGCATGTGCATGATTAGGGTGGTGGTCTCTAGTTTATGGTTTTGATGCATGTTTGCAAATATGCCTACCATGTGTTTGTTGTATGTTCCCATAGGTTTAAGATTGAATGTATGATTATGTGAATGTTAAATTGGAACGTTAGAAACGTTGCATGTGTGGCTTTAGGCTCCCGCTGTGGTCGGTTGAGGTAGTGTGTACGTTTTAGGACGAGAAACGAAATTAAGAACCAAAACTGCCAGTCTCGGGTCAAGACTGGGCAGCGTTCTGGAAATGGTAATTTGAGGCCCTTAGAGGCCGAATTTAAAGAAACTCAAAACTAAAAAGTTGTAGATAATGGTTTTTCCTAAAGGATAGCATAGACGGTTTTTAAAAATAAGGCTCCAAAGGCCTCGGTTTTTATGAAAATCCGAGCCTGACCGTGCCCAGAATTTATGCACGGCCAGGTGAGTTCAACGAAGAATAAGGGCATGTTAAATTCCGAACTGGGTTTTCCTCAAAACACGAAAGTTGTAACATTATTCGAGATCTACAACTTTCATGAAGAAAGTTTTATCAAATTCTGAACAGATTTTAAAGTAAAATTTGGATTCTAAAAACTGTGCAGGAAACAGAAATTCCAGCACAGGATTTTCAGAAAAACAATACATAAGCAGGAAATTCCTGCTCATGCACAGGATTTTCTAAAATATTACAGGAAAACTGTGTTTTTCATCAAACTCAATGTTTTGATTGTGAGAACTGTTCCAATGGCAGTTTTTAGTCCTTAACAAATTTTATAAGTCAAGCAAAGGGTTTTTAAACCGAACTCACCAAATTTTCTAAGATAAAGGAAAAAGAGATTTTTAAAGCCAAGGTTAAGTAGCAAGACGATAACGGATGATAACCGGGAAGGATACCCGAGTTATTGGGCTTGACCCCCAAAGCCCAAGTTTGACCTAGAAGGTTGACTTTGGTTGACCAAGTTTGACCAAGGTTTATCACCTCAAGGGTTACCCAACATAACCCAATGAGATACCAAAATTATGATGAACTAAGATCTAGGGTTATTTGTAATAACCCAATGGATTATGGATCAAGAATGTTAAGACATGGGCCCAAGGTTAGGATAGTAACCTAACCCGACCTGTATGGTTGTGGGCTTAGCAATGAGGTTACTTATAGTAACCAAATAAGATATTTTGTATAGGAGGGGACATATAACTAAGACTATGAACGCATGTTGGTTATGTAACGACCCGCCTTGCACAGGCCGTTACCATACATACATACATACATTCTTACTTATTTAACGTAAACAGCGGAAAATTTTTTTTTTTTTATACGTAACGCGTACGAGTGATTAACCATATATATATATATACGGCACGGATAAGCGGAAAGCATAATAATATCAGTATGTTTGGAATACGAAATTTATACACACAAAAAGAAATACAAAACGCGTAGCGGCTATTAATCCCACATTTCACAGTTCGCCCTGCCACGCTCGCCATCTTATATCAACAACTGCCCATAAGTTGCTTACCTACAGCATAGACGTAAGACGTGAGCTTTCGCTCAGCAAGTACAACATAATTATCCGTGACAATACAACTCAAAACATAATTCATCGTAACATTACATAGCATCTCATATCATAACATTTCCTACTTATCTCATCGTATTGTAACATCTCATACATAACATATCATAATCTTACATAGCATCTCATATCATAGCATTTCATACTTAACTCATTATATCGTAACATTTCATACATAACATATCATAGCATTGCATAATATATGCATGAACCGATTATGTTCGTATTATGCCATCATATGCATTCTTGACTTATCTTGTTTATGGGCCCCATAACATAAGTTATGGGCCCATAACATAAGTGTACGTACCGGGCGCGCTCTATGGGCTTACTCTTGCCATAGCTCAACCCGACCTGACGCAGGTCGGTACGACACGGCAAGCTCGCCTGCCATCATACTTGCTTTTCATGATCTCATAATTGATCTTGTTAGTGAACATGCTTCGTGATGTCACTAAACTTAAGTCATACTTATATCTTAACATCATGCCTTATCTCATAATCATAAACTTGATATCATCATAACAATCATAAGCTTAATATCATATCGCATCAAACAATTCTAGCATACATTTATATCACATTCTAATAGCGATCATTCATCATACTTGGTAAGTATACAACGGAAAGTCTATGCTGTAGACGGAGTTGTACTTACCAGTTTCTAACTCTCAAATTTAGCGTTTCTCCTAACCGAGTGGTTTTCCTGTTTTCACAGAAAAATCATAGGATGAGAATCATCCTATCATAGTATCATACAACCCTAGTTATTAACTTATCTCAGTATAAGGATATCAAGAACATAGCATAAACATTAAAATCTTACTATCCTTTAAAACACTAAAATTCTTGAAAACAAATTATATTTGAAGTCAGTCTTTTATTTGATCCTTTTCTAACAAATTTGTTCCGAATTTGAAAATATTTCCTTCATGAAAGTTGTAGACCTTGAAGGTTCCTACAACTTCTGTTTTAAACTTAAAATCCAAATCTGACTTAAACATACTTGTTTCTGCCTTTAAAAATTCTTCAACCATTTTTCTTAACCTTGAAATAGGTCTCGGGTTTTTGTAAAAATGAAGGTCTTAGAGGCCTTATTTTCAAAAACTGTCCGCGCTGGCCCCTAGGATTTTCCCTTCTCTACAACTTTGTAGTTTTAACTTTTTCATGATTCGGCCTCTAAGGGCCTCGAAATTCTCTTTCCAAAATACTGTCCAATTTACCCCGAAACTGGCAGTTTTTTTTTTGTTCGGTTTGGTTTTTAGGTAACTAACGTGCACACTACCTCAAACGGTTACCCCGTGAGCCTATATCAAGCATGCAGGTGTTACCTAACCATTTCATACTCATACAATCAGATCTTACTCATATAATTTTGTAAAACAAAAATCCTACACTTGCATAAAAACCTATTTCGAAACTAGCATATCGAAACCGAAAACAATCAACTACACATATAGCATAGTACTTGAATTTACTTTTCATAAACTCATGCTTATACATAACATCACACTCATAATCTTCTTATCAAAAACGTGAATGAAAACTAAAGGTTAAAGAGTTTACCTCAAGCTTCACAAAACAAATTCTAGCTTAGGATTTTGGAGGTTTTCTTTCTCACTAGACCAGCACCACAAACCAAAACTGTTTGCAGCTTCCTCTCAATTTTTGTTCGGCTCCTAAGAAAGAGAAGAATCAGATAATAAGCTGCCAATCTATGGTTTATTGTCTAAAGACTTACCCTTGATCATGCCACCGTCTATTTATAGGAGAGTGAAAAGAAATTTGTTTAAAATTTCTTTTAATCCTAGAATTGCTTATTAGCTCCTCTAGACAGCATATTTGCTTCCAAATCCCATGAGGTGGCCGGTTAGGAATGCACTAGATGGCCACATAACCATGGCTAAGTATTGACTCATCATAGCTAGACACATGAAGTGTCTCTTCCTTGTGTTGGTCGGCCATTAGGTGGCAGCTCTAGCTTGATTACTAACCAAGCAAGCAAAGCTAATAGCTTGCTCACCTAAGTTATTCACAACACTTGTCATTCTCTCAACAATCTTGAGAAACTAATAACTCTAAGCTGCATATTAATCCCCAAGAGTAATATATTTACTCAATGGTTTCATATGGTGGCCGGCCATGAAGAAGCAAGTGATAGGTGTTGATGTGTCACAATTCTAGCTAGTCTAGGAGGCAAAATTTGATTGGTCAATGTCTAACAAAACCATGGTGTGTCTTACATCCATTGGCCGGTTTTGGTGCTGAAATTTGCAAGCCTTGGCTTGCCAAAGAAGAAAGCTAAATGAATGACTCATCAAGGCTAGAAATTTGATGTGCTTTTCCTTGTGATGGCCGGCCATATGTGGCAACCAAATGGAAGAAAATAGTTAGACTAACTAAGTTAGCAAACCTAGTTACTTCCTTGGTTTAACATAATTATGGTAACTAAATTTTGTAACCAATCCTTGGCTTAGTTGAATTTGAATGCTTAGTAAGAAAATCTATCATAATTTTCTTGAAATTCTTCATAAGGTGGCCGGCCATACCTTGCTAAGTGTGAAAGTTGCAAAATGCAACATAGCTTAGTATGCAAAACTACTTTGCTTACTAGGCAAGGTTAAAATTGTGTGGTATCCAATTCTAATGAACTTCAAATTTTTCATACCTTGCCTATTGGTCCTTAAGAGCAAAATATCAGCTCATTAACCCTTAATGTGGCCGGTTCCCTTAAGTACAAGGGTAGGCAAATGATTGGTCAATTTTGAACCAATCTAAACCTAACTTGATTCCTTGGTTTCCAACTAGGTTAACCAAATTTAAAAATCATCATAAACTAAATTGAACTAGGAAATCTAACTAGAAAAATCCATAGTTCCATAAATTTACAAATTTATCTATCAAATCACAATTTTTCACAAAATTGCATTTTGGCCCCTAAAGGCAAAATATTTACACTTTAGTCCCTATAGGGTGGCCGGCTATGGTGATTGCATTTGGCCTCCAATTCTTGCTTAATCAATCACCTAACACTATCTTAACTTTCTTAAAATCCATAACCATTCACTTTTCTTAAAATTACATATTGGCCCCTATAGATAAAATATTTACATTTTAGTCCTTAAAGGGTGACCAATTTTCAAAGTGAGATTTGTCATTCTTTTTAAGACAAAGTATCACCGATTAAGACCTTACTTGGCTTAACTCCCAAACACAGTTCATTTTCATACTGGCATACATATTCAGATACTGTTTTCAACTGATAACAATATACTTGCACTGGACCATTATCCAGAATTTATCTGAACTGCGTCTAGGGTTCTCTTAATATTAGAAACTACTAACAGAGAATCATATATCATAGATTTGCCTTTTACTACAAAAAGGTCTTTCAAAGAATTTAACATAACACATAAATATTTCTTAATTACAAACTTTGATTATTCATAACAGAAATCAAAATTTGTAAACAAGCTGATCATTACGTTTTATACCATTTTACTCAAAAGGTCACTTGCTTTACAAAGCAATAATTTTTTTAGAGTCTTATAAAAGCATAAGAACTCGCAATATCTAATAAAAACCCTAAGCTGGGCTTTTCATAAATACCTTCAGGGCATAATTCAAATATCTGTACAAGATATTATGACGTTGGGAAATTCTAGTTATTACAGGTTAGGTCACCAACATTTTTCGGTAATGACCATAGACTCTTACCTATGTCCTCCATTCAAGCAGGAGGTAGCCTGCAGCTGTATCCGGACGTGGAGCAGCATAACCCTGGACATAGTAGACGAGGTAAGTACAAACCTCACCTACAGTTTGGAAAATAGTAAGTTATTTTCAAATATATGACTTGATTACATGTTATCCTATGCAATGCCATGTTATCCTATGCAATGCCATATTATGTTATGCAATGCCATGTTATACTATGTCATGCTATGTTATGATGCTAAGTTATGCTATGTCATGTCACGTTATACTATGTTACATCAAGTTATGTCATGTCTAGTCTCATGTGCATTATGATTATTAAGATCACATATAAAGATTCTTAGTCTTGGAAATATAACAAGACTAAGACTAAACCAAAATCAGTAAGGTGTCGTACCAACCTCCTGTTGATGCAGGAGGATCATGTATGTTACAAGTTCAGGTTTATGATTATCAACCTCTCGTTGATGCGTGAGGGTAAAGTGATAATCAACCTTCCGTTGATGCGTGAAGGGTTATGTTCATGTTTTCCAGAATTGTTAAGGGCCTTGCAAACCCTGACGTTCTGAGGCTTGCGCGCTTTTGGTACGTACACTAAAGGCCCACATGTTAAGCAAGATAATAAGTTCAAGTGCATAAAAGATTCATAATTGGACATAATTGGTTCATGCATAAGTTGTGCAATATTTCTTGTGTTTTGTGAGATTATGTTTGTACTTACTGGGCGAAAGCTCATCAGTATATTCCATACTGTAGGTAGATGCCTGCAGCTTTACTTGGTGGGCCATGGGGACGATACAGCAAGTGAAGGGCGGTATGGGATACCACTACGCAAGATTTTCCGCAAATTGTTTAAATTATCAAGTTGTATAAGGATTATGTACAATGTTGTATATGCAATGTTTTTAAGTTGTGATTTTAAAATAAAGTTTTAAAGTTTAAAGAAAAAAAAATTTATTCTGAAATTTTTCTATAAGGTTAATTATTTAAGACTAAAGTTTAAGTTAAGCAAGCATGGTAACGGCCCACGTTCTCGTAGGACGTCCCTGCGCGGAACGGTCGGGGCATTACAAGCTGAACTTAGGGAGCTCCAAGTGCAGTTGCAAGAACTGCTGGACAAGGGATTTATCCGCCAGAGCTATTCTCCATGGGGAGCACCAGTATTGTTCGTTAAGAAGAAGAATGGATCGTTGCGTATGTGTATCGATTATCATGAGTTGAACAAGATCACAATCAAGAACAAGTACCCTCTCCCTAGAATAGATGATCTTTTTGATCAACTTAGGGGAGCAGTGGTGTTTTCAAAGGTCAACTTGCGGTCGGGATACCATTAACTCAGGATTAAGGAAGGAGACATTTCGAAAACGGCTTTTCGAACGCGCTATGGGCATTATGAGTTCTTGGTTATGCCGTTTGGTTTAACCAATGCTCCAGCTGCATTTATGGACTTGATGAACAGGGTGTTCAAAGAGTACTTAGATAAGTTTGTCATCGTTTTTATCGATGATATTCTGATATACTCAAAGTCCATAAAGGAACACGAGCAACACCTTAGGATGGATTTGGAGACGTTAAGACGGAACCAGCTCTACGCCAAGTTCACGAAATGTGAATTTTGGTTGGAGAAAGTTCATTTCTTAGGCCATGTAGTGTTAAACGAAGGGATTTCCGTTGATCCTGCTAAGATAGAGGCGGTTAGTACGTGGCCTAGACCCAAAAATGTTACGGAAATACGGAGCTTTCTTGGATTAGCCGGATACTATCGATGGTTCGTTGAAGGATTCCCCAAGATCGCAGCACCTCTTACCGCCCTTACGCGAAAAGAGAGGAAGTTTGAGTGGACACAGAAGTGTGAGGAGAACTTCCAAGAGCTCAAAAGGAAGCTTACTAGCACCCCGGTTTAGTAATTCCTGACGTTGATGCCGGGAATTTCGTGATCTATAGCGACGCTTCTAAAACTGGACTAGGAGCGGTCCTGATGCAGCAAGGAAAGGTGGTCGCCTATGATTCACGACAATTAAAGGATCACGAAAAGAATTATCCTACGCACGATTTAGAGCTCACGGCGGTGGTCTTCACACTAAAGAACTGGAGACACTACTTGTATGGGAATAGATGTGAGATTTTCACCGATCATCAAAGTCTCAAATACATCTTTACCCAGAAGGAGCTCAATATGAGGCAACGGAGATGGCTAGAACTCGTGAAGGACTATGATTGCGAGATCCTTTACCACCCTGGTAAAGCGAATAAAGTAGCGGATGCTCTCAGCAGGAAGTCATCCGGTATGCTGATGTCTTCAGGAACGTTGCCCAAGCCACTTCAGAAGGAGATATGCGATTTCAACGTAGAGATGATCACTGGAAGGTTATCAGTTTTGACTCTCCAGTCTAATCTCTTAGAGTCCATTAAGGGTCATCAAGGGAAAGATTCTTTTCTGCAAAAGGCGCAAATCTTGGCGGAAAGAATAAGGAGTTTAAGACCTCTGAGGATGGAGTAGTCTATTTCAAAGAAAGGATCTATTTCCTGACTTTGAAATTCTTAAGAAACAAATCATGTCCGAAGCACATGAGACGCCATATTCGGTACATCCTGGAGCTTCCAAGATGTATAAGGACCTTAGAGAAAATATTTGGTGGCCGAATATGAAGAACGAAACCGCTGATTTTGTGTCAAAGTGCCTAACTGTCAAAAATTAAGCTGAGCATCGGCAACCAGGCGGAGAACTTCAAAAGATTGAGCTCCCATAATGGAAATGGAACAAACCACTATGAATTTCATAGTAGGTTTACCCAGACTGCAAGTTGGAATGATATGATTTCGATAATTTGGATAGATTAACCAAATCAGCCCACTTCATTGCCGATAAGGCTACCTTCGGTCAAAAAAATTGGTGAAATTTCGTATCCCAGATTGTTAGGCTGCATGGAGTGCCAAGATCCATCATTTCCGATCGGGATGGGTGCTTTACCTCTCGATTCTGGAAAATTGTTCACACGCTATGGGATCGAAATTGAAGTTCAGACGGCATTTCATCCCAAACGGATGGACAATCAGAACGGACGATCCAGACGTGTAGGATATGCTAAGGTCATGCGTTTTGGATTTCAAAGGGAGCTGGGATCAGAAGCTACCTTTAATCGAATTTTCTTACAACAACAGTTATCATGCCTCCATTGGTAGGCTCCATTCGAGGTGTATACGGAAGGAAATATCGATCTCCTATTCATTTGCAAGAAGTGGGACAGAAGCAGCTTCAAACCACGGATTTTATCCGAAAGACTTCAGAGGATATAAAAAGATTAAGCAAAGACTCGATGTAGCTTTTAGTCGTCAGAAAAGCTACGCTGATAGACGTCGAAGGCCCTTAGAATTCCAAGTTGGAGACTATGTTTTCCTCAAGATTGCTCCCATGAAGGGGATCATGAGATTTGGTAAGAAGGGAAAACTTAGTCCTAGATACCACCAGGGCCATTCGAAATCTTGGAAAGGTTCAATCCGACTTGACTTACGAAGAGAAACCAGTTCGGATTATGGATCGGTTATTATTATTGTGACATCATGAAGCATGTTCACTAATAATAATTTCTATGGTAAGAAGAAGATTATGTTTTAAGCAAGAACTGTTTTAAGAAAACGTTTTTAAGTATGATGTGTCCTACGACCTGCTCTAGGTCAGGTTTTGGTTCATGATTTGAGTTGGATTGGGCTGGCCGCTCCCAACCACTCCATGACTGCGCGCCACGG